>ML685819.1:866371-967049 GCA_007922175.1 Pelusios castaneus | reverse complement strand
TAAGTCGACTTAAGGAAATTGTAGTGTAGACGCAGAGTAAATTAAGTCGATTTAAGCAGGGTTATGTCGACTTAATTTACAGGTGTAGATGCACCCTCTGTGTCTGGCAATTCAAATCATTTACATTAGTGACATGTAATTGCCCTATGATTTCATCACACTACAGCAGAACAATCTTAGTGGCCTACAGAACTTGAGGTATGTTGAATGCTCTGGTAGAAGCTGGAATTTCCAGAAGAGGGGCCAACCGTCTGATCTGCCACAGTCATTGTCAAGAGTAACCTGATGGTTATCTATAAAATATCTGGGCACTAAGCATTGTGCAAAACTTTTCTGAGTGTGCGGGAAATTTTCCAACTGAATAACTTCTATTGCTATATGATTAATACGATAGGCATAAAACAATTCTCTAAAAACATAGCTTTAAAAGAGTTGCCCTGACTCATGGTTGCACTGGATATATACAATATGGAGTGGTCTTGTCATTCCATAGTATTCAATGTATTGCCAACAGGAAGGCAATAGCACCAATTCCAAACAATGTAGTATTTGGGATGGGTACAGTAGATAGGCTAAAAAGCCCACTGGAGATGAGCTAATCCAGCAATGTCTGGAACCATGTGTAACTACGCATAGAATTAAAGGTTTGAGTCTTTTTGTAACTCCAGTACTAGTCTGGATCCAAAATGGACCTTGACCCTGAATGTTTTATTGTATCATTATCATAGCACCTACTGATTGCTGTTTCCATGAAATTCGTGCTACCTCCCCAAAGGCACAGTTCCTTCCCCCCTTGTATTCCTGTTCAAAGGTACTGTCTTCTGTGATCAGGGGCCTCGGACTGCCAAACTCTTGCTGGGCACCCTAAGGGACATCAGCTATTCACTCCTTCTTCCTCTACAGTCTCTTTGGATGTGAGTCTGCCAGGTCAGGTCACCTGCCAATCCAATGCGAGATCTTTCTGGGTTTGTAACTGGTCTTCTCCCCACTCCCACTACAGATGCAGCAAATGTTCTTCACTGCTGAGGCTGTCATGAACCAAACACTTGTGCAACCCCAAACATACCCCTTGTCAGAAGAGGGCCACACTCCCTATTCCCTGCAAAGGATCGGAGGGAAAACAAAGGCACAGAGCAGTGAAATGAGTTATCCAAGGTCACACAGAAGGTTAGTGCCAAAGCCAGGAATAGAATCCAGACCTCGCGACTTCCACTGCGGTTCTCTATCCTTGAGGCCTCCCTCTCTTATTAGTTTTTCTTCCCACCTGACATCTTCAGGAAATGGCTTCTTAACTTGCTACTTAGAACCTAGATGGACTCTCTTGGGACCCAGCTGGTAGGGCAGGCAGAGAGTTATTTGTACAAGATTTAAAAGACTGCAGGTACGTTAAGACAAATGATTACATCAGTATTTATCTAATAGCTTACCTCTGAGCTTATGTTTAATTTAAAAATAAAACATGCCGCTGCTGTGCAGAGAAAGGTATTTTTTAATCCATTTAATGGCTCCAGTGACATTGATATACCACTTGTTTCACTGTCATGGTTGATGATATTACCAGGATCTCTTGAAGGAATCATCGCCTTCTAATGCTTCGTTGGATTGCAGTAGACCTTTATGTTATGGCAACTGGAACACTTAAGTTGAAATTTATGTTTAACATAAGCATGCAAAATAAACATGATCTGCTTACTAATGCAGGCCCCAATCCTATAGATGCTTATATGCATGAGTAACTTTATTCACATAATTTTGATTTGCTGTTACAGCCTGACCTGATCCTATGTCATACACTCCCCTGCATTTAATTTCCTCCCATTCTGTAAGTTTCCCATCTTCAAAGCGTCTGACGAAGTAGGATTTTCTCCCACGAAAGCTCATGTGATAAATAAATCTGTTTAGTCTTTAAAAGCGCCACAGGACTCTGTTGTTTTTCTACAATAGACTAACACGGCTACCCTTTGGAATTTTATTCGCATAAGTTAGCCACTGCTCCCATGCACAAAGTTTTGTGTGTGTGTGTGTTTTATATCAAAGATCTGGACCACAGTAATGTCATCTGAAGCATTATTTATTCTTAAACCATCCTTCATGTTAACATTGCTATTACCTAATTACTCTCATTAATCTGGTGTTTGTATAGTTTTGATCTACATATCAAAGCATCTGGCCAGTTTAGATTTTGATTTTGTTTCTTTTACTCAGTCACTAACTACTTAATGCTGCAGGATGCAGTGCCTGGTTTTTAGTGTTTTGTACAAACATCCCTGGTGTAATGGCATTAGTCAATGGAGCTACACCAGGTTGATCTGAACCCATTTACTTTCAGATGTAGAACACATATAAGTAAATACAGTGAGTGAATGATCTCCTCCTCTCATCCCTGTAAAAGAATCTTTTTCGGCTCATCATTTTAGTAAACCAAGAGCATTGTAAAAAGAGAAGGGGGTCTACAGTTGCATGTGACATTTTTGTGTGTGCAATTACTTACATCTACAGTTGCTCACAAAAGTTAATAGTGGAACTTAGCCGCCTAGCTACCTGATTGGCAGCACAGCTGATAGGGTGCAGTACCACGGCGGGCCTCTCACAAGGTCTATGTACCACAGAATTTCTACTGAAGCCTTCTTTTGAAGACAGAAGTGAGATTTACGTGTGAGGCACATGTCTTATGTGGTGCCTTTGGGTGTACTTGAAAGAAAATTCTGGTGTTTGCATATCCACCAAATTGCAGGTATAAATTTAGACTCTATTTTTGAAAAAATCAGTCCTTAACGTTTTTTTTTAACATAATTTAATTTCTTCCCAAAATATCGGCATTAGTGCAAGAGAACTTGGGAGCTCCCCCAGTCTGTCATTTAAAAGAGTCAATATATTACCCCTGGTGAGTGTGTGTGTGTGTGTGAGGTCCAACTCTGTGTCCTATCCACAGAGGCTGTGTGTCTCTTATAGCCCCACCTAGGAAGTCTGGGACCTTTATCTCAATCCGTAGCATCTCGTGCTTTTAGGCACAGAGGTCCCCAGTCTAGTAGCCTGGTTTGTCATCCCACACAGTGTCAGTCACAAATGTGCAGGTCAACATCTATAAAAATGAGTGTTGGCTTTGAAGAGCAGTTTCACTGATAGAATCAGTGTTCTCAGGGCCTGATCCAAAGATTACTGAAGTCAGTGGAACCCTCCCATTGAATTTATCAAACTTTAGATGAATCCTTAAAGGAAATGAAAGTGAGATGAAGAGTGTGTGTGTGTGGACAGAAGGATGGATGGCTGGATGGATGGCTGGATGACCTTAGTTGAATGGTTCTGCCATTCATTATAATTCGCCTTTTGTTTCTCCAATAGTAGCAGTGTGATACAGTGTAACTTGGGCCCCGACATAAAACTGTTCTAATTTCCAGACAGTGTTGATTTCCTGCAGCTGGCACTTATTATCTTTTAATATCAAGCACCTTGTATTTAGGTGCCTAAACATGAATTCACGTGCCTACTTTTAGGAATCAAGTTTGAAAATCATAGCCCTAAATTTGTTATAAAAACATAATGTCATAGGGAAGCTGGAGGAGCTAGCTATCTCATCATACCAGACTCCACCTCTTCAAACGTCTTATTAGGTCGACTTAAGCCAGCGTGGACAGCGATAGTACCTAAATCGACCATATTAAGTCGACTTAAAGTGTTAAGTTGATTTAATAAGGTCAAAAAGGGGCTACATTAGAAAAGTTAAGTTGACTTTTGTTAAGTCAACTTAATAAGGTTGATTTTAAGTTGACTTAAAGTTGACCTTATTAAATCAACTTAATAAAGTTGACTTAACTTTTCTAGTGTAGACATAGCCTAAGAGACTGCCTGGTCTTGTTGAACCCTCTTTGCAGGTTCAAACACTTATTGAAGTCTATGCAGGGCTCTATGTTAATTTAGATTGTGACTATAGGCCTGATTCTGAGTGGTATGGCGAACCAAAACCAAGCACAAGGAATTGGGAGTGCACAGTGTTTCTTTTGCTTGGATAGAACAAAAGTATTCTTTCTCACTAGGCAGTGGTGAAGCATTGGAATGGATTATCTAGGGAGGTGGTGGAATCTCTGTCTTAGGCTATGTACACACTACATGAATAGTCGCGCAATAAACCTGTTGCGCTGTAAAAGTACCGTGGTTTTTGTTGCGCAAGATCGCGTACACACTCGGCTGACTCTAACGGAACAGAGTCCCCCCCCCCCCCCGGCTTTTTGCAATCCTCCAAGAAAACAAAGTGAACTGTGGGTACCTATCCCACAGTTCCCTCTAGCGCTAAATCGCGCTATGAATCCTGGGAAGAAGGCTCGCACTATTCATCATGGGAAAAATCTTGATTTCCCATGGTGCATTATGTTCCCAACGCTCCACGGCAGTTGCCACTAGCAACTAGCGCGAAGTTTAAACTTCAACGACCGTCTTTCCGGAACGGCTTTTGCAGCAGCAGCATGGATACAGCTCTGATCTGGAATGCCGCGTTCAGCATTGTGAACTCAGCTCGGCTTCTGGCACAGTACGCATTCAGCTCAGAATCAGAGCAGGATTCCGATGACTCCAGTTCTGAGACTGATAGCCGTGAGAACAGAACAGAAATGCTGATCTCTTTTGCAGACCAGCTGCACACTGTGAACCGCTATATCTGGTCACGGGAGACGAGCACAGAGTGGTGGGACCGCATCGTTCTGCAGCTGTGGGATGATGATCAGTGGCTACAGAACTTTCGCATGTGTAAAGCCACGTTCATGGAACTCTGTGAGGAGCTAGCCCCAGCCCTGCGGCGCAAGGACACGAGGATGGGAGCAGCCATCACTGTTGAGAAGCGTGTGGCGATTGCCCTTTGGAAACTGGCGACTCCGGACTGCTACCGCTCGGTCGCAAACCAGTTTGGAGTCGGACGGTCGACCGTCGGTGTAGCACTTTCTCAAGTGTGCAGAGCCATCAACCGTGTTTTGCTACGGAGGACGGTGACCCTTGGGAACGTGAGGGAGATCGTCGCTGGATTTGCGGACATGGGTTTCCCGAACTGTGGGGGTGCAATAGATGGCACTCACATCCCGATTCTCGCGCCCGATCATCTCGCGTCAGAGTACATAAATAGAAAGGGATACTTTTCCATGGTGCTTCAGGCACTCATGGACCACCGGGGGCATTTCACGGACATAAATGCGGGATGGTTGGGAGAGGTGCTTGACGCTCGCATATTCAGGAACTCGGGACTGTTCCGTAAGCTGCAAGCGGGCACCTTTTTTCCCGACGAAAAAATGTCTGGGGGGGGGTGTCGAGATGCCCATAGTTATCCTGGGGGACCCAGCCTACCCACTGATGCCATGGCTTATGAAGCCTTATACTGGGAATTTGGATCCTGCAAAGGAGCAGTTCAATTACCGGTTGAGCAGGTGCAGAATGGCTGTTTAGTGTGCCTTTGGCCGTTTAAAAGCACGCTGGAGATCATTGTATGGGCGGCTAGACTTAAATGAGGACAACATTCCTGTTGTTATTTCCGCGTGCTGTGTCCTACATAATATATGTGAAAACCGGGGGGAGAGATTTCCCAACTCCTGGAACATGGAGGCTGAGTGGCTAGAGTTTGCCTTCCAGCAACCGGCCACCAGGGGTATCCGGGGGGGCACAGCTCAGAGCCGTGCCCATAAGGGAGGCACTGAAGGAGCATTTTATGAATGGGGACTTATAGGCTGTATTTAAATGTTTGGCATCAGTGTTATCGTTCGGAATTGGGTACTTACATAACTGGGTGGTTATTGAATGTGTGCTTCACTATCTGTTACTTTTTGAATAACTGACGCCCAGGGCAGATTTTCAATGTAAAACAATAAACACAGATTTAATGTACAAACGTCTCAACTTTATTAACAGAACACAGAATGAACGAAAACTGTAAGGGGAGGGGGCTATAGGCGGGTGTAGGTGCGGGACTCCATGACATATGTTGGGGAAGGGGTTGAGGTAACAGTATACCAGGGGTGTCCCTGTGGTTCAAAAAACTGTTTGGGGGGCGAGTGTTGCATGGTTGGTGGGAACTGCTGATCTGGCTGCTGGGGGGGGGGGGGAGGGCGAGCCTGGAGCAGACCGACCATGGTCTTCAGCAGCTGGGTCTGCTCCTGGAGAATGTTTATTAGGGCATCCTTCTGCTTCGCCCTCTTCTCGCTGTTCTCTTTCCGTTCCTGCCTGCACTGTCGCCGCCATTGCCTAGTCTCCCTTGCTGATGCCTCGTTGGAATGCATCAGCTCCTGGAAGATATCCTCCTTGCTCCTGCGAGGCCTCCGCCTTATCTGTCTCAGACGGTCAGCTGGTGCGGTCCACTGTCCAGCGAAGGTCGTTTCTGTGTAAAAATGAAACAGTTTGAATGCTGCTATTGTTCTCACTCGGGTTTAGTGGAAGTAAAGATGCTCTCCCTACGCATTCCAAAGTTACACGGGACAGGGAATTCCGGGGGGCAGAAACAAGTTTCGCAAAGTGAAGGACGGGTCGCAGAGAGTAGACACACGGGACAGTGGACTATTGGCATTGCTTGTGCTGATTCTTTGACAGAGAGTGCAGCAATGGAAGCCGATATCACACTGCTTAGAGTGCCTCTGCAAGCAAGAATGCATATCCTGCATGTCGCTGACTTCCAGCCCGGACCTTACGCTGCTGGATTGTGCGCGGCCATGGTTCCCGCGGCCGTGCTTGCAAGCTTGAGAGGGAGAGTCTCCCTAAATGGGGGAGGGCAAGCGCTCGCTCTACCATCAAATTTAAAAAGAAGACTTTGGAATTATTTGGATTACACGTTCAGTGACTTGAAAGGAACCGATTACTTGGCAATTGCTGCATGCATTGATGCGCTGTTCATGTAATGCCTGTAAATCCACGCCAAATCATTAACCCAAAGAAAAAAAGAAACAGAAAACGACTAGTTACTGCCTTATCTTCATGTACACGCTAAGCTTTAGCTGATAGAATAGTGAGCACTGCAAACGAAACTTACCGGAGCTCCCCTCTGCTGCATCCGGAGAAGGCGTGGAGAAGGAATCCGCGGAGCTTGTGTCTGGCGCCGTGCAGAATAACTCCTGGCTCCCGAGGTCGGTCGCACCGTTATCACCGTCCACGTCCTCTTCCTCCTCCGCTTCCTCGTCGACGACTGCATCATCACCGTCTGCTCCCCTATCCTTTTCAGACGCTGTTGCCGAAGTGTCCACGGTAGAATTTGGGGTGGTTGTGGGATCGCCGCTCAGGATTGCTTCCAACTCCTTGTAAAAGCGGCACGTAGCCGGCGCAGAGCCGGAGCGCCGGTTTGCCTCCCTGACTCTGTGGTACGTGATCCGCAACTCCTTCACTTTAGACCGGCACTGCAGAGTGTCTCTCTCGTACCCCTTCTCAATCATCGCCTGAGATATTTGTCCAAAAATGTCGAAATTCCTCCGGCTGCCACATAATTGTGACTGCACGGCGGACTCTCCCCAGATGCCTATCAAATCTAGCACCTCTGCTGTTGTCCAGGCTGGAGCTCGTTTGCTGAGCTGCGACGCCATTGCTAGTGGAGCACACAACTGCAGCAGCACTGAACAGCAAGCCAGAAGGAAGAGTGAAGAATTCAAAAATTCGCGGGACAGAAGGGGAGGGCGGGTAACATGACGTCATGGCAACCGAGTACAGAAGGAAGTGCAGAAGGGATGGGATTGGAATTGTGGGCCATTTCCAGAGGTTTCACATTGCGCGGTAACCATACACACACGGACTGTCGCGCAATAGCTATTCCGCGTCAGCCGCTACCACCCTCGTTTTGGTGGTTTACATTTTGAGCAATAAGAGGGCTCTTAACGCGCAAAAACTGTGAGTAATGTGTGTACGCTGTGCTTCTTAACGCGCAATAAAGGGCTTTATCGCGCAATAACTTGGCAGTGTGTACAAGGCCTTAGGAGATATTTAAGGTCTGGTTAGCAATACTCTGACTGGGATGATTTAGTGGGAGTTGTCCTGCTTTTAGCAGGGGGTTGGACTAGATGACCTCATGAGGTCCCTTCCAACCCTATGATTCTATGATTCTATTGAGCAAAATACTTCCTATTTGACTTCACAATGAAAAGGGTGAATCCTGTTTTCTTCAGGCCACCAGATAAGGCATTTCAAACTGTATGTGAAGGAATAGCATAAACGTAAGGCCTTTTAAAGTGTGTATTCTTCTCACATAAAGTGAGAGCTGAATATGAATTTGATAGTGTAGTATGAAAAGATGTCTTCAGTCCTTTTTTAAGCCACTCTTTACATATGATATGTTTATGTGCACAAAATACAGTAGTATAAAGGAAATTATAGCCAAGATTCATTTGTTATTAGTATTTCTGCATGCCCTTATCAGAAAAGTGCACAATGGATTTAAATGTTTAGTAAATACAGTTAGCCAGGGGAAAGAATTATTTAAAGTTTGAAATAACATTGGCCTAAAATTTGGCCCAATACCACCTCTTTGCAGAATATTAAAAACAGAAGGCAATCTAATTAATTATTATTATTATACTTTTAAGAGCAGAAGAGAAGCAGACTGTCTCATAATGTATAGAGAACAACTTCAAACTGTTTACACAAATGCTGTGAATTCTGCTGTTTTGATACTACAAATCCATGTCAGATGTTAATGGAAATAACATCATTTTTATGTCAAGATGGCAGCATGCCATTGTTTTAAATAACAAACATGCTTTCTCTAATTCAGTTGGACTGTGCAACGATTTGAGATGAATGTAACGTCTGCAAGATTTATGTGGGACCGTGCCAAGTGTCATTTTTGGAAAAGCTCTCATTGGTTTAAATAGAGAAACAGTAGAAACAAAAATTTTATTAGTGATCATTTATCAAGAGCAACTGACAGCTTCACCACATATAATCCTTACAGAAATTACCTCCTCAGTAATGGCATCCTTTGTTTATAAAGCAGCGGATTTATGAAGTGTTTCCAGTTGCTGGTCACCATAAAAGTAAATTGTAAAGTGCACTCATTTTCCCCAAATACAGCAAGTTCCATATTAGCAAATAATTAATGAATATTAATTTCTCTGACTATTTAAATTCCAAATTAATACTTTCCATTATCTGAATCATAACCGTACTAGTATACTGAATGCTTTTGATTACGCAAATGGCTGTTCTGCAACAGAGGCGGTTAACACAATTTTACTGTTAATGCTCTTTCTGTAGCTCAAAACTGGGTAAGCCTTGTGGTCAATGCAGTTTAGTGTTGCTTCTGCTCCAACAAGCAATCATACGTATAATTAATCATTGCATCACTCAGTGCCAAATAGATGCTAACCTAAGTATCATAAATAGAGACATGCCAAACCTAGAATCTCAGGTCCAAATACCCCTAAACTTTGGGAGAAGTTACAGATCCAGATCTGAACGTTGCAGGCGGTCCTTCTCCCTATAATAGACCACACCAGAACCCCACATCTGACATCCCACCCCTACCCTTGGGGGAGCTGGAATCTGCATTTTGAGTCCTTCTATAACTATATGTACCAATCCTCCTACGAGGGGGCAGATTCCGCTATGCTTATTCACACTGAAACCAATGGGAGTACTTGTGAAGCAAGGTGCTACTCAGTGTGAGGATGAGTCCCATAATGAGGATTTGCTACCCAGAACTATGCTGACATATTGTTTCCCTGACCTGTGTTGACAGGATTGAATCAAAATGGGACATGACCTAAAACTCTGTGTTACAGACTAGTGTGCTGGAGCACCTTCCAGGCAAGAAGTGATTTGAAATCTGACTTTTGCAAAGGTGATACAAAGCCTAGTATAGAAGAGGACTGTGTCTTGGTGAGACCCCAAAGAAAATCTAGAACTGAGTGAAATTACTGTCAGTGTCTCTTGTAAAGATATCTCAGGTTCATAGTAAGTTATAAAGTGAGAGGAACTGAAGGAGTCATTTCATGAAAGGTCAGCGACTGTCTATCTGGTAAAATTGGGAACATATTGTCTTGTTCCAGCAAGGTTTTTATATGAGTTGGAGGCCACTGGAACTGAAAGCAGATTTCCAACATGATAATTTCCTGATTGGCTTGCATGGTGACTTGGTTTTCTCTACTAAAATAGCCCTCCTTGTCAAAATGCTCTATCCTCTGGTGGATCGTTCACCATGTTTTCAAAATGGAAGTAAATAAAACTATTGTTCCTAGCTATATTAAGTGCACAGCTAATGTTATAAAGAAGAAAGTGCTCAAAACTCTTCTTGATAATGCGTTGGTGACATGTTTGTCGAAAGCAGATATGCTATGCTTAGCCTGCTTTAAGGGGGATGATCAGTGGCTTTTTTTAATCTTGCATTAACTGACCTTTCTATCTTCCAAATATACATCACTGCAAGTGCCTGTGATAGCACAGACTCTCCTGTCTTTTTCAGTAAACCTGTCTCATCTTTGGCTGTCTTAAAACTATTAGTCCATTTGGGGGCTCGCATGCATGACACGGTTGTTCTTTTGTTGTTTAAATTGCTCCTGTTCCAAATATCCATTCGCTGGACACAATTCTTCAATCATGTAGATGTTACCTGACAACTTTTATTGCTCCCTTCGCCCCCACCCCAAAAATAGACGCTTAGCGCACAACTGCGGGCCTTGTCAGGAAAGAATGGCTGTTCAGTTGAAAGTGTTGGGATAATTTAAGTGGATAGAGTTATCGCTGTACCTACATTGCATTTGGTTTTGAGGAGGTTGCTGAGAGTGTCTCTGTGGTTCATGAGCTATAAACATACAACCCTTCTGGGCCTGGCTTTGTTATAGAGCTACCAGGACCCAGGAAGGCTGGATGATGTGGTTGTTGCTCTGACAACTGGGATTTGATTCCAGAGATTACCGAACCAAACTCATTTAATAATTTACTTCCTCATCCATTGGCACCTGGGGTGGTTCTGCTTCTCCAGAGGCCGGCTTACAGCCTCACAGGTAGTTGAAGAGAGTTCTGTCCTGCATCCTCTATCTCTAAACTCCACTGTCACTGCATGGGTATTACGTGGATGGGTGCATGCCTGACGGCCCAGCAGAACTGCCCAGGGCACTCACGAAGCCCATTGCTAGCTCATCAGGATCTCATTTTTTTTAAAATCCCCTTTTCCTTATGAAGACAGCCTTGAAAATATAAACCCACTGCTAGCACTGGTTGTTAATGGCAGGGAAAAGGATGCATAAAAGTAACCACCTAGAGATGGTGTTAATAGCACAGTTACAAGAATCAGTCCACCAAGTTTTTCTACCTCTCTAGTCAGATGCATTGGGACCAAATACCGGAAATGAATGTCAAGCTTTCAGCTGCTGTTTAAATATACAATACCAAAAACATGTAACATTTAGCAACATATGGAGGCAAAAATTATAAGACAAAAACAAAACAAAGATTTTAGGAGTCACTGCTGTTCAAGTGAAGAGCTCCATGGTGATTATCAAATGGGATATTTGCAACGTGTTAAACCCACTGAATGTTCAAAAAGAAAGATTGGTTGCTTGCAACAAGCTGGAATCTTGGTAGCATTGGGTGCTCTTCTAGCACAGTGTAGAGCAAAGCAGAGGTGGAAAGGAGTAAGATAAAATCCTACAAGAATATCACTCAGCCCTTTAACACCACAGCAGGAAACTAGCCTGCTTTGACCAAAAATGTCATCACGTAATTACCCGCTGAAAGCCACGTCACGGACATTTGTAACACCAGTGTTGAAATCTTACAAGCAGCTACAGGCAAAGGAAGATAAGAAAGGTTTCTGAAATTATAAAGAGACTTTCAGATTGCCCGGCTTTGACATTCACCCAGTTAGTTCTACCTGGAAACTCCATGGATCTGATCATTAAAGTTGTTCCATTTTATTGTTTCCGTGAATTTCTCTTACTACACAACTAGCAGAGAGACTATAAAATGATTAGTGTCTCTTGGAAGAAGACAATATAGGGTAAAACAAACTAGGAGTCCTCTGGCACCTTTAAAGACTAACAATTTTATTTATCGCATGAATCCCACTTCATCAGGTGCTAGAAATGGAAAACTTACAGTATGGAAGGGAAAAATAAATCCAGTGAAGAGAAAGTCACAAGATCGTTTCAGCAAATCAAACAAGTTTTGATTCAAACAGTGTGGAACAACAGATAAGAAGGTGAGGAGGTTGAAAGAGGGATGGGGGGAAATCACATTTTGTAATGAGAAAACCAGCCCATATCTCTATTCAAACCCAAGTTAATGGTGTCAGGTCTGCACATGCATTCCAACTCTGCAGCTTCCCTTTGAAGCTTTGATTTGAAGTTTCTCTGTTGGAGCACTGCAACTGACATGTTACTCAGAGTGTGCAGGAAGATTGAAGTGTTCCTGGATTGGTTTTTGAATGTTGCCATTCCTGATATCTGATTGAGGTATGTTGCTGCCCCAAAACAAGATTCGGTGCACAGCCCCAAACACAGCCCCCACCCAAAGCCACTCCCCTGCTACATGCCCAGCCCCTCAGCACGCCAGCCCTGGGCCTGATCCAGTTCCTGCTACCAGACCCGGGACTTGGGCCTCATGGTTTGTTCTGTTACTGTAGCATTTTCATTGTCTGCAAATAGTCTCCAGGAAAATCTGTATTTCTTGAACTATTCCAGATCAAAGCCTTGTGTAATTCTAATGGTTCCTTACTGATCTCTGAGTTTCTTCCATGTCCAAAATAAACCTTGTGAAACTTAGGCTATTCTTGGCAGATTTTCAGTGAACATTAATGAAGAGCTTTCACAGCACCTCATCCAGCACTAACGTTAGTGCGTACATGGAACTTTTATTACCTACAGTTCTTAGGTAAAAGCTATAGCATTTTTTTACATGATTAAAATAAGCCAGTGTCTGTGGACCAGAGCTGCCAAGCTGTGGTCCAGTTTAGGCCTGTCTGCCTTTTACATCTGATTAAACGGTCTGTTCTGTCTAGGTTACTTTTTTTTTTTTTTTTTTAGAAGAAGGGGGAGCTCTGAGTTTTGGAAAAATGAGTAGTCTCCAAACTGCAAAATTTAAATCCCATTAAAACATAGCAAGCATATTATTCTATATAGACTGAAGTGGATCCTCACATGAAGCCAGAAATCTGAATCTTCACTCTTTTAGTGTAGTTAATATTTTCATTACTATGTTTCATATTTTTTCTGCACTGACTTTTTTTTTTTTTTAACTTGAGAACTCCCTCAGCTGGCTACCACCTGCAATTACAATGAGCTGTCTTATTTCCCAAGGTTATTTTAATAAAAATGTTCTTCAAAATAAAAAATAACTGACATAGGGGGAGAAAGTTTTAGAAGTTCAAAGAGAAGGTTTTTCTGCTCACTCCAGATCCATATTTGCCTCTGGATCCCAAACTTTGTACATCGTCAAGCATATGCTCTAGGGAAACGTAAATGTGATCATTTTGTAAAACTGGGACTGTGTTTCGTAGGAGAGTACAACATATGACTCTCTATATCATAGCCAATTATATACTAGCATTCTTCTGTCAACCTAACTTAATCTACATTGATAGTTAGGTCCATGTAGCTATTGCACTGAGTATGTGTGTTTTTCATACCTCTCAGCATTATAGCTATATGTCACCCTAAATTTTAAATCTAGACCAGGCCTACGTATGCAGACACAAATTCTTCCCTTTGTTACTTACACCCCATTCAAATCATTTGAGATCCTGAGTATAATTTAAGAGGGCTGATGAGTAGCCATTCAATAATGAAAGTAAGAGGTTAACTATGTGTTCCCAAATAGCTTAATTTATGCCATTAATAGTAATAATGGTAATGGGCCATAAGCTACTTCAAAGCAACTAGAAATGAAAGGAGTCGTCTTTTTCTCACTCAGCAACATATGTTCCTGCTTGTTCCCTAAAGGCCTGATTGTGAGCTCCTCACTCATGTTATTGAGCTCTTTCTCACATGAGTAGTTCCAGCAAAGTCACCTATACCACTCATGCAGGTAGAAAAAGATACTGGCACAATGTGACCCTCACAGATTGAAGATAAACACAGGGGGATGCGTTCAAGTGGAAATATCAAATGCCAAGCCACCTGAATTTCAGAGACGTTTGAATCCAAATGTCACAGCTCATGCTCATCTCTTGCTTTAGAAAATCTAAAAAAGAAGAATACAGAGTGGGAAAGAAAAATGAATGGACAAGAATTTATTTAGCAGAGTATAGCAGTGTTACTCA
Organism: Pelusios castaneus; assembly: GCA_007922175.1. Lineage (NCBI taxonomy): Eukaryota > Metazoa > Chordata > Testudines > Pelomedusidae > Pelusios > Pelusios castaneus. The sequence continues at coordinate 952,843 of ML685819.1, read as the reverse complement.
GATCCAGGCAATCTGCAGTAAAATGCCTCCAGCAATTCATTGACGTCTTGATTATTCTGTTTCCATTTCCAACCTTCAACCATTATTTTAGTTGAAAGATGAAAAAAAAATATTCTTTCAATGTACATGTCTGACTACCAAAGCTTCTTAAAGGAGTTGTCTATAGAATATAATATGCAGGTGCCTGTGCATGTGTGATTTCATATAAATGTGTTAGCAGATGGGGGTTCCATGAACTCCATGGGCTGCTAAGTCACAAAACAATGCTTTTCACCATCTTAATGTTGTATACACAGCTTTTTATTATCCAGGCCCTACAAACTTCAGAGACTGTCTGTCTCTTCCTCAATGTTATAATCGTGCTTTATAGGGATGATTCTGCTCTTCTCCCCAGCCTCATAAAGAACTGCTCAATGAAGGAACGCCAAGGGGTGATCAACGGCTGCCTTTATGGTGTGCCCTTTAGTGCTGACCATTTTTGTAGTCCTCTTCCCTTGCATTTGTGTACCTGCTTTGTCCTTTCCTTGTGCCAGTGGAGTGGTTTATCCTTTTTGGATACTGACTAAGGCCCAGAGCCTACAAAGTATGTAGGCCCCCTGATTTGCATTGATTTCAGTGGGCCTTGGCAATTGGCTGGTGACGATTGAACTTGTTCAGGGGTTAAAGTAAGGGGGAAATGCACCGGAACGCAGTTCCAGGGCCCCTAAAAATAGAAAAAAAATCCAGCGGAACGCATGTTCCGCCCTGCCCTGGCTGCTGGCAGGACCTACGGCCCACCATTGTTAATCACAATACTTATTGTGTTATTCGGTGTTTGCTAGTTTGTGACAATAATTGCTATAGACATAAACACCATATAAAATTATAAATATTTTTATGGAGCGATAACTGATGCATGTGATACTGAGAAGTGGTTGCAAATGCCTACCTGGGCTGGGGCCCACACATGCATGTAGGGGACCCAGATCATACGGGACAGGGGCCCGAAGATTAGGAGGGTTCCGGGGCCCATCAAATTATACTTTTACCACTGAACTTGTTAGTGTGCCAGATCGCGCTGCTATTGTCTGGCTGTGTGATTGGTCATGTTTAATAGTTTGTGTTGCAATTGTGTATAAAATGAGATGTTAGCCTTTGGATGATAAATACCCCTCCTGATATAGCAATAAGGACATGTTCATACAGCAGAAGTGGGGGGGGGGGGGAGAAGGAAGGGGTGTCTCCTGAGATGATTCCGCTCTCGTTTTCAGATTATTGTTCTCTCTTTGAATTTCATTGTTTGACTGGGCAGATATGCTATATCTGGGCCAGAAGATGATAGTGCCTTCTGTCATCACTTTTAGGAAAATCCTGCAGCAGTCCATTAGGAAAACGTGTGCCAAACACGTGTGAGTTTGCCATCTCGATGTGCTCTTGGAATGCTGTCAGTTATAATAAAACAGGATAAAGACCTTGGGAGGCAAATTGCATACTGATTTGGTCTTTCCGCTCGCATACTACATTGACTGGTATATGAGCTTTATTAAACCCAGGGAACCAATTTAATTCATATAGAAGCCAGGACCCACAGGAATATATGCCATGTAAATATTTGATGGAAGGATAGGATCTTTTATATGTCCACAGCCTTATTTGAAGTATTTTGTTTTATGACTGTATTTCTTATTGGACCATATTGTATATACACAGTTACTTTTGTTTATTTGCTTTAATCAAAGTGCAGGAGAATCCAAGCCCTCATTCACTAAGCAATACGGCACATCACTATTTGAATTACGGTGTAAAAATTCATGCCTGGTACACTTGTTTGGCAGCCTTCTGTTTTTCCAGGGGAACAGCTCGTCCAATAGGCCGTCCATCTATTGACCTGGACTATATTTCTTGCACCCTGGCAGCAACCATTAGGACACCTGTGGGCTTCACTATGGGATCCAATCTTGGGTTGCGGCTGAAGACTGGGGGTATTGGTGGAAGGGGTGAGTGAGGCTGTTGTGGCCAAGGGCTGCACACCATCCTGCCATTTGCCCCATGGGGATTCCATAGAGCAGAGGATAAGCAAAGCCCCCCCCTTTTTAACCCCCCCCCCATGCCCATCCCTGGAATCAAGCTACTTTAAAGCTGGAGGAAAGGGTTGCTGGGGACCATAGTCAGAGAAGAAGCACAGAACCTCCATGCTATTGTCCCTGTCTTCAGTGGTTCCTCTGAGATCTGTATGGAACCCTGGAGAGCTGTGATGTTTGGGTAGGTCCTGAAACCTTTTCAATGGCAAGGTAAACTGAATCCCTGACCAGGTAGCATGGTGCTATCTCAGAGCAGGAGTCTCCCTAAAGATTTCCTCCTCTACAATCCTCTCTGGGATTATCCTGCCATTGTTTTCTAGTCAGTTGAAGGTTACACAACAGTTTTAAAAGTTTAATGTGTAGCTATTTACTTAGGGAAGTCCAGCTCAGATGAGACATCTGGTGTTCAGTGAGTGTCTCGCTTCTTATCTGGTCTCGCAGCTGAGTCACCTGAGAAGCTTTGAGATCTAGGCCTAATTCACAAGAGCCGGCCTGTCAGGGAACCCAGGATTTGCCTAATTCTTAGTCAATTATTGCACAGCAAGACATGAAAGTGTATAAAAGTAATGTTTTTTCATCCACATTTGCTCACATTTGTTTAGTATTTTTCCAACTGTTTTAATTGGAAAAACCACAAAAAGGAGTGCAAAATTGTTTTTCGTCCGTCTTTTGCACACTTTAGTACTACCACCTGCTCTTACCAGTGGACTAAAGTGTCAGAGAGAAACTGGAGGGAAATGCCAAAAATTGAAAGTAGAAAACTTTGGTTTCCAAAAACTGAAAAGGGGGGGGAAAAAAGACATTTTAAGTCAAAATGAAGCAGAGAGAGAGAGAGACTTTCAAAATGTCAATTCAAAACAAAAAAATGTTTTGAATGGAAAATTAGTTGAAACTGACATTTTCATTCAGAAAACTATTTTCTAGTGAGACAATTATTCATGTGAAAAAGTTGGACTATGCAAGGAACTGACCAAAATCACAGGGTAAATGGAGAGCTTTTTACCAAGCCATAAAAGTGGTTAACAAAGAGTGGTCTCCCCTTCAAGTGAATACTGTAGCCTATCAGCATCAGAGCACTCTTTCCATTCCTACTTGTGTTTTTAAGTATTGGCATCCAGTCCTTCACATGAATGAACATGAGTGTTTCTCACATTATAGACCATGTCATGAAGATTGGCTGATGCGGAGGGAAATTAAATATCCTTGCAAGGCGCCTTTCTTTTGCTGTGAGTACCTCATGGACAAACAAAACAAACACAACACAGATTCCACATGGAATGTTGTGTGTTCAAAACAAATCGCAAATGTAAGTGATTAAGATGATTATTTTTTTTAACTGAAACACACAAATGAAGCGGTGGTATAGAAATGAAAGTGCTCATGTGTCCCTTGGCAGGCAAGGCTGCCTCCCATCAGGTGCTGATCATGTTCAGGTTAGTTTGGCCGTGCGTTGTCTTTCTCGCACAAGAGAGGTGTTCTCATGGGGCCCAGAGTGGGATGGGGGGGGAGGTGCCTTAATCTTTTGGCTGAAGCTGTGCCACTTTTCATTGAGGCATGACTTCACGCAGCTGGCTTGCAGTAAACTAGTGGTTTGGGAGTGTGGGGGTTTGGGGTTCAAATCCCCTGCCTTCCTTTGCTCTTGCTGAGAAGGGATTGGAAGCTCCATTTCTTACATCTCTGGTGAATGGCCTAGGAGCAGCATTGGGATCCTGATGTATGGGCTCCCTTGCACTTTTCTGTTGAAGCTGCTCCATGTGCATTACGGAGCCGTTGGGCCAAACAGCCCCACCCAGGATCCCTTTGTGATCTAGTGCAGTGGTTCTCAGACTTTTTTCTTAGGACCCAGTTGAAAAAAAAATCATTTAGGCCCACGACCCAACAAATAAATCTTTTGAGCAATGCATTCCAGTCTTGCGGAGGCAGCAGCAGGGAGCACTGCGATCCAGTACCTGAGGGTGTGTGACCCAGTAGTGGGTCCTGACCCATAGCTTGAAAACCATCCATCTAGTGGTTTGGATAAGGTTCTGGTATGTGAGTAGAGGTAACGGGTTCAAGCCCTCTTTTTGCTTGCTGAGATAGGATTTCAGCCTTGGTCTCCTACCTGTCAAGTGAATGGACAAATTCCTGGCCTAGCCCCTATTCCAATGGGTTGGCTCCGTCAGTGTTTCCTCTTGAAGGCAGGCCACTGTTGTTCCACACCTAAATGGGAATTGGGTGTCAAGCAGCAACCACAATCCTCTCTAGTCCTGTGGCTGAAACCTAGCTTGAAGTCTAAATGAAATCTACAAAATGAGCCAAACCCAAAAATGTCTGTCGTTCAGGCATTTATAAGTAAGAGCTTAATATAAAACCTTTAATGGAACGTGGGAAAGCTAATGCTCATCGGCTTGCATAAATGATTCAACCAATGTTGTTCAAAGCGTTGTGCCAAACATGCAGAATATCAACCTGCAATGAATTGGTCTGAGTAATTAACAAAGGGCCAGTGATATACATTGAACCGTGGAACTCAGCCTTCCTTAAATCGGATGCAGCCTATACGTCTCTCACTCTCTCTCGGTATTTATTTATGTGTATGACTATTATGGTAGATATACACAGAAACTGCATATTGACATCACTGGGTGTGTCTACACTTGTAAATTAAGTCGACTTAATTTACTCTGTGTCTACACTACACTTTCCTTAAGTCGACTTAAGCTGCTGCTTAAGTAAGTCGACTTAAGGAAAAATTAAGTCGACTGTGTAAAACCTAGTTTAAAGTCGACTTTGCTGGCTAAGTCGACTTTAGAAAGTCGACTTAGCAAGTGTAGACGTGAGTAGCCCTAAGTCGAATTTAAGTCAACTTAGGGTACTCCAGGGCTTCCCAACTGCTCTTCCTGCCAGGGTGGCTGGCACAGCCACAGCCTGGCGTGCCCCCCCAAAGGGCAGGGCACCCTGCCCCTATGCCCTGCCAGGGTGGCTGTCCCTGTCCCCCTTTGCCCATTGTACCAAGGGGTGCCCCCCCTGCCACCATGGACCTGTCCCAGGTCCACCTAGCCCCTACAAGTCGACCTAGGCATCCAGTGTGGACGCTCTAGGTCGATTTTGTAGGGTCCCCTCAAAGTCGACTTAAAATTTAAGTGTGGACATGCTAAGTTGACCTAAATTCACAAGTGTAGACATAGCCACTGGGAGTTCCTTTCAAGGAAACTATGCACAGTATGCAACAGAGATTGATAGCGCCAATCAGAAAGGAGAATAAGTTTACATTTTCACCATGCTTTAAGTACTGCCAAAAAAGGAAAAAAATGGATTAATAATTCCCATTAACTGACCTGCTGCTTTCTATGGGTGCGTCTACACTTGTGAATTAAGTCGACTTAAGCCTGCTTAAGTCAACTTAATTTACTCTGCGTCTACACTACAATTTCCTTAAGTCGACTTAAGCAGCTGCTTAAGTCGACTTAAGGAAATTTTAAGTCGACTTTATAAAACCTAGTTTCAAGTTGACTTTATTGGCTAAGTTGACTTAATAAAGTCGACTTAGCCAGTGTGGACATGGGTTAGCCCTAAATTGACTTTGTTGACTTAAAGGGCCCCCAGGGCTCCCCCACTGACCTCCCTGCCAGGGTGGCTGGCACAGCCAGAGCCTGGCATGCCCACCCATAGGGCAGGACACACCCCTGCCCACCCCGCTCCTGTACCCTGCCACTATCCCTGTCCTGCTTAGCACCTATTGTACCCTGGTACAATGGGGCAAATGCTGAGCTCCCTGGCACTTCGAAAGGGGTGCCCCCCTCCCACCATGGACCACTCCCAGGTCCATCTAGCCCCTGGAAGGTGACTTGGGCATCCAGTGTGGATGCTCTAAGTCGATTTGGCAAGGTCTACTTTAAGTTGATCTAATTTTATAGTGTGGACATGCTAAGTCGACTTAGCAAAGTCGACTTATTTGGCCAAGTGTAGACATAGCCTATTTTATTATTTCCCCATGTCCCTTACCTAATAATAAAGCTTTACCATTATATGATTTGAGAGATAGTAAGAGGCCTGATCCACAGACTTGAAGGTGCTCCGCACCCAACTGTTTCTAACTGTAGACCCCATAACTCCCTTGTTGGGAAAAGTTCTCACATGATAGGCTACAGGCAAGTGCAGCGTGTATACGTTAGTGGACGTTTCCTGGCATGCAGAGTTTGGTATTTAGCTCTCTATGTAGCTCGTACACTCAGCATTTTGTAAAACAAACAAGGTGTCCAGTGGCACGTTTAAAGACTATGAGCTTTCATGGGAGAAATCCCACTTTATCAGATGCTTGAAAAATTATTTGAAGCATCTGATAAGAGGGATTTCCCCCATGAAAGCTCATGCGATAAATAAATTTGTTAGTCGTTAAAAGTGCCACAGGACTCCTTGTTTGTTTTGCTGAACTAGACTAACATGGCTACCCCTCTGAAACTTGTCAGAATTTTCTGTGTATTTTTTCTTCTATGACATTGGCTTTCTTGTTGCCTATTCTTTTTCACATGAGATCTTCAAATCCTGCTGTCCTTAAGCAGGCAAAACTCTTAATGATGTTTATCGGAATTTTTCCCTCTCTAAATAGGTACTGCACTGTCCAGTATGTTCCCATTCCGTTTCTTCTGTAGTGACTCCATGACAAATAACTACTGTCAGAGGTAATGCTCTGCTTTTCTGGCATGAACCTAATGCTTTCCTCTTCTGAATATTGAAAACAGAGAGCAAATGTTCTGTTGTGAGCCTAGGTATATCATCATCATCTTCAGTAGCTTGCATTTAATGCTTTCCATCCAGTGTCATGCTGAACATCTTAGCTAGCGTGCAAACAAGCTGCCTATTTTCTTGAAACCGAATGGGGCAACGTGACATCTGATCTACATTATCATTTCAGGACTGTTATGGCTTGAGATGTGCTGTAAAGACAGAACTTCTGTGAACCTCAGCATTCTTTGTAAGTTTCTCAAGAATATTATTTCCAAAATCATAATCTGATGGATAGACACACACAAACACAGTTAGCCTAGTCTCAGCTGATGTCAATCAGGGTAGCACCATCGACTTCAGTGGAACCACAAGAGTTCACAGAATCATACAAATGTAGGTGGGGAAGGGACCTCGAGAAGTGGTCAGGTCCAACCTACTGGACTGAGGCAGCAACTAATCATATCTAGATCATCCCTGACAAGTGTTTGTCCAACCTGTTCTTATAGACCTCCAGTGATGAAGATTCCACAACTTTCCTTGGAAGCCCATTTCAGAGGTTAGCTATCCTTAGACTCCAAAAGGTTTTCTTTATATCTAATCTAAAGCTCCCTTGCTATAAATAACGAACTTTACTTTTTCTCTTCCCTTCAGTGGACATAGAGAACAATCAATCACAGTGCTCTTTCTAACAGTCTTGAAGACTAACTATCAGCTTCCCCCTCAGTCTTCTTTTCTCAAGACTAATCAGATCCAGTTTTTTTCCCCTCTAGCTCCCAAATATTTTAAAGAACTTCTTCTTGTGCCTTTTCTGTCACTTGCTAGGTGTAACTCATTTTGTGTGTTTTAGCCTTTCTGATTTTGTCCTCACGTGCTTGTGATATTTGATTGGATTCCTCCTTAGCAATTCATCCATGTTTCCACTTTCTGCGGGATTCCTATTTTATTTTCAGATCCCTAAAGAGCTCTTGAGGGAGTCACACTGGCCTCTCACTGATTCCCTCTGACAATATGGCACTATATCTTCTCTGGCTTTTTACAACCTGATAAGAATGCTTCATTAATTTCCCCTAACTGAAACTATTTGTAAACATTTTAAATGATCATTCACAAACAAGAGATAATCCAGAACCTATACAATTTACTCCTTAAAATGAGAAGCAATGCAGGCTTATCTCATTATTCAGGAACTTCTGCACATATGCTCTTTTACACAAGTATTTTTGTATGAAATGCCTCTTAAAGTAGACTTATAAAGTTTGACAGGTCCAAAATTTAACTTGCTCTACTTAACTTTTTTTTTCTCACCTCATGAATTTTTTTTGCCAAAGTAGGGTTGCCCTATATGTAAAATAAACAGGCCAGTCTGCTGAGAGACCCTACAATAACACCTTCATGGTGGCAGATTTATACACGAACACATGTATCGCGCTTCCTTGAATGTGGACAGGTTTAGTGCATGTGCCAGACGTCTGCCTTCAGAGAACACAACACATCAGAGAGGCTCAGTATGCCAGCTACATCCCGACAATTCAGAGCACAGCTGCGCATTTTACAACCTGCAGCAAGTCTCAGAGACCAGGTCTACTGATGTGGGCTTGTAGTACAGCACTAAATCAGCCATGTAAACCTTCATCGTCCAAGCCACAATGACGACACTTCTGCTTTTAGCACCATAGCCCCAGATAAGACTTGGGCTCTGAGACTCACTGCTGTGGGTTTTAAAATGTCGTGTAGTCATCCCGTTTGTTCCACACCTATAAAATGAGGAGAATGATCCCTGCTTAAACCACAGGGGTAATGAGGAGAAATACATTAAAGATTGTGAAGTGCTTGGAGATCTGCTGTGGGTTTAAAAACAACAGAGACACCCCCTAAGTGACTTGCCCTAGCAAACCTAGGAAATCTGTGGCCATTCAGGGAATTGCAACAACTTCCAAGTCCTAGGCGAGGGTCCTGAGCATTGGACCACCCTTCTTGCCTACTAGTAATGCAGCCTAAATCCTGACACACCAGCCTTAAATCAGACCAAAAATGTGGCCAAGGTAACATTTCTGTATATACATCAGTCAGTTTTTCAGTGAACAGCATTTTAATATTAACTGTGAAATCCAGAAAGCGTCTTACACTGTAAAAAATTATGAGGCAACATTGAGAGGGTTCAGAGATTTGATTTACATGAGAGTCTAAAAATCAGTTCCTTAGGTAAAGTTTTTCCAGATCATGACTGTGAATCTGGTAACACTTCTAGTCCTTCCTTTTTCTAGTTGGCCTGGAAATGCCGATAGAATGGCCCAACCCTGCTGTGCAGAATGGCCCAGTAAAAATAACATGGGGGTGGGAGACGGTGACACAATTATTTTAAAACTTCAGAGAAGTTTCAGCTCTGCTTCAGTGCTAGATCTAGGCGAAGGTTCCTGTGGGGGGGGGGTCTCATTTTATTCCAAGTGGTTCATTCATTCCTAATGGTAATACAGCGACTAAGCAAAAATGCAAAGGTCTAGATTTTCAAATGTGGCAAAAGTAGTAATTTGGGGTTCCTCAGTTTTGGGGTGCCCAATCTGAGCAACCCTAAAGGGTCTTCCTTTTCAGAGGGCAAGAGCTCAGCTCCTGCAGGAAATCAGTTAATATGGCTTCAGCTGGGCACACAAAACTTGAAGTACCCAACATGGGTTAGGCCAGATCTGCAACGGTATTTAAGCACCCACTGAGGTCAACACTTTTGAGGTTCTGGGCCTTGGTCATTTTTGAAAACTGAGGCCAAATTACATAATCGTGGCCCACTCGTGAGATACTCAGGTACCCTAAACTCCTGTGTGAGGGAGACAGTCAGGCAGGAGCCACAGTCTACAAATGAGAGTTGGGCCTTTGCTGCTCAAAACTCAGGGTCTGGCCATACTTACAATGCTACAGTGGCAGAGCGGTAGCTCTTCAGTGTAGACACTCACTAGCTAGTCTGGTTGCTTTCGTTAATCCACCTGCCCAAGAGGCAGTAGCTAAGTTGACAGACTGATGTCTACACCAGGGTTAGGTCTCTTAAGGGATGTGGCTTTTTCACGCTGGTGAGAGATGTAGCTCTGCCTGTGTACATTTTCACTGTGCCCCTGCTGTAAGAATGAAGAGCTTCCAGCACTGAATTGCACTGACTTACGGTTGCAGTAAATGTGGAGGTTTTATAATTTCTGCAAGAGGAAAACATGGTAGCATTCAGTACAGAACTAGTAACTTCTATTGATGAGGAGAGGGTAGAACAGCATTCCCTGGAGGAGCTGAAGATCGTTCATTTAGGCTAATCTAAATAAGCAAATAAGTCTGGAAGAAATGCTCAGATCCTAAGCCAAACCTGCTGGCAGCACATAAATGAAGCTCACCCTTAATGTTTGTAAAAATAAATTCAGGCTATCGGGGCAGAGCCAAGTGAACACCCCCCCCCCCCCCCCCCCGGCCCGGCCCCAAAAGCCAGCCGCCGAGGAGGGCCCCTTTGGGCCCATTCTTATGTGAATTTCTGAAAGGAAACCCAGCCAAAGAGATGTAACCACGCCCTGCCTAATCGAGACGAGTTTTCTTTCGCAGCTGCTGTCAAGGTACAGGCATGTGCTCACTTACTCCTATGCTAATTCATTCACAATTAAAGGCTGCCGTATGGGGCCGAGGCCCCAGTACTTCATCTGCTTGCTGTGTCATAAGCCAATTTATGTGTACTTTTTAAAAAATGCAGGGGGGAACCTGGTGGAAAAACCAGACAAATGCAGTACACAGCTTATTACATTAGTTCAAACAAACACTGTTCCTTACTTGAAGGCTGGGGGGGGGGGGGGAATTAAGGTTACTGCAGCAAATGGAGAGGCGTTGTGATAATCTATTACCAAGTGATGCATGGACGGTAAAGGGGGGGGGGGGGGTTACTTCCTGCTGTTCCATGCCATAGGCTAGGCCAGCTCCCGCCTCTCATAACTGACCTACTGCACTCGACTTCATTACACGTGTGGGATGTACTCCCAGTATGGAGGTAAAAGAGGGGAGCTATTACCTCTGCAATGCTTTAGCAAAGATGGTTCACCACAGGTTTAGGTTTTTGGTGCCCTGGGAGTCAGGATCTAAATGATCGTAAAACTAACATGAACCTTCTGTGGCAATTTTTTGTTGGGCCCCCAATCCAGTAAAGCATGTGCTTAAATGTAAGCCTCTGAGTAATCCCATTGAAGTCCATGGTATTAGCTGCTTACAGTTTGAAGGATTTGTGTTGCTGACGCACCACCTAACTGAACACACACAGCGAAACTGGGTGGTCTGGATCATTGCTACCTGTGTTTTGTTTAGCATTTTCCCTAGGAATTCTTCTCCGTGACTGGGATTTACTTTTGCCAACAAGCTATTCGTTAGGCCTGCCTGGACTTTAAAGCTCACGTGTTCCAAGTTGTAGCTAACTTCTTGTCAAATGGATTGGCACGTTTGTCATGTCTCCCACCCTATCACCATTTTGGTTTTATGTTTCCTCACACTATGCAATAAATTCTTTGCTGAATCAACCACATATTATTTTAGCAACTTCTTTTGATGGCTTCCACGGTAGAGTGTGTTTGTTGGTTGTAGAGATACCATTTCTGCAGGACCTTCTGCAAGGCCCTTGACCTTCCCCCCACCCATTCCTTTATTGTAAGCTGTGCTGAGCCCATGGGGAGGTTTTTAATTAACAGAACTGGGTGAATCAGCCCATATAAAGAACCACTTAAACCCTTTCCCCAGTGGAAATGTTTTTTTTACTTGTGGAGTTTTTTGGTGTTTCTAAATGTTCACATTCTTTTGGCCATCTGGGTTTCTGCTAGGACCATAAAAGAAGCTGGATCATGTCCTGCTTCCTGCCTAAGTGGCACCAGTAACTATCAGGAATTGCATGTAAAACTAGAGGTTGGGAAGAGAACTGAGCATACCTGAGAAGTTCAGGTGTTTTCAGGTCTAGGTCCTCTTCTCTGAGAAATCCTGGTTTTATTTGAGCTCGCCAGTTCAGTTCAACTTCAAATCAGCATCCAGGGCTAGGCCACCAAGGGAATTTAGACTCAGTTACTTCAATGCCTAACATTATGTGTGCTGCCCCCTTGTGGAAGCCACAGTCAGGTGTCATGGCTCCCTGTACCATGCACCGGAAGTGGCAGAAACGCAGCATGCTGAGTGAAGTGCCACCTAAGCTCACCCCTAGGAAATGCTAAGGAAACAGTTGTGGCTGTACCTCTACCCTAGAAGGCTGTTAGGCACCTGACTTCGGGCTGTACGGCTACACCTCCGTCTGCTGGGAATTCTTAGCCACGAACCTTTCCCTTCGTGAAGGCACATAGCCAAGATCCTTTGCCATTACGAATGAAAGGTTAGAATAATAATATTAACAATGTTGAGCTACAGGCTATTTTGGGCTGAGTTTTTCCTCTCAAACATTCCTGTTGAAGCTGGTGCTCTTTGAATTAATTTTTTTTTAAAAATCATTAAATTATCAAAAGCAAGAGACTGAGGAAGTCCTATAATGATGGCCATCTCCTGTAATGATGGCCATCTCCCTAGGTGCAGTAGACCCAGGTTCAAGTCCTTGTTCAAATATCTATTTAACTATTTTATACAAAGTGAGAGTGTCAGAGCATCCCCAAGAGGCCCTAGGGTCAAGGAGTTTGGGCAGTCACCTGAGAAACGGCAGATTGAAGTACAAGTCCCTGTTAAGAATGAGGCTGAATGGGGCTTTGTCTCCTACAGCTTGTTAGAGTGGCCTGCTCTAAATTAGACAGAGAGGGATATGGGTCTCCTAGCTGGCTGTTCTAACCACTAGACCATAGGGAATAAAGATGCTGTCTAGTTTGGGACTTATGTGTGCAGTTGCCTATTTCACACCTGCACAGCAGCAGAAATTCAGGGTAGCTACAGGGTTACGGGACAGCTGCATGGGCCTTTTGGAATCTACATTTTGGACATAAAATGGCATTTAGGGGCCAAAATCTTTTGTGGATCTAGCTCCTGGTCTTCCACCTATTTATTCCAACTGGAAGGCCATCGGTTGAGCTGCCCAACAAGAATGCGACTAGGCAATTGAAGGATTTATTAGCATACTTGTCAATATTTGTGGCCATGTAATGCGCCCATCATTGCCATGAATCAAGAGGCTGGTAGGGGGAGGAAGTGTCAGTGGGACCAAGTCGCAGAAGGAGCAATCCTAAGCAGGACCTGAATTCTGACTGTTATGTCTCAATGTTCATGGCCCATTGACCAATTATTTCCATTGTGATTATTTCAAAACTATTTATACAATTCAGTGGTGCCAGTTCTTCTGATGTTTGTTTAGACTTGGTGTTTTTCTGAAAGGACCACCTAAGAATGCTTTTCCCCCTGAATGGAAACTGAGAAAGTTTTCTGGAGAAAAAACTCAAAAAAGGCAAAAAAAATTTTTCAAGCTAGTCACAGCGTGGTAACATTTGGGCCTGGAAGTTCAGTAATCACCAACTTAACTGCATGTGGTTTAAAATGAAATTAACAAACAGATCATCTCTACCAACCAAAAGATATTGCTGTGGATAGTCGAACATACGTCAGCTGAAACTGCAAAATCCTATTTGATTAAATTCCATTTCCAGATTTTTATATTTTTTTTAACTTGACATTGGACATGTCCCTCCTCTCGTATGTTCATGTGCCTATTCTGGAAAAGGATTAAACAATAATAAGATCGTGTCAGGTTTTTTTTATATACTAAGTCAAAGGGGGTCACTCGAAGTCAAGTGGTGTTTCTATTACAGAAGTTGGGTGCCATCTTGTGGCTAGTTACATTTCTTGGTATAAAACACTACATGCATGCTTAGTTTAGAACCACCACAGCGATCAACAAGTTCAGTTTTCTGAACTGAACTCTGTGGTCAGATGTGTGTGAAATGATGTATTTACACACATTTCATAGCTTTGGTGCTCCCCAACAGACATTTCCATGATGCATGGCTTGCACACACTTTACATGTTGATAGAAAGAACATGGTTAAAAAAATTTAAATGGTGGTGGGAGAGAAGGGGGGGGGGCAAAGGTACAGGGGGCATGTTTTCCCATATTTTAATTCTTTGATACAAACATTCTGCTTTATTATTAGCCACAAGCAGGGAAAATTAAGTATCTGTTCAAAGCAGTTGAAACAACTCATCAAAATCCATTTTGCATGAAGAGAGGGCCCAGGGCTAATAAAGGGTGCGTCTACACTTAGCTAAAGTCGACTTAAATTTCCAAGTGTAGACATAGCCAAAGAGAGTAAAGCACAGGGACATGCAAGAGATGTGTGTTTTAGCCCCAGCTCAACCTTCCTGAGGTTTGTTATTGCATTACTGGGACAAATACTCATCTCCTGGCAGAGCTGGGAAACTTAGTTAATCAAAGTGAGTAAAATGCTTGAAGACTTTGATGCAGAACTTAAGCCAAATAGCTTTTCAAATGTCTAGCCTTGTAGAAGTTAAAAGTACTGATAAACAATATGCTACGCTGACAGCACAACACATGGGACCAAATTTACCTCTGATGTTGCTCCATCGAAGTCAATGGGATGAAGGTATGTGTAGTTTTCAACTATGAATAAGAAGGCAATGAAGTTATTAAAAAAAAAAAAAAAACCCACCTCACTAATACATCCCCCACCAACTAGAAGCTGTTTTTATGAGTTCAGTGGCTTTAAAGGGAGAGGTATTAATAAAGGGGCCGGTCACTTTAGTGAGACTATTCATGCGCTTAAACATGGTTCAGTACTTTGATGAATCTGGTTCACAAAATCTGCATCACATTGCAGAACTATTGCTGGATCTTTCTGCAACATAATCTACAACACGTATGATGTCAGCCTTCCTTTCTGCACAGCCCTCTTTCACCTTACCAACCCTTGGTGGTCTGGATTTTTTTTACGTTGCGCTAGCTGCACACGTCTTTGATGAAAGGTGAGGGCCTCTGGCTCATGCCTTAAAAGGTTGGCTCTCTCCTTTATTTGTTTTTCAGGCATGCATTCTTAGTGCACAGGGCCCATATGAGAAAGTCCTCTACAAACTGTACAGCATGTTCTTTACTGATTTAATTGTAAATTAAGTTCCAAAGGGATAGCCATGTTAGTCTATTTCAGCAAAACAAACAAAGAGTCCTGGGGCCCTTTTAAAGACTAACAACAAATTATTTATCGCATGAGTATTCGTGAGAGAAAATCCCACTTCCTCAGACATTTTGAAGATGGGGGGAAAGCGTCTGATGAAGTGGGATTTTCTCCCACAAAAGCTCATGCGATAAATCAATTTGTTAATCTTTAAAAGTGCCACAGGACTCCTTGTTTGTTTAATTGGAAATTAAGTTAGTTGTTTAACTTTCTGAGCTGGGGGCCACAGTCTGGGCTTGACAGGGTGCAGGTTTTTTTTAAAGATATTCAACACAAACCTTTTATTGTTTTGGCTGGATGCTGTTTGAAACAATGAACTGCCCTAATGGAGAAGCTGCAGCAAAAGCAAGCCCCGCATTGATGCCACCATCAGAGGGGACCCCCCCAAGGGTGAGGAAGCAATTAATGCCATTATGGTAACATTCAGTTCCCTTTGGGACTGCTCGAAATAACCTGCCTGTATTTAGAATGTTTAGTAATCACATTGTGGCTGTGATTAGCTTAGGGGTGTGTGAGGCTTTCTGGGAGCAAACGACAACACAGAATGGGATTGTGTTTCATCCGCGATCACCCCCCCCTCCCCCCCGCCCTTCCCTTCCCCTCCATGCTACTGTAAACTGTCCTCCAGCTCCCGGCCTGTACATCCGATGAAACCAGCTCTTCACCCACTCCTGCCTCCTGAGGCCATCCACGAGGCCAGGAGCTAGCAGGGCACCTTAGTGTCCCAGGAAAGGGGAGATGATGCTGGCAGCAGTGAACAGCGATTGGGGAGCAAGACACAGCCCAGGGCAGGCTATGCTAACGAGCTCAAGGATCGGGTTACCAGACGTCCGGCAAAAGGAGGACATGTCCTCCTTTTTACCTTCACGTCCTCCGTCCGGCAGGCATTTTAAAAATATGTGATTTTGTCTGGCTTTTTACTTATGATTAACATTTCAGGGTTTTTGTATATGAAGCTATCGTATATGCTCACGTATAAGCTGCGAATTTTAGGGTCCAAAATATGCCTGAGAAGCTGGGTTCAGCTAATCCGCGGATCACAGCCAAAATTGGGGCAGAACACTGCCTTCCAGTGCGTTCCACCCAGGGGCCCAGCAAAGCGGCAGACTCAGGCGGAACACTTGTTCCTCCCTGTCCTGCTGCGGCCAGGCTGGGGCGTTTCAAATCTCCCGCCCTGAGCATGCTCAAACAGACCATGCTCAGGGCGGAAGGGGCCTGGCCCAGGAGCAGCTCTGCTGGCCACCGCTGCAGCTCTGGACCTCCAGCCAGGTAAGCGGAGCTGGGAAGGGGTCACGGGGTGAGGGGGAGAGGAGCCGGGAAGGGGCTGCGGTGGGGGGGGGGGACAGAGGAGCTGGGAAGGGGCCGCAGGGGTGGGCAGAGGAGCCGGGAAGGGGCCGTGGGGGCGAGCAGATATTAATACCACATTTTCTCCATGTCCTCCTTTTCATACTTCCCTGTCCTCCACTTTGGTATCTGGTAACCCTACTCAGGGACAGCTTCTAATCTAATTCTTTAGGGAAGACTGGCTAGAAAACAGATGATTTTGAAAGTGGGAGATAGGTCATTAGACCTGATATGAACTTAGTGGGAAATAGGAAAAATTAAGCTGTTGTGCTTTGCCTTGTCTCATCCTCTATGGCAGCGGTTTTCAAACCCCGGGTTGGGTCCCAGGACTGGGTCGCAGCCCCCCACTGTTGCTGCTGAAAGACTGGAATGCATTGCTCAAAGATGTAATTGTTGGGTCGTGGTGGGCAAAAGTGATTTTTTTTCAACTGGGTTCTGAGAAATAAAATTTGAAAACCACTGCTCTATTTATGTGCTGGAAGCAAACCTCATGTTTATCTCAGGCTGTATGTTGGGGCGCCCACGCTATCGGCTTTTTAATATTAACTAAGCTTCGTCTCTGTTTATGCCAGTTTTGGACTGAAAATACATTTGATATTTTTAGTAGGGTGGTGAACTGGTGCAGAAAAAATACGAGCCCTCTATCATTTTTCAGCTCAGTTTTGCCAACGTCGATCCCAAATCTGCAATAAGAACGCACAAGTAACCGAGAAAGCTCCATCCAGGCATGGGTGAAGCGGGAGGTTTCCTTGTGCATGACTGAAGTCATCTGCAGCTTCTGCAAGTATCAGAACTCCCATCCTTATGAGACTCCTCATCACCATCTTCTAATCCAGTGGTTTACAACCTTTCGCCAGCAGATGGCGCATTGCTCATAGGTTTGAATGGCAACCACCATTCAGGAGTCGCTCGCGATCAACCAGTTGGGGACCACTGTTCTAACCCTTCCTCTGACTAGCTCAACCCCCACCGTGGCCGCCTTCTCTAACTCATGAGGCATCACTGCACTTTAATTTAACAAGATGAAACTAAGGATCGCATTCTGCTCTTTTAGTATCTGTCTCACCCTATCTTGTGTGTAACATAGCACCATTGGGCCCCTAACTATTAATATCTAATACATCAAAGCAAAAAAGCCCTACAAAAACACCAAACACAATTCTATACAAAACCTGAAATATTTTACTTTTTTTAAACTTTGATCTAAGTTTACTTAGATTTCATGGGCTTGATACAAGAGCATTTGATATGAATCAGTAAATAAAACACTGTAATAGATAGCCACAATAAACTTTGTTAGAAATGTACATGTTGCGAAAATAATAATAAAAAAACAGCATGATGTCTGGGTTATATTATATAAATGCTCAACAAGAACAGTATACTAGGGAAGCTTAAAAACCCTGCTCTGCATAATCTGGGGCCCTATTCAACTAACTTTCTCAGACTCGTAGCGTTCAGAATCTATGTCCCACTATAATAGTATAAAGGTTAGTTAATAAGGCCTCAGTATTTTCCTGTAGCTGTTTTTTTTTTTCATGGACATCACATCCAGGTAATGTGTATATAAACAAAGCTCATAAGAAATGTACAAATATAAAAAGCTACAAACATTAATAAATTACATCATCACAAAACACAGAAACACTTCACAAGGTGCTAGTAAAATAACTGTATCCCCTCATAATACAAGAATTAAAACAAAGAGCTGGTATTAAAGTTGAAGATTATTCTTCAAAATGTGTCCTTAAATAGATTATTTTGTACTATTTAATTCTGTATAAGACATTTTATAAGGCTGCACAAAGTTTTACTTGTTTTCCAGGCAACGCCCAAATTAAAAAAAAGTGAAAAACGAAACAAAACAAAAAACCCCAACCCTTTTAAAATCAGCTAAAATACAACTGATAGTACTCAGCAACAGCTTGTATAAATGTCAATGAAATATTCTATAGAAAGAAATGTCTAAAGATACTTTACTTTTATAAAAAAGAAGTTATTTAAAAAGCTATTTACAAGCTACATTCTATGAAAAATATGCCTTATTCAACACATCTAAAAATTAAAATACGGGATTGCCTGAGAAACAAATTTAACCCCTCGAGTGTTTATATGCAGACAAGCAGTTGAATGTAAAAGAATGCACTCTACACCAAACACTAAAAGAGTTAAAAGACAAAAAAGTATCCAGTCAAATTGTCAATAAGCTAAACATCCCCACTATCTGACACCTGGGTGCATGCAGCCCTCGTTCCCAAAGGAAGTGTCTCTGACAAGAAGTGCTTTGAAATAAGCCTCGAAAGCAGCTCATGAAGAAGCAGAGCGTCACTTCATGTACTGCAGTAAAAGTGACTGCAAAGTCTGCAACACAGCGTTATGTGCTTTGATCTCAACACTGACACAAGCTGTTGTACCATCATGTGTGTCAGTTCGCTAAAAACCCTGGCCCTCAGGCATAGAATTAAAACAAAGACAGAGCTAAAACTCCCAAGTCAGCTCCCGCTGTGCATACGCTGCCGGGTGCACCCAGTGTTTTCCAACCAGCAGCTATCTGAGAGCCATGGAGTAGTGCTCAAGTGCAGTCATGACCCCCCCCATTGCCCAACACATCTTACCATGATCAGGGTCAGATCATTAACTTTTTCTTTACGCCGACTTCCATCTGCATTCACTATAGCAGGAGAAAATGTCCCCGGAAGTCAAACTTTTAAGGTCCCCCACCTTTTAATATTTTTTGTTAAACAGATGCAGAATTTTGAAATTTAATCTCCTACGCCTTGACCAGATTTCTCTTTACGCTTTTTTCTTCAATGAATGTAACTGAAATGGATGTTCATTCTGTTAAAACAGCTAGTTTCCACTTATGAACAAGTTAAAGGGATACTTTCCTAAAACTGGAATGATCCTCAATTTCTTGGATTCTCATTAACTTTTTGCGAACTAGTCACTCTCAGCAATTTGAGAAAGGACATCTATATTAAAAAATATTTATAGCAGTATTCTGTACACTTTAACTGCTGAAAGTTAAAAAGAATTATTAAAGTGGTGGCAAAAAGTTAACTGGTATTGTCCCTAAGATGATTCACAATACTACTGAATCCTTCAAGAGTTGAAGAGTTAGTGTCAGCTCAGGAATTACTGAGCTTTGACCAAGTCCCAGTTTTCTAAATATTAGAGGAGAAGTTTCCCGTTCCGATGGATTTTCAAAATCTTCCCAAGCCTCTGTTTTGCAGTAGCCATACCCTTTTTTGTACGTTTTCCTGAAAATTGAAAAAAGAAGAAAAAAAATGACATGTTAAGGAAGAGCAGCCACAGCAATAGAGACTCAACAGAGCAGGCTGAGTGGTCACAAAAGCAGAATGGCTAAATTCAGACCTGGTGTAAGCAGGTGCAAGCACACTGATGTCTGCCTGATTGCCACCAGAAGTAATTACATTTTGAATGTGTATGCTACAAATGTGCTGCTGTGTGTGATGTAACAGACGGCTCTGAGGAAAACCAAGATTTCCATTCGTTACAATCTGTGCTCTGTATCCCAGGCTATACCACATTGCATTACTATGGATTTTAACCAAGTTCCCTTAAGAATGAAATGGAGCTGGTACAAAAATTTGGAAAGAGCCATTCCCCATGTAACCAAAGCACCCTGAGAGATGTTTGAAAGAATGATGCAGGCATTTATTCTGTAGGGGGCTCTCTTCAACTGTCCAAGAAGTGTCTTAAACTCAGCAAGATTAGTGTGAACTCGGTCACTGGGGTTAAATGAATTTAAGATGGTTTTCAAGCACTGCGCTAAACCCTTGTGTGTTGGAATGGAGATATTCACAGGAAAGAAAGTTTAAAACAAATAATCCATCTAGATTACACCGTTTAACTGTGCATGGTAAGAGCTGCAAAGGCTGTAATTGTATCTGTCACTGAAATAGTTAGGGGAGAAAAATGTGTGCAGTTTCAAACACTGAGGTTCATTTAAATTATGTTTATTCTTTAAAAATATTTTATGTTTTACACGTTTTTGGTAGCTTAGGTAGAATTTGTTCCCTATTCATCTATTCTATACCATATCATGACACTCATATTCACTCTGAAAGATCTAGGCAATACCTCAGCTTTGCCCATGATTCTCCACAGGGCCCAACACACTGTCACGTACTCGCTTTCTGTGAGCTACTTCCCTAGGGTCTGTCACCTCAGTGACACAAAAACTCCTCTTTGAATCAATTTACAATCAGACAAGCGTGCACTAGTGCAGGCACTCTGCCATGTCACCAAGCTGTGCTCTGCTGTGATCCTGAGCTGGCAAAATAGCAGGAAGGCTGCAACATCAGGCTCACCCACCTCCAAGTATTTGCACACTTCATTAAAAATACATAATACTATTGACAGAGCAGTGTCTTTTTCTCTGGGCAGTCTTGGAACCAGCAAAATAGCATTGTCCACCTTGACAGGAGGGAAAACTGAGGAACAAATCAATTATTACTTGTTTAAATCCACAATGAGTCAGAGGCAGAGTTGGGAACAGATCAGCTCACATCCCCTGACTCCCAATCCAGCACGTAATCCACCAGACCAATATTGCTGCGTTTCATACCTGCACATAAGCATAATATTTGCTCACCCCCTGTCCTCTTTCAGTATTGAAATTACTGCATGTTGAGCACCTTTGCCTTAACACAACTGCTAGGGAAAGCAGTTAATGGACACAAATGTACCCTTTACAGAGTGTCCTCCTAGGCAATCACCCGACACCCTTTCACAACAATTCTGTTAGAGTGTGAACAAAGCTGCGCCCCGGACACTTCAAATGCTACAGAAGTAAACAGCACCGAGAAAGATCATGGAAATCATGTGTTAGAAGTTGCAGTTAAAAACTATTCATGTATAAAATTGCAGGTGCCGGTCTTTTTTTATGCTGCCAGCATATTTCTTCTCTAGACACATATATTCAGCTGCCTCAAGAAACCACAGTGAAGTGTAAGAAAGATTTTAGCTGCACGTCTTGCCAAGCACTGTATACCTTCTGGTCCGAAATGTACATTATTAAACCATAAACAGATAAAAATGCTCAGTTCCTACTTAGCTTTAGTTCCAGAGGGGCAGCCGTGTTAGTCTAGTTCAGCAAAACAAACAAGGAGTTCTGTGGCACTTTTAAAGGCAAACAAATGACAACATGGGATTGTGCCCACAAATAAATCTATTAGTCTTTAAAAATGGCACAGAACTCCTTGTTTGTTCACTTAGCTTTACTTTTCAGAGTGTCTGTGTAGTTTGGACTGGGCCCTTTCTGCACAGACACACAGATATGCAAACTGTGCTCTTATTTTTGTGTATGTAATACACACACAAATAAGAGAGAATAGTTGTGTCTATTTGCATGTATTTATAGGTCTCCAAGAAGGGCCTGATCCAAGCCCATTAAAGTAAATGGTAGATTTCCCATTGATTTCAGTGGCTTTCAGACCTCAAGTGACCTTGAGTGCACTCTTCTTACTGTATTTAAATGAAGGCTAAAAGTGTCTATGTGGTTTAAAGGGGGAAGTAAGGGGAAAGGGAAATCATGCTGCTGTTTTAAAAATATTTTCTCTTTCCACCTCTGGACTGGATTAAGCTCTCTCATGGCTATCCCCTGCACAGCAGCAATGTCTCAAAGCCGGCAAATTTTGCTTAACACTGTTGCCTTCTTCAGATTTCCCTTAAATCCCCATTAAATTCAGTCTTCTGGGAGCTCTGTTTTACCAGTTCCCACACAGCTATCTTCGAAAGGTATTCTAAAGCCACAGCCTTTCAGAAAGAGCTGTTCATTCATTTTCCTTTCCCAGAGAGGGAAAGCATTTGGCAGACTAGTCACAAAGCTTGGCCAGGCTTGCACACCTTGACTGCTCTACTTTGAGCTCCTTCTTATTTCCCTATATAACCCAGTTCATTTCAACAGATCAGCTTGTGCTGATTATGTGCCATAATGTGAACATATTAAGATATAACTTCAATGAAATGTTTAATTTTGGTGCTGTTTGTGCCAAGCGCCACAAGCCTGAACAAAGATTCCTGTGCAAATTTCTGACTTTTAATTGGCTTCATATTCTGGATCCAGAGTTTGCAATAAATAGCTTGTTAAGAAAATGTTACTGACAGCACATTTACCAATACAGATATTTTCAAATTAAGCACATGGCATACAGGACTATGTGAAATCTCATGCTCTCTCTTGTATTCCATACAGTTATAATCATGGGAAATATAGTCACTTAAAATATCACACACTACATTTGGGCATCTGTTCATGGGCTCAATGCTCAACTTAACACTGTAAATAATTATGGAATTTGACTACACACACGCACACTCACTCACTCACTCTCTCTCTCCCTCCCTCCACCTTTTTCTTGACTTCCATGAGCACTCAGTGAGGGCTAGAGGAAGACAGAAGGGAAAAAATTGACTCAGATAAGATTCCAGCTGTTCCTGGATATAAAAATAAAATTCCAATTACAGAGAGTAAACAAAAATGTTGAAAAACAACTTGATTTGCATGGGGGAGGGTTGTTTCTTTCTTTCCTTAAGCACAGTCATTCCTAAAAGTAATGTAAATATTTGCACTCTTAAAATTCAAGAAACATTCCAATATAGGAAAGGCAACTTTGTGATCTCAAATATTCCGTGTAGACGTACGGGATATGTGCATTGGAATTTTATCTGTCCCAAGGTTTATGGGTGAAATACTGGTCACACTGCCGTCAGTGAAAAAACTGTCGGGGTGTCTATATATGGAAGAAACATACAGGAGAAATGGGAAAATATGGAGTTTCTGAACAAGCAAAGGGGAAAAGGTGACAGGAGAAAGGCTCTGTTGGGAGCAATGTTGTAGATACAGGAGGCGCTGGCTTGTGCCATAGACACGACTTACTCTAAAAAAGGGAACTACCTTTAGAGCTCACTTTGGCAAGTAGTAGGGATTGCTTCCCCCGATAAGCACCCACAGGCCAATAATGCTAATCCAACTCGGTATTCATAGCCAGATCCTCAACTGGTGTAAATAAGCCTAACTCCTCTGAAAAATGCACAAGTACACAATGGGGAAGAGATGCAGGACTATCCTGTAGGGAACACGCTTGCCCTGGCAGGGAGATGGACTACATGACTGAATGGATCTTTAACCTTTCCTCTAGGAACATTTACAGTACCTTTGGCAGCTGCGTTATTCTGTGATGATGATGAGGGTCTCCTCTGGGTGAGGAAAACTCCAGGTGCCATAGGTTGAGAGCCTCTGTTTACTTGGGCGACCCCAAATGTGCTTGCTCCAGCCGTGTATTCATGATCTGCGAGACTGCTGGAATGGGACTCCAGTTTGGGTTCAGGAGAGCTGCCTTCCTGAGAGAGTTTATTTGTGTTGTTGGGTGACAACTTCTTTTTGGTATTCTTTTTCTTCTTGCCTTTTTGTTCCTCCTTTCAATAAAGCACAGACTCTCCATTCAGCTACTATGACAACCAGAGGCATTTATTAACATTGGCATGCAGTGTTTCATGTCATGAACGAGGATATCGTGAGACGTGGAGAAAGACACAGAGCTAACAGGGTTGTTAAAGTGAGAAATGATCACAACAGCATTGTCTCCTGGTCTATTAGTTGCATCCATCTGTTGTCCATCTTGCCTTGAATTGTGAGCTCTCAGGATCATGGAATGTCTTTGTACTGTGTTTGTACAGCACCTAGCACAATGGGACCTTGCTACATGTCTGAAGCCCCTAGGGACTTCAGTAATCCAAATCATAATGCTATAAAAAATATAACAGACCTGATTCTCAACTACATTAATGCCACTCTGGCAATATAACGAGGCCTTAGAGAGGGCAAAATTGGTGCAGGTGGTCTGCTCCCCAGCCAGTCGAGGGTTAGTGTAAGGCAGTAAATTGGCTCTTCCTCAGCTCCCTGTGTAGGGTCCTGCCAGTACAATGGTCTGGAGGCACTGCTCCCAGAGCACACAGTGGGCTACAGCAGAGAGTAGATAAATTAGAGTAGACCTGGAGTTGCTAGAACTGACACAGAGGGCTGAGCAGTCCCAGTACATGGGAGCACAAAGATAGCTTAATGCCCTCTTCCTCCCTCCATTCCTGACCAGGTACAGGAACAGAGTTGCTGAGAATCAGGCTCAATATTTTTCATCTCACAGAGATGTTAGCTGGGAGCAGCACCAGTGTAGAGCACAAACCTATGTACGTTTGCAGCACATTTTTACATAAACATCCATTTTCGTAACCAAATATAAGTTTACAGGATAGGAAAAAATGTTATCACCGCTTTCAAATTTAAAACAAATTTAAAAAGATGATGAAAATCTGGTATAATTCTTAATTTTGAATTATTTAAGAGTAACATTTTCAAAAGAAAAGAACGTACGTGCCTCACCTGCTTAGGCACTTTTGAAAATCCCTCGAAGTGCCTATGTGCATCTCTAAAGGCCTAAAAAGCTCTGAAAATCTGGCATCAAGTGCCTTGGGCCATTTTGGAAACAGGATTTGGACTCCTAAATCACACAGGCACCTTTGTAAATTTACCCCTTAGCCTTATTAAAGATAAAGGTGCTCAGATTGAAGCTTCCCCCAAACATGTCTTTGTTGACTTGATCTGCCCAGCTGATTATTTTGTCAGTATGCGGCCGCATGTTATGAATGCGTCTATAACGTTCCAATGACGGCTCATTTCTTAAAGCATAAAATTGAACTAGAAACCTCTAATATGCAGTAACGTTAGAAATCTGAAAGTGAGAGTTAGGACCCCTGATCCTCTTTCTATTGAGGATTTTTGTCACTGTATTCAATGAGTACAGGATTGGACTCATACAGGACTCAATCATGAGCTGTTGTGAAACATAGTTAACATTCAACAAGCCACAGAAGATGAAGAAGCGCAATGGTTCCATTTGGAAAAAAAACAGTATTTTCCGAGGAAAAGCTATCTAGCACGCAAACTCACCTGCTGGGATAATTTAGCTGCTGCCGCAGCCAGTCCTGTTTCAATGGAGGCAACTCGTGTTCCCTCTCGGACAGGTCTGTCTTGTCGAGGTACTGAGGGGCCAACTCTTGCTAAATGCAAATGCAAAGTGAAAAAATGAAAATACAGTATAATAGTTCCTCTCTCCATGTACAGGGAGCACTGCATTCCAGAACGAAGGCCGTGGGGGTGACAAGTACAAAGGAGAGCTTAATTCTGCTTCACTGGGGCTGACGTCTAAGTGCCAAGCGTTAGTAAGGCCAATGTGTGACAGATATGGAAAGAAAATTTAGGACTCCGCCATAACTATAGCATTTGAAGATGAATATGAGCCAACAGTGTGCCCTTGTTGCCAAAAAGGCCAATGGCATATTAGGCTGCATCAGTAGGAGTATTGCCAGCAGATCGAGGGATGTGATAATTCCCCTCTATTCGACACTGGTCAGGCTGCATCTGGAATACTGTGTCCAGTTTTGGGCTCCCCACTACAGAAAGGATGTGGACAAATTAGAAAGAGTCCAGCGGAGGGCAACAAAAATGATTAGGGGGCTGGAGAACATGACTTACGAGGAGAGACTGAAGGAACTAGGCTTATTTAGTCTACAGAAGAGAAGACTGAGGGGAGATTTGATAGCAACCTTCAACTACTTGAAGGGGTGCTCCAAAGAGGCGGGAGCTAGGCTGTTCTTGATGGTAACAGAGGACAGAACAAGAAGCAATGGTTTCAAATTACAGCTGGGGAGGTCGAGGTTGCATATTAGGAAAAACTTTCTCTCTAGGAGGGTGGTGAAGCATTGGAATGGGCTATCTAGGGAGGTGGTAGAATCTCCATCTTTGGAGATTTTTAAGGCCTGGGGTGATTTAGTGGGAGTGGTCCTGCTTTTTAGCAGGGGGTTGGACTAGATGACCTCGTGAGGTCCCTTCCATCCCTATTATTCTATGATTTGGGAGGAAACCCGTATTCTCCTCCAGATTTTGTAAAACTTCCCACATTTAATGACAAGTCATCAATTCAGGGAATGAATTTATTCCGAATGAATAGGTAAAATACTTCCTAAGGATTTTCACAGCTGGTCAAAGGAGAATTTGTTCAGGGCACATGCTCTACAAGCAGCATTGCACTGCCCTGTTCATCCTAACCCCATGAGTGTAGCAGACAGTGCTGAATGCAATGGACATTAGGGGCTGATCTACAGCCAACCCAGGTCAGACGGCTGTAAATTAGAACAGGCGTGGAGCAATGAGATACAGCAAGAGCTGCCTGGGCCCACAATCTGGGCATTGAAAAGGTGGCACTTCCCGTGAGGCACAGCACAGAAGCAGTCCCTAGCAGTTAACCCACTTTACTGAACTTTTGGTGAAAAGAGCCAGAATAGTTTACGTGCGCCATATTCTTTTTGAATCCTTTTTATATATTAAGCTGTGGGCGGCCTCAGCACTGCTAGATTTCTTCACTACATCATAATACTAGCAATACAGCATCGGTTTCGCCGTCAGGATGAAAAAGGTGCCCACAACTGACAGGAGATTACTTTTTATTTTTAGAAGATGCCTGAAGAAAGTCTGACAAAGTGGGATTTTCTCACACGAAAGCTCATGTGATAAATAAATTTATTAGTCTTTAAAAGTGCCACAGGACTCCTTGTTTGTTTTGCTGACCTAGACTAAAGCAGCTACCCCTTTGGAACTTCCCATAACGTGACAGATAAAATTTAGCACTCACAAAAGTGGAACTATTTAAAAAGAAAAAAAAAAGTCTCTCATCTGCCAAATCTAGACAAGCACAATCTTTATGATAGAAATAATGAATCTCAATGTTCTTGTCCAGATTTTCCATTTGAAATATTCTCCCCGCATCTGAACATCAAAGACATAATGGACTTACCTGTCGGGCTGTAGGGAGCATCGTCAGAACTTTTTCTTTTCTTTGATCGTGATTTGAATACTGGATTATCTTCATCGGATTCCAAAGAAGGGTAAACTACACCAGGAACAAAACCAGACTTCACTGCAACAGCTAATTACACGGTATTAAAGGAGAGGACGAGGTATGTATGCAGCACCCCACTACATAGCAGTGCAGAGCTGCACCACACCGTGGTGAATTGGGCCTAGAATATCTGTGCAATATACAGCAGCCAAGGGTTGCATTCGGAGAGAAATGTCAGAGGGGCACTGTTGTCCTGAGAATAAGGACATGAGACTAGCAATTAAGGCATGTGGACTCTAGTCCCAGCAATGTCACTAAAATGCTGCCTAAGCAATTTATTTCACTTCACTGTCCCTCTGAATTTTCTCCCACCCCTGACATGTCTTGTCTGTTTGGATTGCAATCTCTTAGGGGCATGGACTGGTTCTTGCTATGCTTATACACTACCTAGCATCATGGGGACCCTATTCTTGATTGGAAGCTACTGTAGTGAAACTAATAATATCATTTTTGGCTCACAGCGTGTGATTTCATTCTTGGCTTGAAAAGCCAGTCCTTCCCTCACATAGAGTTTAGTGTATGTGGAGTACCTTTAGCTACCAGGTACACAGAGGACTGTTTACCCCCCCCCCCCCCACCGCCGATTGGATATGTCAACACATCAATCATCTCAATCAATGGACATTTGGTGGCCATCCCATGGTGTGGAATAGTATTTCCTGCATTTCTAAGAAACAAGGCAGAGTGTGGTACTCTTAGAAGAGGAAGGTGTTTAATATCAAAGATCAGGATTAAAGTGAGGCCATGGGATGCCCCCCGAAGAGAGGTGGCTGCTTGCAATATTTTAACCACACTGGTTGGGGAAAGAGGTATGTGATTAATGCCACTTTTTCTCAGCGTAAATGGAGTAGTGGCCTCGACCTTACACGGCCCCCGTGTTAATCTTGGTCTTCAAGAAAAACTCCCTCTGATTTTTATGGGCCTTGTGCAGGGCGTGTGGAACTTGGCGTGATTATGCCCCAGGCAGAGGGCAGAGCTAGTCTCAGATTATTAGTCAGTAAAATTATTACTCAATAAAATCCCCCACTGTACTCAATAGAACGCTGCTCGGTTACACAACACTGGGATGGCATTGACACAGCTCATTCCCTCAAGATCTCTTCCCCTCTCTGCTCAGTTGAAAACATGCATGTCTTACAGAGTGATTAAAAATCAAAATTTCCCTTCTTGAGAGAAAACAGTTTAGGAGACAGAAGACTCACTGAGTTCTCACAGCCCTATCCAGCCATTAATGGAGAAGGGAATTCATTGCCCGAACACTTGTGGGTGTCCCAGATTCAGGGTGGATCTCAGGTCCCAGGCCAAGGCTATCGGTTCTTACTGGTGCCTGCTCCCATCCAGCCCCAAGACACACAGACCTATTCCCAGCTCCTTCCACCTTCCGCACCTGCTGGATCCCCACCTCCCCAACAGTGAAGCTCTTGCATGGAAACGGGAGGGACATGCTCTTCTTTATGTTTGGGGGCTTTTCCCCAAAGTTTTGCTTACCACCCGACCTTAGTGCCTCGAATGACTCTTGCTAATGAGTCAGAGTAACAGCTCCCTCCGCTTCTCAGCGGACAGAGCTGGCTTTTAAATAATGAATGGGATTTGGGGGTTTTAAAAGGTTAATTCTGATGGATTTTTTTGGCTTCCTTTCATGCCTGTCACTCTCTAGTAATTGGGAACTGATCGGTGCTACTGAGCACTGCACCTGACAAAGAGACAGACCAGCGGAAACTAAAGCAGGTAGGGAAAAAACACAGGCTCACTGTAGGCCAATGCCAAGGACCCAGCTCCTGGGAGGGAAGGCCCTACTGCTACCCTGCTGCTCCCAAAAGGGGTACAATAAATGAGCCGCTACCATCTGTCAGTCTGAGAGGTGATGGAGAACCTTGGCTCTGGGAGGGGAGGGAGAGGGCTCAGAGACAGGGCCATAGGAGTTGGAGGCAAGGTGTTGTGTTGTGATGTGCCAAGGCTCCCAGATTGTCTTAGCCCTGCCCCACCACAAAAGAAAATCAGATTTCAGTTTTGTTTTTCATTAAATCATGCTTGAAAATCAGGTGTGTTTTTCTTACCCATATAAAGAGAATCTTGGCTCACGTTTGGCTGAACCATCTGTGCCAGCAAATATTAGGGCTGTGTGAGACATTCAGAAACACACACCATCTCTGGCGTTGATATTTTGTTTCATTTTCACTAAGTTTCACTGGGTTTTGCTCACAAACAGATCCCCTGGTGAAACTGTCATAAGCAGCAGAATCCAATGGGCAGAAACTGGGACTGTTAATTTGCTCTGCACTCGTTCAGTGAGTATGTGGCCTGGAGCAAGTTACTCAAACCTGTGTCTCCATTTCCCCTTCAGTAAAGGGTGAATAATGGCTGACCAACCTCATATGATGGGAAGGTGATATCAAAGGGTGCGTCTACACTTGTAAATTAAGTCGACGTAAGCTTGCTTACGTCGACTTAATTTACCCTGCATCTAAACTACAGTTTCCTTAAGTCGACTTAACCAAGTTGCTTAAGTCGACTTAAGGAAAATAAAGTCGACTTAAGGAAGATTAAGTCGACTTTATAAAACCTCATTTTAGTTCGATTTAAGCCTAAAGTCGATTTTTAAAGTCGACTTAGGCCAGTGTAGACCTGGAGTAGCCTTAAGTTGACTTAAGGCTACTCCAGGACTCCACCACTGCCCTCGCTGATGGGGGGGGGCACACAGAGGGAGGCTGGCATGCCCCCCCAGAGAGGGAGGCTGGCATGCCCCCCCACCCTGCCCCTATGCCCTGCCAGGGTCCCTGTCCCCCTTTGCCCCATTGTACCCATGTACAATGGGGCAAAGGCGGTGCCCCCTTGCCCCCGTGGACCTGTCCTAGGTCCCCCTAGCCCCTAGAAGTCAACCTAGGCATCCAGTGAGGACGCTCTAGGTCGACTTTGTAAGTTCCCCCCAAAGTCGACTTTAAATTTAGGTGTAGACACGCTAAGTCGACTTAACTAAGTCGACTTAGCTAAAGTCGACCTAAATTTACAAGTGTAGACATAGCCTATGTGTGGAATGTCATCATCAATACCTTCTATAACATCAAACCCCTCCAGAGGCTCTATTAATAATTCAGTGGTAAAGAGTTAAATGAACTGAGGGAGAGAGGGCAGGTGGTGTTTGTGGAAAATTTAAAATGGTTTTCTTTGCATTTTAAAATATGCTAGCAGCCACATGCCATCTGAACTGTTCTCTTCATGGACATTTATAGTCCTTTTGGGTGAATGGTAACAATATCAGTTGAGTTTTATTCAATCTTATATATATATATATATAGGATTGAATAAAACTATATATACATACTGAGACTCCTTGATGGAGGTTTTTATTTTTTTTAAATGTGCATTTAATTTTGATTCCAGCGTCTGTCTGTTAAAGCAATGTATGGTTTTAAAGTTATTGCTTTAATTCAGCCACTGAATTGAAAATCTGCTGACCAGATGCAGTACAAATGGAGCCTGCGTACAACAAAGAGAACCCAAATAAATGGTAGCATAAATATATAATTAACAAGAACACTGGGTTTTTAAAATATCACCCTATCCATTTCCCATTGTCACAAGTAGATCTATAAATTACATTTTCGTAAGGTTTTCATATAATTTACCCTGACTGATATACCTACAAGGTGCTGTAATTGCAAACCAGCAACATGCACTCAAATTCTTGTAAACATACAATCTTTTCAAAATGGAATTGTCTTGTTTTCATTCAAGTTCTGAGTATTTCAGTTTGAACTTTCATATTTTTGTACCTACTGCTGAAAGCAAATTGCACTGATGTTTTAAAGGGTCACAGTGAGCACAGCATTTTAAAGTAACATTTTTATTATATTGCTAAAGAGCTACATACACTTTTTGAGTCCTGCATAACTATGTGGTTTTACTTTTCTGAGTGTTAGTATTTTTACCTGATCAATTTCCCTCCCTTCTTTTTACATTATAAGAAAACTCTCTTCCAGAATATAGTAAACTTGAGCTAGTGGTCTCAAAACCCCTCTTTTCCTGTGAGTGCAGAGTTTAGCATTTTTTACGTTAAAACTTAAGCGCGTGACCGCATCATATCAAATTCAGGAGTTCTTTACTGACAGCTTCTCTGATACTCATGTCATTCTATCTCACTGACAGATAAGTATCACAGCTTCATGGTATACTGCATGAAGTTTTATTTTTAAATTTAAAAATATATGATTAAGGATCTGGCTAATCATTGTGGTTTCAAGTCCACTGCTCTGCGTGTTTAAAGTTTTCTCTGTGTCACATCAAAGTGCAATATGTTTAGGATCAATATGAATAAAATATCAATCCAATCTGTTCAACTAATCTCATGTATTTAATATGTTTATTCTAATCTATTTATTCCTATCTAATTTAATCTAATCTATCTAGTCACCCTTCTCTTTCTAGCCTATCTAATCTAATCTCTCTCTTCAATTTTACATACTCTAATCTAGCAATATAAGCCATGCAAGCATGCATTTACTGGTAGGCACCAGAGCAGTCCTCTTGATTTCAATGGGATTAACTATAAATGTATAATTAAGCATATGCATAAATACTTTCAAAACTGGAGCCATAGTTATAGAGATAAATTTGTTTTCTCTCACCATAATCAGAATCTTTAAAACAGGCATCTAAATGGTCCTGGTCATCGTAGTCTTCAATGTCAATGCTGTTTTTTGTGCTCTTCTTCTGTAAGTGCTTGCCTGCATTTTTGTTGTTACTGCTCCCAGGTTTTTTTGAGTTTTGGGCTGAAACAGAGTTATTTTTAGCTTGGTTGGTACTCCATGAAGTCTGCAGGCAGGAGTCTGACGACTGGAGATTTGCCATTGATAACATTCCTTGGATTGCTTCCTGTGTGCTGGGAGATGCAGGTGGCTGGCTAAGAGAAAACATTAACAAAATAAAGAACTTTAAGCTAATTACAAAATCAACATGAAATAAACAATATTCGCTGTAAATCCAGCTCAATTTGTTTTCTGTATTCATGCCCTCACCACTGTGTAGGTGTGCAGAATGTGAAATCAATTTAGATCAACTACAGACCCATCAAGCATTGAAAGACAGAAAGGCAAATAGAGATTGAGATAAAAATCAAGAAATCTTCCAAAATTGAGTTATGTGACTACCTTTTCACAAGTCATATTTTGGACGAGTGAGGAAAGTGGCCGAGGGACTCTACACAACAAAAAGCTGATAATCTATGGACGGTATAGTGAAACAAGTTATGTCTCCAGTACCTGTTTTAGACAAGAATGATCATGAGTTACTTATTAACCTGTGGCTTGGATGTGCCAAACCCCCATATGGGAGAGCAAAGACCCAACACTAAATGAGGAGCAACATCTAGTAGTCAAAAGAAATAAACAGGAGACATTCTACAAACTCTCTCTTGGCTAGATATTCAGTTGGTGAAAATCAGAATAGGTCCACTGAAATCAAGGGCCTTATGCCAGTTTACCATATGACCCTCTAATCGTATTCTGAATTGCCTCAGCAATGTCTTTCATTGATGAAATGGCCATCCCTCTGATCACTCGAACCCTGTGCCCACAGTGTATATTTGGAGTTTTGTCTCTTTGCCAAACTCATCACAAGTAACCTAATGGCATCTATTTTACTTCCTCTTCTATAATAAGTGGAGCTGACTAGAGGGACAAAAAAATTAGGGTAAAATATTCAGAAGTGGCCTCAGTGACTTGGAAACTCAAGCTCTATTTTCAAACTGACATAAGTCTATGCCTCATGGAGTGTCAACAAGACTCAATGGACTCCTAAGTTAACGAAGCACTTTTCAAAATGTCACCCTTAATCTCAAACAAGATAACAAAAAGGATTTGCCCAAGCTTCATTTTCATTCATTATCACTACACGAAAGCAGGGAAACCTGAGCATCTGAGTCTATCTAATGAAGGGAATATGACGCAAAGGCATGCCAAGCACCTCCTACACACCTGTCATAGACAAGGTGGAGCACTGCTCAGTCCTGAAGTCACAGTGCAGTATGACAGAGTTTAGGAAACCATGCAGACGCAGCTCTATGAATACAGTGAAAATTCTGTTCAACAGCATACGGTCTGGATCATATGTTCAGAGCTGATATTTTATACTAGAACATAACATATGGCTTCTTATTTGTGCCGTGTGATTGTTTAGACATTCTGGTTCTTTTTTTTAGCAGTAAAATTTGTTGTTGTTATTGGTGTTAGAAATTTTTTTTGATGGGATAAAACATTAGCCCAGTCTAAAAGCCCCACCCTCCTGGAGACGAGTTCCTAGGTCTTGAGCCAGTAAGATAGTTAAGCATAAACTTAACTTTAAGCATGTGAGAAGTTCAACAGATTTTACTCCTTAAGCATATGCGTAAGTGTTTTGCTTGGAACAGGACCCTATGGATCATAGGAGATCAATAAGTTCTGTTGACCAGCTTCACACATGATTTCCATCACTGCAAAACTTGTAAATTTCAGGTATTTGGTTTGATAAAAATCTATTCTCAGATAACTGCCTTAGCTTGGGTTTTATAACAATTTAATATTTATAAATAGCCCTTCTTCCCAGCCACCATCCTCAAGGGAGCTCAGGGTACTGTTCAAACTACACATTACAATGATACAGTTTATACACACACACACATACACACACACACACACACGATACAGACATCACAACAAAATACATCCTCAACATTACACAGCTAACACTCAGTATATGGGCTTTTTAGAGATTTCTACCATAAACCAGAAATGTAAATTCATTTATTAAAAGATCGGTAGTAACTATTTTTGCTGCAGTTCAGACACTACTGACGAATCCAGCACTGGCTGGAATGGCCTACGTGGCCTCTGCCATTTCCAATTTCTGTTATTCTCAACAGCCAAAAATAGGGATTCAGAATTGCTGCTATCTTTAGCGTGCAATGGCTTTCTTACTTTCCCAAATTCCAACATATGCTCCTGGAACCGAAAAGGAAGAGGAAGAAAGGCCTTCTTTACTATTAAATACCTGCTGAAACAACTGTTATAAGAGGTCCTCTGAATTGCTAGGCCATGGACAGAGACACCTAATGTCCAGGTGAGGAACTACCCTTTTCATTCATCTCAGACTGCTCAGTCTAGATAAAATGTATTTCTTCAGAAAACGGGATATACGCGGGGTAGGGAGGAATCTATTCATGATTAAATATCCATCCCTCCCTCCACTCACCCACCAAAAATAACCCCATTGAACTACAAAAAATTCCACATGTACAGCCCAGTCTTTGAAAATTGCAGAGTTGCTCTTGAAAGATGCTGAGTACCATTGACTTCAACAAGAGTTGAAAGGACTCACTAACTAGAAAGTGCTCAGCACTTCTGAAGATTGGGCACATAACTCTTAAAGAGAAGTGATGATGTCACATAACACTGTATTGCTGAGCATGTATTTTAATGAAACCTAGCCACTTTCAAACCATGGAGCAGCAATAGCTCAAGTAGAATGGACTCTAGTCTTAAAAACTAGAGCTGCCTGGAAGAGAGATGAGACGAGAGCAAGGAGGGATCGAAGTACTTCCAGACAGATGATAAAACAAGATGTTTTAGTTAGGGGGAAAGGTGGTGGAATACTAACCCTGAGTGCTCACAGGACTGTAAGAAGCAATCTCCCTTGTTCTTTGACTGCTGGCCTGAAATCCCTTTCACTATACATCTGCAAGTAAATTGCAGTCACACAAGGATCTGTTTCTCCATTCATACTGAACCCCTCATTAGCATCAAAGGGAATTAGTTATACCCCTGTATTTACAGAGGACTGGACCTACTTCTTCCCCAAAGAGGAACAGAAACTGCTTAAAGATGTAAAGACTACCCAACTCCTTCTCTTTGACACACATTGGAGGAATTTTATAGCAAGATCAAAAGAAGTCCCAGTTTTACTGGTGCTGTATGGGGCATCCTTTCACATCCTTTTACTCTCTTTCTTGTGGTCCAGTCAGAAGAACAGCATTTCAGGAAACAGAATGAACAGCCAGACCTTGTGACTTACACCAACAGAGGCAAAGAATAGGATAAATTGAGAAGGGGGAAGAAAGGTTCAGGTAAGTGGAATATGACTAGCGTTCTGCATTACTGTTGGTGTCAGATGGACAGACTAGCCAGGTATGGACTGATGAATTTAATGTGCAAAGGAATTTTAGAAATTTGGGCTCCCAACCTTTTCTTTTTAATGACATATGAAGGCCTAGAAGGTCTTTTTATAAACTTCAAAAAAAAAAAATCTGCTTGTTCTCACTTTAGAAGTATCAGGAATGTCATGTCTGATTTTACCTCATTTAGGGGAGTGGAAGAGATCTGTGAGCACGTTTATTTTTAGCTCTCACCCCTTAATGGATGGGATGGCTGTGATGAATCTTTCACAAAGG
Organism: Pelusios castaneus; assembly: GCA_007922175.1. Lineage (NCBI taxonomy): Eukaryota > Metazoa > Chordata > Testudines > Pelomedusidae > Pelusios > Pelusios castaneus. The sequence goes on along the minus strand of ML685819.1, from coordinate 917,187 downwards.
CGTCCTTTATCAAGAGTGTTCATTAGCCTCTGCAATTAAACAGGCATTAACCAAAAATAAATAGTTTAAATAGCCTCAATTTTCACTTTCTTGACTCTTTTGATGTTTTCCAATCATCATAGAGTGTTCCAGGGCAGATAAGACATGAATGTCTAATGTGGATAATAAGTGGGGCAGGCCCCAAATAATAAAACAATACCCCCCAAAAATCCCTCTTCTCAGGTTTTGACATCATAAAGAAAGAAAAGGCACAACTCTATTTTATTTTTCTTTTGTAAGTTACCTTTAAATAAAAATAATATTCTGTAAAGAAAAGTCCAGCACATAGTGATGTTATAGTTAAAAGCCAAACACAATCCTGTATCTGCATGAAAATCCCATTAAGGTCAAAGGGAGTCACACACATGAAATCAGGGTAACATATGTTGTTCAATGTGCATGAATATTTACGTAAATGGAGATTAACTACTGAACACCTGTACACAGAATCAGCTTTTCACCCAAAATGATTTTACATTTGTGCTTACAATCAGAGAAATGTAGGACTCGGATGGACTTCGAGAGGTCATCAGGTTCAGCCCCCTTCACTGAGAAAGAATCAAGGTAACTTAGAACATCCCTGACAGATATTCACAGATCTCAAAAATGCAATTGAGCTCTGAATGATGTTAAACAAGAGGATTTTCACCACAAAAATGGAGCTTTTCTAAAAATCTTAATCCAACAATGAGAGGCTGATGTTAAACAGTATGTAAACTTAAGTTCTAGAAAAGGAGTAGCTAAAAAGGAAGTGTTCTACCTAGGTTTAATGAGGGAAGAAAGAAAGGGTCCCTGGAATACAGAAGAAAATTGAACTCTTCAGATAGCACAAGAAATCAATTTTTGAAGTGCTTATTACTGTGGACTCAAGTACTTACCGTATTTTAGAGCTTAGGCAAACAAAGAGCAGAAACCATGGACAAAATGAAGCTGCATGTGTTTTTTTTAAAAAAAAAACCAAACCATTGTGTAACAGAAACCACTGACACCACATATTTCCTGAGCAAATTAGCAATGGCATATCACATTCTCTTGTTCAATGCTCACTTAATTCCCTTTAAAGTATTTTAAAATTCCTGATTTAGTGACACAGAACACATTCAGCGAGTTTCTTGAAATTAGTCACGTTCATAAATAATCCTAAAAATGAGTTAAGCCATTTTAGCAGCTAGTGAATCAATGAAAAAGAACATCAAGACATTTACTTGGTGAAGTACACTTTAATCTTCCCATTATCATGTCAAATGCCTTAGCTTTCTCTCCACTGCATGCATATTATACACTGTCTACAAACATATATTCTTCCCATTTTGCTCAGCAGTTGCCTCAGATACTGGACCCTCAAAACAGTGGAAACAGACCATCAAAAACCATCCACCAAATGGGAGAAACAGAGAGGAATTGCCTAAAGCAACACACACTTTAACAAATAAATTGTGGAAGCTGATCAAAAACAGCAGTTCTGAAAGTCAAACCACAAACTCAGCATGTGTGTAAGAAACCTCTTAAAGAGACAGACAGTTAATATAAGGAAAAGTGTTTCTCATTAGGCTATAGATTTGCAGATTTGCATTGAGTCATTTTTGTTCTGCTTTCTAAGCCAGACAAAATGTAGAACAAGAAACAGGAAGCAATAATTAATTTTAGGAAAGCCAGAGATTAGTTTTTAAAATACCATTTATAACACTAAAATTTGTTAGTTAAAAATCATGAGCAAACCCACCTTGAAAATTATAGGAAAATGGGCACAAAGTACCACACAGACAATTGCACTGGTCCCCAACTTGGATGGGGCAACTACAATATGCAGCAATGTGCAGAACTAATCACTGCTTTGTCATTGAGCATCACCTGTTCACTTGTTTCATTTTTATTAAAGGAGAGAGTTTGGGGAGGGTTAGAGAAAAGGATATTTTGGTGCCATTTTACTGGATTAATGCCTCTTGCACGTCAGTTTGCATTTTTTGTGACTTCCTCTGCTGTACTTTTTTCCTTCCCCCCTTTAAAAGATACTTTACTAGTGCTTGGAAGGTTGTCACCCTTAAGTGGAGGGGGATTAGCTTACTTCAATAACTGTTCACTGTGCAGTAAGCATCTGGTGATTTTCAGCTGCTTACATCTCAGCAACCGAAAGAGGCACTGCCCTGAAAATTGTCAGCTCACACAGAATCTTGATCTGTAAAACATAGCAAAATTTAGTAAAACTTGGTTCAGCCATTGCACACTCCATATGCACAGGAGAAGTTCAGACTGACAAAAGGGAATCAATGCAGTAGATGTAACATCACAGCTCATTAAAACGATATATGTGGGGGAATTCTCACATTGAAAAAGAAATTTTAAGTTAGCCCAACTTACTGGAGGCACAGCTGTGGCCCAGAGTTTGATCCAACTCCCACTAGACCAGTGGACCAAGACTAGTTTGATTAAGTTTGTGTGGTGGTCAAGAAAAGCTTTTCTGCTTTAGCTGCTTTGTGAGTAAGAAAAACCCAACCAGCAAAAGATGGGAATTATTAATACATGGTAGGACAGTACCACATTTGCATTGTGCAGCACTGTATTATGTGTGTATATTCAGGGATTTTTCCTGTTTTTAAAAAAAGCATGTTTATTTATATTTACTCAAAACCAGGGTAATTATAAAATGAAATAGAGTAATGTCATTTATCAGGAGCTTTTTTCAACCGAGCTTCTACCCACAATACCAGTTGTTTATATAAAAGCCAAACGTTATATGAGACAGTCCCACAAAGCTAAAACACAGTATAGTAATTCATGCAGAATTTAGTTCTTACTGGATTTTAGACTTAGATTTAAGAAGCCATAAAGGCTATGAATGCACTGGATACAGTGCCTGGGATAAGGGGAGGAAAATGAGAAGGCGAATTCCTCTTCTGTTACTGAACAGCTTGGTTACCCCTGGAAATCAATGGAAGATCACCAGCGTGACCAATCTTTGAGGATTACTTGTAACTTTCACAAATGGTTCTTTTTTTATAGATTGCAAACAAGCAGCCAGTCTCATTAATGCAACAACAATGGCTGAACCAAATTTCAGTAATTCTTATGATGTTTTATAAACTCTCTTCTGTTGTCATAGCTGACCGCAAACAGCACTGTAAGGAAGCCATTGTAATGTGATGCCCATGTCCTACTAGGATGTATTTAATAATGTGGAGAAACTTAAGTGCAAATATGAAAATAAGACTAAACTGCATCAGTCTGCTAAGTGAAAATGAAACTAGCAAAAGTTGTTCTCTAATCAGATGATGAGTTCTGATGAAGTGCTTAAATATGAGATGCCTTTGACAGGAAGAGCCAGAAGAAAAACAAGTTACAGGTTAAAAGGTGTATATGTATTATTAATTGGAAAGAAATTAGAGAAGGGTCCAAACCAAATGTCCATATCCAAACATACCCAACCAAACTATCAGAAAGTGCAGACCTGAAATCAGATCCAAACTTTGTGAGTCAGGGCCATCTCGTAAGAAATGGCTTTTAAAAGGTTGTTACCCAGCTCTGCAAAAAATATTTCTTTAGTTTAGCATATGGTAAGCAGTAATTGCCTCCATCTAGGCAAAAGCAATAATTACCTAACATTAAGTCTGTTCTCTGGGAAATATCAGCCATCTTTGGTCTATCCCTTCCCTTTGCCCCTGAATTGCTCCCCTCCGCGCACACAAACACACAGAAAAAAACGTGAACTTGTGTATACACGGTCCTGGCATTTTTACAGCTATGCTCTATAACCCTGAGTCCTTGTCTACAGTAGAAGGGCCAGCCCCCCCCCCCCCCAGAATTGCACTGGTGTTAAGATGTGATTCTGCAAATTTAGTTCGGATCAGTTGAGTGACAAAGTTTCCCCCAAAACACTGCAAAAATATCTCAAAGGGCAAATGAAACATGCATCTTTCACAGAGCTGCTCAGTATCATAGTATCTCACACGGCTGCCCAACAGGCAAACATCATGAGCTCCTGAAGGGTAAAAGGTTCTTTAGCTCCACAAATCTCCCTCCTTTAGGTTTATCTGTAGCTCTGCTGCCTTCCTTGATGCTGCTCATGCGATAAATAAACCTGTTAGTCTTTAAAAGTGCCACAGGACTCTGTTGTCTCACTAATACTAGTTACTGCTACGGTTTCATGCGGTGACTTGTTCCGTGCGTTCACTACAGAGTGTGAAACGTTTCTGTTGGAAGAAATTCTCTGTGTTGCTCTTAATTTTCAGGGTTTCTTTAATGTTTAGAAAATAGCTTCTGCTTTGGCCCCTCCAAGGGAAAAAGCTCATTCATGATCCCAAGGCCCTTTCATAATGCAACTCATGGATCCTGTGGCAATGTGTAATAGAAGCAGAGCTGGCAAGAAAATGAGGTTGGAGACAGACAGTGCTACCGATGTAGGGTTTCCCAATGATCCAGTCCAATAGCTGACATTTCCAACATAGGTGTGCCAGGCCTGGAAAGATGTTTTGTGCTTACAAACTAGTGTGATTATCTTTTGTCACACAGAACTAATGAGCTTTATGAACTGGGGAGAGGGTGAAACCTGTCGCGAGTAACTGAAAAATTCATTGCTTAATCTGCAAAATGGGGATGTGATATTGAGCTCCTTTGTAAAGCATTTACTGCGATTAAGTGCTGTCCAAGAAGTAGGGATTAATGAATTCGGTCCACTAATAGAAGTGGAGCAAAAGGTACTTAATACAATCTGGTATACTCATTGGGGTGCTCTCTTAACAGACTTTGTCAAGGATGGCGTCTGGATCAGGTTTCACTGTATTAATTTTATCTTTGTCAAGTCTGTCATTCTTGAATGATCAAGTTCAGTTCTTTCTGTTTTTTTGCATGGCCAAGATGGTTAAGGTCCCTGTATCCCTGTTAACTACAACTCTTACACCCTTGAATCTTAACTACTTATTTTGATTTGCTTTCTTTCCAGGGGTCAGTGTATCCTGTTTATTGAAGAAAGCCATCTGGGCTAATAGCTTCCTGGATTCTCCCATACTAAGAATCAGATTGCACACTTCCTTTAATCAGGGATAAACACCCACTGATTTCAGCAAACATTGCCTGAATGTTTTCTAATCACCTTAGGGCTGGAAAGCTGGCAAGTTGACTGATTCAGCTAGCATGCGCTTCCTGGTTTTGTTGAATTATATTTTTACATTTATTTACACTGTCATTAATTTACTGTAGGACCTAGATTCCCCAGGGCTCCACTGTGCAAAACCATATTAATAGACAGCTCTTGCCCTGAAGACATTACAGTCTAAGTAGACAAGACAGACAAAGCCATGAGAAAGGAATTATCACTACCCACATTTTACAGATGGGGAATTCAGGCACAGAGAAATTAAGTGACTTGACCAAAGTGACAATGGGGTGTCCGTGATGGAGCCAGGCACTGAACTCAGGTTGCCTCAGTTCCAGTCCTGTTTCGATTAAAAAAAGAGGGAATTGTTCTTTGAATTACATGAGAGGTATTTGATGTGCTCTTTTTAAAGGACATAAGAGTGAGAGGAAGTGGATTGTGCAGGGAGGAGTGAAAGGACGGGGCAGGAGTTCCTGATGTCAGTGGGCCTGAGACCCAAAGCCTACATCTGCTCCAGCAGGCTCATTGGGGTCAAAAGCTGATGGACTACACTGCAATGCAGTGAAGACCCCACACCAACAGGACACCCACAGCACATGTCAGAGAAGATCACCATAGCGAATTTCTGTGGTCTCCCATTAGAGGGGAAATGCGGCCTATGCTTTATGTGGCTTCACTGGGACTGGGGAGTTTGGTGGAGAAAGCACAGGACTTTGCATCTGCTACTTCACCCCAAAATCTCTAGGAGTCATGGCTTCCCTATACAGCACTATCATGACAGATATTCCCTGGCCTGAGTTCATCAGGGACCAGATCCAGCAAGGATTAAGTATGCAAGCAGTCCCATTAACTTCAATAGGATTTACTCAAATGCTGAACCAGGAGATAGATCAGATTTGGGATATTTAACACGTATGTTTTAATTGAGAGGGCCTAAACTCAATTCTGAGGTCCAAACAGCCCCTACATCTGAGCTAAAACAAACAAGGGCTATGTCTCCACTTGTAATTTTAAGTCAACTTTAACTAAGTCGACTTAGTGTGTCCCCACTTAAAAATAAAGTCGACTTAAAGGGGAACTTAAAAAGTCGACCTAGAGTGTCCCCACACTGGATGCTCTAGGTCGACTTTGTGGGGCTAGGGGGACCTAGGGCAGGTCCATGGGGGCAGAGGGGGAACCCCTTGCCCAATGCCAGGGGGCTCAGCCTTTGCCCCATTGTACGTAGGTACAATGGGGCAAAGGGGGTCAGGGACCCTGGCAGGGCATAGGGGAAGGGTGGACAGGGCTCTGCCCTGCCAGATGGGGGGCGGCATGCCAAGCTACCCCTGTGCCCCCCCCTGGCAGGGAGGGCATTAGTGGAGCCCTTGGGTAGCCCTAAGTCGACTTAGGGCTACCCCATGGCTACACTGGCTTAAGTCGACTCTAAGGAGTCGACTTAAGCCTTAGGTCTACTCAAAAGCAGGTTTTATAAAGTCGACTTAATTTTCATTAAGTCGACTTTACTTTCCTTAAGTCGACTTAAGCAAGCTGCTTAAGTCGACTTAAGGAAACTGTAGTGTAGACGCAGGGTAAATTAAGTCGACTTAAGCAAGCTTAAGTTGACTTAATTTACCAGTGTAGACGCACCCAAGGAGTCTTGCGGCACGTTTAAAGACTAACACAAGGCTCCTTGTTTGTTCTGCTGAACTAGACTCAGCTACCTCTTTGGAACTGAGTCTGGGGTGTTTATGATTTGGATCCAAATTTTGAAGCTCTAATTTGTAAAGTATTTTTCTTTCCCTTGAATAGTTTCCAGTTTTTGGCTTAGCGCTACAGTGTAAAGAAAACCAAAAATCCTCCCAGTGATTCTCACTATAAACCAGCCCTCAAAGATTATGGTATCAAATCTGACATCCCACTTACAATAGCCTCCACGAAAACATTTCCAGCACATGTAAAGTGTTGTACATGAGCAAGGCCCTAAACTGATCCATGAAGCCCCATTTTATGCTTAATACCATAGAGAAATTACTCCTTAGAGCTCTTTGCTGCTTCTTGGATTTTTTTTTAAAGACAATTTTCCAGTCTCTTCTTTCCAAACAGCCCATAATCAGGACTGTGTGCCCGTTACCAAGTACTGTAAAATGAATGCAAGTCATTTGGTGCAGAAATTAATGCTGTCCTTGCGCTACATGTACTGAGCTGTCGCCTTCTGAATCATCTAATTCACTGTTATTACTTAGGAGGATTTTCAGCATTTACAGCTGGGAATGCCTCTAAATAATTACACCACCCAAACCTTTCCCAACTGCTCACCTCCAGCCATGGGCCATGTAAGAAGTTTGTTTACTGGTGAAAAAGTGGTTACTAAACTGCACAATTTTGTGTTAGTTGCACATCTGAAATACGGCATTATTTTGCTTTAAGAGAGGGCTAATCAGCCAGGTGTTCCTACCTGTTGGCGTTATACTCTAATCCCCCAACTTCCTTGCTTGCCTGCAAAAGATCTAGAATTCCTGCCGAACTTCCACTCTCTTTCTTCACTTTGGAGTTGCGGGCTGGCTTTGCCTCTGTGTCAATGTGAAGTGAATCTTCATCTGATGAGTCATCACTCTATGAAAGCAAGGAAAAGGCTCAAAAAAAAATGAAACGAGCTACATTAGTCCACAACCGACCAGTCTGTTTTGATTCTACCTTTTTTCATACCCCCCAAAACTTGAGGACAGAACTGTTAATGTGCTCCACTTTGTAAGTTAGGGGCACGGTTTGAGCAGGGTCTCATTATGGCTTTGTTGTTACATTATCTTTTCAGGGTCAATGTAATGCTTCTGAAGAGTGCCATAATGTAGACAACAGTAATGCAAGCTTCCCCACATTACCTTTCCAAACTGCCTCAACCATCTTCTGAAACAATCCCACCTCCACAAGTTATGGAGTGTTCTTTTTTCAAGCCTATCCTGTCCTTGTATCACTGCTAAGACTGCCAAGAAAGGATGCCAGTTTTTTTAATACAAATTATTATAGCCTTGCAAACCCGCAGATATCTGTAAATCATTTCTTGCAGACGCAAATCCACATATCTGTATCTGCGTAGAGCTCTACAGATGAGTAGAGCCATGCAAATCCATGGATAGCCGCATTATAGCTGCATTCACAGATGCGATGCGGATATTTGCAGACCGTATCGTGCAGATGCAGATCAGATGTGGATCCACATATTTGCATCCAAACAGGGCTCCACTAATTATGATCCTGGTTTTGTATAATGGACATTTGTTCTGAGACCATCATCTCATTTCACATCAGTCAGGCAGACATATCATATGGGAATGAGAGCTGGGAGATTATTGTTCATCAAATAGCCAAAAAATGCAGTTTGGGACAAACTGAAATTGTTTTTGAATTTAGGTCGAATTCAGCCAAGAGTTTTCACTGATATGATGAGGGCTGTGCCCCAAACTGGCACTTAAGGGGTTAAAAGCAACCCTAGGAAGGTTGCGTGGGAGGTGGCCAATAGGAGAGAGGCTGGGAGGAACAGCCAATTGAAAACCATCAGGTCCACATAAAAAAAAGCTGCAGGGCAGAGCAGGGCAGTCACTGCCTGGAGCTCAGAGAGGGAAGCCTGTTTCTCACAGGCTGAAAGACCTGTGGTACGTGAGACAGTGTTACTGCTGGGTGTGGGTGGTAGCAGGCTCTGAGAATGGATAGAAAAGGTGCTAGGACTACGAGAAGAGGGCCAGGGAAACAGCAGCAGGGAGAAGAACACAAGACAGAGCAGGAGGCTATGATCCAAAGGGTCATTGGGCTGGAACCCAGAATAGTGGGCAGGCCCAGGTCCCTCCCCTGCACTCACCACTGGGGAGGTGGCAGAATAAGTTGCTGTAGGCGCCACTGAGAAAGTGACAAACGAGATACTGCAGTAGCCACTAGGGAAAGTGGCTGGACTCCTGGGGAGCCAACTTCCCCTGGAAAGTAAGAACACAGATTGTGGCTTGGCCAGAGGGCTGAGTCACAAAGAAGATGCTGTAGATCCTAACAGCTGTGGGTAGGGCCATAAGTGAACCAGGAAGCAGAGTGATTGTGCGCAAACCGCAGATGTGGGTGTCGATTTGAAGCTAAACTCCAGACAACCAGCAGGTGGCGCTTTAATGTTAGCGTGTGCCTTACTGTCTTGCTGAATCGGGGCATTGCAGAGATGACAAAAGAAAGTTCCTCTTAGGTGCTCAGTAAATAAAGCCTTTAGTTATATAACAGGTATTGGGGTGTCCTGGAATATAAAACACCAGCTATGCTCACACACTGCTCACATTCCTTTGTGTAACTTCTTGAAAGTACAGTACAGAAATGGCTTAGTGCCGACAATGTCCAAGGAAAATGAAGAAGTAGGGGAACTCATTTACTGCCGTAGGCCAGGAAAACTTCCTGAAACAGAGCCCAGCTTGTTCCAGCAAGGTCCTGCCAGTGTGAGCATTGCAGAGCAGGTCCCACTGTCTGACCCTCAAGAGAAGGACATTATTCTTCATGTTTTGTCTCCTTCTCTTTTTACCTGCTTACGAAGTTGTCCAGCATTCCTGGCCATGTCTTTATTTTGAATTTCTTCCCTTTTCCAAATTGAATAGAAGGCAAGTGACAACATTTTGTCCCTGTAAAGTTATTTCCTGTTCATTTCTTTGTCTTTTCTCCTCTGAACCAGCTCTGCTCCCCAGCTCTCTTAAAACCCTCCACCCACCTAATTTTCCCCCCATCTTCAGTTCTGACAGTAACGGCACCATCTGTCTGGATAAGGAAGAATGGACAGGACTCTCCTTGCAGCCAATAATGCTGCTCCTTAATTGTCCAAAGGGATTGCAGTTGAGTGACACACAGCATCTTCCTCCCCCACAAAGACTGAGTAGGCACCTACCACAGCTGTGCCAACCTATCATGAGACACCAAATGCCAATCCCACCACCAGTGGGAGACAATGTGGCAAGAGAATTGGACAATACAACTCAACAGGGGAGAGGGAGGAAGCCAAGGATAAAATTCTGCAGAGTGCTGGACAGATCCTAGACTCCATTTACATTCACCACTACAGTGGACAATAGATGAACAATCAAGCCACAGTAACAATTAACCCCGAACTGCTATACTACATTAATGCAATCAACTGCAGACATGGCACGTCTCCTCCAGTTAGCTAAATGGAAAGACATTACAGTTGGATGCAAATAAATTATGAAGTATGGGTCTGATCCTCATTTACACGAAGGCCTCTATACATCCCTCTGATGGTGTGACGTGGCTTAGAGTGGCAGTAAATGTAATTCTACGACTATTGTATTGAGACTACCCAAATACTGGCATGTGCTTAAGTGGATTAGGGCCAGAGGACTCAGCACCTCATAGGATCAAGACCTTAATGTATTTCTAAATTTGTGTAATGGCACACAGATACAACAAGGACAGGTATAATAATAATATAATACCTTATACAATACTGACTCCACCTTTGGCTTTTTAACCGGTGTGTGTTGTAGCGTTTCTTTTTTATCCGATAAAACTGGGGAAAAAAAAGTTGAGACAGATCTTTCACTAACTGCAAAAACAACTTGTACAGCTTCAGAATGTAAAGTTTGTGCTGCAAGTAATATATACATGCTCTTTATTTATTGTAAAACTTATAATAATTCTAGAAAGTAGTTTTGTAGAATTGGATACAATTTAATTGCCCAGATACAGACAGAACAGAAGGCAGTCTTACAAGTTAAATCTCTCTTCGTAGTGTTTTTCTTTCTTCTAATTGGAAATTCGTCAATTTTCAGTTCACCGTCATCTGACACATATTCATATTCATCTCGCACAGGTTTTGTTTTATCTTCTTTAAAATTTTGCAGTGACCCAAACACACCAGGTATTGAGTGGGTTTTGACTCCCTTGGAACTATAGGGAAAAAAATTATAAAATCAGAAATGATAACATGGAAAATGTATGAAGGCGGGACACAGCCACCTATCAAGGTAACATTTCTAATATCTGTAGGAAATCCGAGCATGTTTATTTTAAAGATGCAGTGGCAGTTCACATTGGTTTGCACATGTATTATGTTGCACAGTTTTCACAGTACCAGATCGTCAGCTAGTGCAAATCTGAGTTACTCCACTGACTTTCAATAAACTCTAATGTTTACTTCAGTTGAGCTCTATCCGTTTGCACCAACTGAGGATCTAAGCAACAGTATAAGCAATGTATAGGTAATACACACATACTGCAGGAAATCCTTGCATTCAGTTTTTATTTGATTTATTTAGAATGTTCCCAGCCTAACCTCTGGCAATACGGACATACAATATCAAATAAAAATGCAAACTGACAAGAAGTCAAACCAGAAGAATTCTCTCCAGCCTGCAATTAAAACTTCGTCCATTTAGGCACCATCCTTAAGCAATGGGCAGAGTGAACAGATAAACTTTTGAAATTGCCTTTTTGGCTAGTAAATTGGGGCTCTGTCATACCAAATTCTAGAGATGAGAGTGCTCAGCCAAGATTAGGAACAGAGCAACTAAGAAGCATTCAGATGCACTTTGCATTAGCATGCGTACCAGTTTCTCTCTGCTCTTGAGATGGGGAATAGGGTGGTCTTCAGGGCAGGAACAACACAGGCACTTACTCATAATGGATAAATGTTGATGGAGCCAATGGGAATTGCAGGTGGCCAGGACCGCTCAGGATTTGACTCACTGACCACTGTGGAAATTATTCCCAATATTGATGCCAACAAAACAGTGGCAGCCAGTACATTTGGTTTTCTGTCCCAACCACACCTACCACTGACTCATTTCAACCAACAGGCTTGCAATAAAACGAACTGTGGAGGAGGAGAAGACAAAAGAAGAAAAGAAAGGGAGACGAGGAGGACAAAGCGAAAGGAGAGAAGAAGAGATAAGGGCAACCTACCTGTACCCACTTCACTACAAATGACACACAGGGATAGGTCACGGGGCAGAACGTGTCTGTATACAGAGCATATATAGAAGGCTGGACTAGCTCCAGCGACACGCTGCACACCTAGTCTACCATTTCAAATAGTTTTGAAGGTATATTACTTATTCAGTGATCCAGGTCACATTTAATCAGGTAAATATTAGAACCATGCCAAAAAATAGAGGATTTTTTCTTTTATTACTGAGAAAAGGTGGCTTAAGAAAAGCATGAATGAAAAAATACTGGCGGTGTAGGCCAGGGCAAGTTTTTACAGCCAACATAAACTACTGGTGATAGAGATTTGTAATTGGCACATTCCTAACTATTCCTAAAGAACCTATGTAAAACGACACACATACAAAACCATCTGAACTGCTACTATATCTCTAGTGGAAAACTGCCAGAAGGGATTTGATTTCCTGCATAACTAAGGAATATTTTAAGCATATTGTAAAAAGAATTTCCTTACTTAAAAGTAATAAAAATGTAATCACAATTTTTAACTTTGAACCTAAGGCCAAGTTTGTCACTTTCCTGTTTAAAAAAACCCCAAACCGTATAATACTTCTTATCCTTTATAACTCAATGTGTATTGCTGGATTTTTACTTACCCAAGCAGTTTCTTGTTAGAGAAAGAAAATGTAAATTTATTGTCCTTGTTTCCTGATAAGGGCGTCTTTTCCAATTTGTGTTCCTCTTCCATTTTTAGTAATGAATCTGGTTTACTGTTCTGAAAATAATGAAAACAGCAACAAAATTAAGTTACTCTGTTAGCAATATTTTTAGATTTCTAAGCAAATTCTGCTACTTATTCCTAAATAATTGGCTATATAGAACACATGTGCATACGTGCACACTCAAACACAGAAATGTCAGCAGATAAATGACTTAGTTTTCACCTTAATTAGGCCCCAATTCAAGAAAGCACCTAAGCACATGCTTAAATCCCTTTGGAGAAAATGGATATTAGGAGCACATGCTTAAGGGCATTCCTGAATCGGGGCTTTAGCCTGGTACTCTTCCCAATGAAGTTGATCAGAATTGTACCCAATACAACCAAGGGCAGGGCTAAGCACTGGGGCCATGATCTTGCAAAGAAGCTTAAATTTTCAACAATATTTCCTTGGTTTCATTTTTTTGGGTAGTGGTAATAACAACACCTAGATATATGAAAAATCAAGTATGGATCTGTTCCCCCTTACTAAAATTTTACAGACTACTAGAAGTGGAGGAGGTTAAAGAATCAAAAACACCACAATCAAATTCCTTCCACTGCACCAGTTTCATTAATCCAAACAGTTCCTTGGGATAACCCATGGGCTGAAGCTGTCTTTGTGACAGAATGAAATTGCCCCAAATGGTTTTTAAATACATTTTAAAAGCAGAATATCCCTCCATCCATTGTCAATATTTTAAACTTGTTACATAGGAAAAACTTGGAAACTGGGATCTGCATGGATCCAGTGAGTCAAAAGCAACAGGATTCTATACGTATCTTGGTTCCCTCAAGCTGCTCACTTAGAGAATTCACCTGACAACTTAGCAGCTAAAGGCATACTTCTCTGAAAGGACAGGTTATGGCAGGGGTTCTCAACCTTTTCAGGGTGGTGACACAGCTGGGAGCCTTCCCAGGTGTGTGTGACACACCAACCCACCACATCTTAGCCCCACCTCGGCCCCCCGCCCCACAGCCCATATCTCCTTCCCTCAGCCCAACCCCGCGTCTCTCCCCTTCCCCCAGCCCGACCCTGCGTCTCTCTCTCTGTTGTTTTATCTTTAAATATGACCCTCACTCTCTTCTGAACTGTAAAAACACTATCTTCAACTGATGTATAGTAAATACATTACCCCTACCAGACATTTGATGATCTGGCTTAATGAGGGTAACTTCTTTGTTTAGAACAACAGGAAGATATGGTTCTTCTCTCTTTTTCATGTACTTATTTGAGGGGGAGATGACAGGGAAGATGAAGGGAACAACATTTTTGTTTAATTTTAAAGAATGATTAATCCCTTCTCACAAGAAGCCTGTAGAATGAACTGAAATTAAGACTGCAGCTGTTACAGAGTGAATGTTACAGATTACATTCTTTGTATTATTCTAAAATAGTCTGGAGTAAAATTATTGCACTCCAGGAGTGAATTCCACCTAAGTTATGTATCTCAGGAGCCTGTCTCACACGATTTGAATATGGATCTTTGGTTTGACACCATTGTGAGTCTACTGATTTCACTGGAGTTACTGCAGATTTAAACCGGTGTAATTCAGATTAGAATCAGGACTACACAGTAGGGATAGGATTAGTCAGCTCTGGACTAACGCTTCTCCTATTGATGATACTCTTCTTGGCTTCAACTGCATAGGCCAATACTGTGTGCTGTGGAAAATGCCATCCTACACATCTACAATTATTACCGGACTGAAAAATCTTTCTTTAATTTTCCATAATTATTCTAAAAATATCTTTCCATGATTTTTGTGGCCTTGATTCTCCGTGTGTGCTTACATGTGTGTAAATCAAAAGTAACTTCAAAGGAATCAATGGAATTACACTTTGTGAAAGCAATGAGCAATACTGGGATTATTCCCTATATTTTCAGAATATGCTGTTAGAACATATACTGCTTCTTCCCCAATTTTTAGTGCTTCCCCATTGTTGTGTACTACTCCAGGGTAGCATCCAAGTTCAGAACAGACTTTACCTTGTATTTCCATTTGGCTTCCGTTTTGCTTTTGTTGTGCTCTCGAATTTCAAATTTCTCCACTTCATTTTGTTTATTAGCAACTTCCTTATTGGGAACACTTAAAACATTCTTTGCAGCCTGTAAAAAAAAAACCCCCACCATATACTCTTAAGCAGGAAGGAGATGAGGTCCAACTTTCCCAAGTTAATTACCCCTCCTTTTATAAACAGGCACCTTAATCATCTGGAAGATAGAAATATTTTACACACGCACACACAAAAAAAATCACACTAATATTGATTCTTTTGACCCAATGGCTAAAGAGTCAATCAAATATTAATGCTCAGAGAAATCAGAAAATGAGTTTTGTTTCTCCATTACTACGGTCAAAATGTTTTGACCTCCTACCCCTTGTTTCATAGATATGTTTCACAAACTGCATACAAACTAATGCACAAGTATTTTTAAAAGCCTTCATCTTATCTTTTACAGAAACAAATGTAAACTATTAAATGAAATGGATGGCAACCTGGTTCCCTTGCAGAGCCTGGATTTCAACCACTGTGTTTCTCTTTTTTCTGCATAAGACACCTGAATATAAGGAAAGTCTTACTCGGTGCTATTGAAAAAAATCATTGAGAGTAATTAGAAGAATGTGACACACCTTCCCCTTCTTTGGTGTTTCAATTTTTGTCAAAGCCTCCTTTGTGTGAGCCTCCAGAAGATCCAGATTTGGAATGGCAGGCGGTGGGCTTTCCTTCACCTTCTTTCCTTTCTTCTTCCCTTCTCCCTTGACTTTTGGAGTTTTGGGTAACTTGGGGGGCTTGGGTGGTTTGGGGGGCTTGGGGGTTTTCACAGCTTTTGGAGTCTTTTTTTTGGGCACTTTTTCTACAGGTGGTGGAGGGGGTGTCATTTGTACAGGCGATGGCACTTCCTCCTTCTCCACAGGACAGATTTCCTCTACTTTCACATTGGCACTCACTTCTGCTTTGACGACTTTAAAAGCATTCTGTAGTTTGGCAGAACATGGAAACAGATTCAGTTCCAACTTCCCGACATTTAGTTATTCTGCAGCATCCCTCCCTTCCTTGTGGGAAATAAAACCCATGGACAGGAGCAAAATCAGGCCAATGTGGAGAACTTTTGAAAATCCCACCCTTTATGCCTCTTCAGAACCCCAGCACCAGAACCGCCAATAAAACCATGCTGGAACACTGGTTCAGTACGGACCGCACAGGCACAGTGAATAACCTACATCATTTCCTGCAGTGACTGGCTTTTCCATTAAGGTCTCCCATCCAACAACCTAATCAACCTGCTTTTAAATCCTTTGAAAGAAAATCCACAATGTACTTTTAATTCATTGGTGCCACTTTTCTGGTGCCCTATAGCTATTATGTACAGATCCGGTGGTGCAAAGCAGGCCTAAAGATCAGAGATCTGGCCTCTGGAGGCTCTCAACATAGGGTAATCCTCAAGGAATTCTACAAGCTTTCCAGCAGCTCCTGCACTATTCCCTCCCAACTGCTCATGTAGAGGGTGTGGCCAGGTAAAAGGGGCAAGACTGAGCTTCCCTTAAACCCAGCTGATCCCCACATGCCAGAACCACCCTTGGGAGCTGCTGCCAGTCACAGATTACAGCTGCTTTGATCTCCACCAGAGGCTAGACTGCTTACTTAGGACCCAGGAATGGTAGTGCAAAAATGCCATTAAAAATGCACCACACTAGGGATTCTGGAAACGTGCTCTGCAGCCACTCTGGATGAACATGCTAATTACTGGACTTATTTGTAAACCTGCATTTGATTTTCTGTAGCATCAGGAGGCTTGTTCTAAACAGTAATAACCAATCACACTAGCTATAATTTCTATAAGCAGAAAGCCTGGTTTCTTATCAAGGAAGCTGATATTAACTAACTATATTTTAAGATGTAGAGATTCAATATTTCCTTAGTTTGGTCTCTGGTGGTATTTGTTTTTCTGCTTTCTTTTTTTTTTCCTCCCAGAGAAATCGAATATGGGGAATAAATCTTGTGAAATGAGATGGTCTTGTGTTTAAAATACTAATCAGACATAACAGAATAGATTTCAAATTAATTCAGATGTGATAAATGCAGCAGAACCATGTTTCACACCTCCAGGTACAATAAGCAGTAAAAACTGCACAATTAAAATTAACAGCTTCTGACTAATTAAAAAGAAATTATTTTCTGCTTAAATTGCCACTTTGATTCTACATCAAAAGCATCAAAGGAAGAGAGAGATTTCAGTGTCAGTTACTTAGAGTATGGTTAGGAAAGAGGTGGAAAAATGTCTGTCTCAAAACATCACAGAGAGCGCTCTAGTGCATCTGTCATTAACTATATGGGGCTATCTATTACTCTAGGTCTATTGCAGGTCTCCCACCAATATCAATGGATATTACGCATGTGTACTGTATATGACCCATGGCACTGTAAGTTGGGTGGTACATTATTAATCATGATTATTACAGTCATGGCTAGGGAGCAATTGAGCTAGACACTATACAAAGAGAGTAGCGGTAGACAGGCCCTGCCTGGAGGATCTTATAATCTTAACAAAGAGCGCAGATGAAAATACGGGAAGGGACATAACTCACAAGCACAGTGATCAATATGATGGTGGCAAAGACCATGTTAGTTCCATGATTGATTGATTTTTATGGGGGACTGGGTTACGTTAGGTGAGGGTTAGCTAAAGGGAACATGAAGGGAGCAGGCTGAAGAGTCAGAGTAGATGAGATGAGGAAGGGGAGGAAAGAGGAGAATAAGAAGGAGCCGATATGGATTGAGGTTGAGGTGAAGAGACTGTAAGGGAGGGTGAAAGGGGGGTTGGACCAAACAGCCAATCAAGCACAGGGAGAGAATGCTTTAACAACATCCCTGGTCCTAAAGCTCCCATTAATTTTCCTGATAGGAATGTAATGAGAAGGGGATTCATTTATTTCAATAATCCTCCATTTTATGGCACAGTTTATGAAAAATGCATGATGTAGTTAATATTATGGAAAGAACACAAACCTCACTTAATCTTATTTCTTTGGCAAGGTCCTTGATAAGTTGTGCTGGTTTAAAATGTTCTGGGAGTTCATCTTCATGGTCTGCTAGAGCCTTAAAAAAAAAACCCAAAAAACCCAAAACTGCTGTACTGTTTTCACATATTTAATGTTATTTTCACACACCAACAAAAGATTTGTCAACTGACCTGTCCATATTTTTTCTATTTTTTCAAATCAAATAACCCAAACATTATTAAATGATTCAGTTTAGATAAGGGAAAAATATGTTTTTACCCTGTCCATGTGTTATTTCTGTTCCCTAAGGATAACTACTTATACAATCAATAGTTGTTTTCAAATATTAATGTGTGATATTACAACTGTAACGCTTCCTTGCTTTCCTCTCTGCACCTTCCTTTCGTAAGTTTATAGCCTCAGCCAGAAGACAGGGTAGAGAACATCTCAGAAGAGTTTCTTAACTGACGATAATAGTTGAATCCCTTGCTGTCAGTGTGGACTGGGAGCTCCCTGGCAGCACTAATGAAATTTGCATTCACATGCCATCTTATAAAGCTCTCATGTCTGCACTAGGCTCTTATAAATTGTTATTTGCTTGCACTTTTTTGGGTCCCACTATTTCCCATCTGCTTACCAGGTACACAAATAGGGTGACAGTGAGATGAGAGAGTTTCCAAACCAGAGTCTGCTCTTCACGACACAATAATATGGCCATTCTGACACCCAGCAGACATGAACTGCAGGATACTATGAATCAAAGTTTAAGCTCAGCTTTAACTAGTTGTCCTTTGCTGCAGGTGCATATAAGCATTTGACTGCATACAAATAAAGGACTGACATCCAAGTGATCTAAATTCTGTGTACAAAGGTAGGCCCCCCCATTACTCATACCTGCAAAAACAGAGCCCAGCATCTGAAAATCTGACCCTACATCTTACAGTCCCTGCAGCAGGTTCCCTAACTGTGACCATACAGATGTGCTGCAATGTAGAGCCCTGCGCAGATACAAATATGTGGATCCACATCCAATCTGCATCTGCAAGAAATGGCCCGCGGATATCCATGGATATCTGCAGATTTGCAGGGCTCTACTGTGATGTACTTGAAAATTCAGCAGCTAATCATGAGAGACATGGAACAAGCAAATCAGTTCTACCTATGAACAACTATGAAATGGTCACACTTTATATTAAGGTTCCATTAATAGGACAGTTCTGAAGGATAAATCAATGAGTAAATGATAGCTTAATAAATTGTTATAGAATCCAACAGATCAAAAGGTGGCCTACAACCGTGGCTTAAAACCATTAATAACATCTACTGGTAAGCTTATAACCATCTATACCAACATATTACTCATGGGTATGATGTGCTTATGACATCAATTTATCATTCATTAACCCTTTCTAAAATATTTTGAGGTGGAAACAATTATGAAATGGGATCCATGAAGTCACAACTGAACTTTAATGAGCTGCAGTCACACAAGTGAGGGAGAGCTGATCTGACAATATACTTTCCTGATTACAATTCCTGTTGCTTTTTTTATTCAGGAGCAAGAAGCCAAAGCAAAAGAAAACAAAATGGAGCTAGAAATGCCATTGCTCCTTGGCTTGACTGCTCCATCCCCTTTTCACTTTGCATCACTCTAAATGTTTGACATTGTGGTCACCAACAGAGTGTGTGTACTGCCTTATCTCTTTCAGAAAAGAAGTGCCCTGCCCCTGAAGTTCCCACCAGTTGAGATGAATTCCATAGATAGAGGGGATCACTTTAATAGCCTCTTCTGAAACATTTGTAACTGCAGTACAAATCTCTATGTTGCCCATGGACACCACAGGCCCATATACTTTTCTCATGGCAAGTTTGCCGTGTGGCAGATATTGTTAACTCCTACTCTAAAAGGAGATGTCAGACCAGATGCTTAGCTGGCGCACATCGGATTGCTGGAATCACTCATAACTGGTTTCTCCTTTAAAAAAAAATCGCATCCCTTAGAAACTAAATGGCTCAGTGGATTGGTAATGGATTCTGGTGTTTCGTCTCTATATATGGTTCAAATATACACCAGGTCAGTCATTTATGAAAGTTATCTCCATTTGACAAGTGTCGGGTGGCCTGTGCGAAGGACTGGTCGCGTTAGTTCTGCTCAGCAGACTTCATCACCACACCGTCAGCACAACTGATGCACTGTTTGCAAGAAGCAGGGACAACCTCCACCGCTTTACACATAATTGCTCGCCTGACTTTTTGGTTGCTCAAGCTACCAGCTGCTCCACTGTCAAACGGAGCCCCACCTCACCCTCTCCAGGAAACTAGCATTATTGATTTTGCTACATAGGTGCTATTTCTGTTGTTCTGGCTTCTTATCTGTTCTTGCTACAACTCAAACGAATGTAACAAAATATTTTTTAAAAAAGGCATTTTCCTACCTGTTTTTTAGTCCACGACCTGAAAGCACCATTAAGAATTTTTGCCCCTTGGACTAAATGAGAAGGAGGCTGCTGCCCAGCTTTGTGCAAACCTAAGCAAAGAAAATATTCAATAATATTCGACCATGGTGGCCCATTTTCTATTTAAAACTCTTAATTAAAAAATGTCTGGCTGTGCACTCAGGTAGGAGATTGGAGGGACATTTGGAGCCAGTAGGATGTACCCACTGAAAACAAATAATGGCTATAACTTTTATAGTAATAGAGAGAATATATTTACTGCACTTCAATCCAATAATCGCTCTGTTTCTGTGTGTTAGGTCTCCACTGACATTTATAACTGGTGTTGGTTCCCAGTTAGCTCAAATTCGCTATCAAGTTTCTACACATGCTAGTCTGGACACTCCATGAACACTAATCTGAGGACACAAACATTTGCGGTTTACTCTAGTGTGTCAGACTTTCATTGACTTCAACAGGTTTTAAATCAGGCCCTTGCCTTGTCTATCTGCTGCTCTCTTTTACTTCTGCTAGAATTAAATTTGTCAACTGTTCTGGCCACTCAATCAAAAACAGGTATCTAAAATACTTTATTAAAGAGGGTTGCCACAGATTAGATGTGTATAACAACACACTGCTTTCATTAGGCAAACAATTTCTCTTTTCTTTAGGAGATAGAGGGTGCTCCAGCTAATTCTGCTCATTATACTTTGTTCATAGTTAAATCACAAGGAGGACCGCCAGAAGCTCACATTAAGATGAAACTTAGGTCTCACCTATTTAATTAAATCTATTTATTTTAAAAAAAATCTCTGTGTTTCTTTCCAGACCACCACTCTGACAAGAAATTCATCCCTATGAAGGTCATGTTGACATTACCAAATGACCAGATTCAGCTGCCTTTACAACAGTTGTCCCCAAACTTTTATCCCCGCTGTCCCCCCTTACTCCTGCCTGCATCCCTCCTCCCGGGGCTTGGAGCAGGGCCATGGTCAAGGCCAGGGGCAAAGGCGCATTGACTGGGGGCTGAGGTGGGGGACCGGATGCCGAGGCTGCGCCCAGGTGCCAGGCATCAAGACTTGGCCCAGGTGCCACAGTCAGGGGCTCTGGCGAGTGTCAGGCACCGAGGCCCTGACCAGGGGCCAAGCCAGGAGAGGAGGCAGGCCTGGAGCAGAGCTTAAGGCAGAGCAGGGCTTGGTGACGTGCCCTCCCACCCCTGTGGGGGCTGGCCTGGGCCCAGCCTTGCCCCCCGAATGTTCTTGGGGGGCACACCCCATAGTTTGGGAACGTCAGCCTTAAAACCATGTGATTAGTCCCTTACTGCCCAAGGTGTTATATTAAAATTCAGTGGAGCACTTGAGAAATAAGGCAGTACTTAAAATACGGTCGGCAGAATTTGGCTTTAATTTAGACAGATTGTAGGGCATGACTGCAAATCTGGCATTCAGACTCTCTGGAAAAGCCATATTACCTGGCCGGGGGATTTAGTTACAATGCAATTGGTCCTGTGATACATTTGATAGTACTGGTGGGACCTCAGCTCTGTCAGAGGCTTTAGCATGAATAAGAGCGAGTAAAGGTTCTCTCTGCCCTACAAAACTTAATAATGCCCTAAATGATTTTGGAGGGGAATTACTGCATTATGATAAGGTGACGTGACACAGTTGTACTGGTAGGTCAGATAAGAACAATGTCAATGAGTACTTTCCAAATTTGTGAGAGTTCTTTTTAGCCTATACACCAGCTAGGCCCATTTGTCCTTAGCAGCTGTTGATATCTTAGGTAAAATCCTAAAAATTTGATTCTGTTAGATCAAAAACTGGTGATTCTGGCCTCTGGCAATCTTCTGGCTTGCACACCAACAGAAAATAATGGTAACTCTATCTTTACATAACCACAGCTGCACAAAAGAGTGTTCTACCTTTGAACGTCTCTAGCAGATGTTTTCCCATGTACCAGCATGCAGTCTCAAAGTTTGGAAACTGGGTTAGGCTGACAATTTTCAACCGCCTTTCCACTTCGTATGCTCTGTGATACAAATAAAAAAATGCACTTTAAGTGTAACAGATTGCAAACAGCATTACAAGCGAGAAAGAAAAGTAGAGATCATTGACACCTTAGAATGCAAACACCTTACAGATTTATTTCCCAGATTTGTATCTTTTTAATCAACGAGGCTGTAATCAATCTTAAAAAGCCACCACTTTAACATAACACAAGTAAAAGGAAACAATAACTTAAGGATAGAAAACGGTCTCATTGCACAATTTATCTGACCTCAGAAAATAACTTTATTTTACATTTACGTAAAAACCGCCTCGGCTGGGCAGTTAGATGGCCACATTTAGAAGGGTGCACAGTGTTAGGTACATCTCCCACAGTGAGTTGACATACAGGTATATCTTTCCTTCCATGATGTGGCAGCCTCATCGTTATTGGAACACAAGCTAGCTAGATCAATATATGCTACTGGAGAGTAACCGTGGTAAAACAGATGATAAGTTCCAAGGGGGGAGCCGTATTAGTCTAGTTCAGCAAAACAAACAAGGAATCTAGTGGCACTTTTAAAGACTAACAAATTTATTTATTGCATGAGTCTTCCTGGAAGAAAATCCACTTCGTCAGATGCTTGAAGATGGAGAAGTACAGATGAATAGGAGGACTTCCCCATCCTCAAGCATCTGACGAAGTGGGATTTTGTCCCATGAAAGCTCATGCAATAGATACATTTGTTAGTCTTTAAAAGTGCCACTAGACTCCTTGTTTGTTTTTCATAGTAAAACAGAGTTGATCCACCTACTTCTCATTTGGGGAATATGGAATTTAGTTTAGGTTAGTTCACCCACTTCTTTTTTTAATCACACCACTGAGTCAGATTAGAGCTTGCTTGGATATGTTTTATACATTCTGCCATTACATCCCATAATTAAAGTGCAGCAGACATATCCTTAGCTACCCTTACATTTAATTAGAACAGCGATAAGTAATGTCTCGGGGAGTGTAAGTGCAAGTGAGTTTAAAAAGAAGTGTCTAACTTTTACACTGCTTCTGAATTTGGCCCATAACATACATATATATATAAATATCCAAGCTATCTCTTAGAAGAGAGTTTGGCTCAACTCATGTCTTTTTGACCTGTAAAGGAAATCTAAATTCCCTACTACTAAAGGTAGGACTGAACCAACATTTCAGAGCTCAGATCAACGAGCTATTCCAAAAACGGACCAACAATCTGAAATCAAAACGGAGATAAAAGGGATATGGAAAAGCTGGAAACATAGACAAAGTACCTCATCTGCATTTCAACACTTAAACTGTGTAGAAAATGTCCTGCAAACGCTAGGCAGTCTACAGGTGTGAGAGTTGCATAAATCCAACCTGCAAAAGAGAGGGAAAGAAAGGAGAGACTCAGAATAACATCTCCATCTCCCATCACCGGTAAATTGTTCGCGGCATGCTGCTGCAGTCCGTGTAACTTGCTTACTGTGTGGCCATCTAGATTAGCAGTTCACAACCACTGTATCGGGACACAAAAGTGCGTCGCAAAGAGCCGGGAGGTGTGTCAAAGAAAATTGGCAGCTCAGCTTGGGGCTCCTGCTGCCAGCAGCCAGGGCCAGATGCAGGGCCGGCCCAAGGGATTTTGGTGCCCTAGGCGAACTGTGATTTTGGCGGGGGCAATTCTTTCATTTATAAGAGATAACATATAAATATTTTTTTTTAAATAGAAAAAGCTCCACTTCCATCTAATTTAGTGCCCCTTAAAGTCTGGCACCCTAGGCGACTGCCTAGTTCACCTATATGGTCGGGCCGGCCCTGGCCAGATGAGTAAAGGGACTTAGGGGCTGCAACCCAGAGATCCTGGGCGGGGGGGCACCACCTGCCCCACAAAAATAAACCCGGCCCCATCGATCCAGACCATCAGGGCACCAGCCTGCGCTGTCTTGACTCTGCACCCACCCAGGTCCTGGAGTGCCTCATCCTCCAGAATGCCGCAGCCTCCCAAGGGCCACTGCTATCGGCAGTTTGTAGTCTGTCATCATCTGCCAGGTGTGTCGCAACAGAAAAAAGGTTGAAAACCACTGATCTAGATCACAGGTCGATTCAGTCCTTGCGTAAGAGCAAGAGTTACTCTGCTGGAGAAAATGCAGTTGTACCTGCTTAAATCAGAGCTGAATTTGCCCCCACTGCTTACAATGCATATAAGGGCCTGATCCTGTAAGGTGCTGAGCACCTTCAACTCCCATGGGAGTCTTGCTACTGACTTCAGTTGCAGAGAGAGAGAGAGAGAGAGATGTTGCACAGGTCGTTCATAGAGCTACTGTTTTATTGTTACTCTGAAAAGCAGCAGCAACAGAACAGTATCAGGTTTTGATCATCATGAAAAGCCCCAAGTGCTGACAACTCCCGATAAGGGCTTCAGTTGTACTGCTACAAACAGGTGTTTTCCAAATACTTATTTTCATACAAAAGTCTACTTCCACTTGAACCTTCTCACACAGCAGACCTTGTAAATTGCTCAGTGTTTACTCCACCAGATAGTTTCATGTATGGTCATCAGGAAAACACCCGCTTTCCACTTTTGATGGTCAAAGAAAAATTCAAGTGTGTAATTAGTTCTGAATATTCAGAGAGAGAGAGAGAGACAGATGGGGATACCCTGGATGTTGCCTGTAAAGCACGAGCACCAGCATTAATATCATTAATAATTTTTTGTATTAATGCCACACCTAGAGATTCCCAGTTGGCTCTGAGCCCCATTGTGCTAGATATTGTATAAACAGAGCAAGGGATAATCCCTGCCCCAAAGAGCTGACTGTCTAAAGGAGAAACTGAGGCACAGAAAAGGGAAGAGGCACAAGCATGTCAGAGGTCGAGCCATGAATAGAAAGCAGATCTCACAAAACCCAGTGCAATGATCCATCCACTGGCTGATCCTGCCCCTCATCAGGCTGCATCTCTATAAAGAGGCCAGTGCTGAGAATATGGGGGTTGGAAAAGCAAAATCTACCATTCCCAACCTGCAGCTAGGGTGTGAATGTATAGTGCAGCATTCAGGCAACTGCAATGGCCAGAGACACAGACACACAATTCCCCAGTATCATAGGGAAGCAGGAACTCTGAAAAGGATTTAGGAGTCTAAGGGCATGTCTACATGTCAATAAAAAGATCCATGGCAACGGTGTCTGACTCTGGCTTGCAGGGCTTAAAATTGCCATGTAGGCATTCAGGCCTAGGCTAGAACCTCGGCTGAGACCCCATGAGGGGAAAGAGTCTCAGAACCAGGGCTGAAGCCCAAGCCCAGATATTTACACTGCAATTTTTAGCCTCACAAGCTCAAGACAGCTGACCCAGGCACTGAAATGTGGTGCCATGGATTTTTTGCTGCCGTGTATAGACATAGCACAGTGTCCAAGCAATTCAGCATGAGCTCCCAACTGCAATGATGTGGGAACACGAGCTGAGGGGAACTCTGGATGCATAAGCAGGGGAGGAGTTAAGAAGTGATTTTTGTCTCTGTACATGGTGTGAGACCAATACTGCAATACTGACCACAGTTTGGTGTCCACATGTTTAAAAGGGAATTGAGCAATTGGAAATGGTGTGGAAGAGAGTCACCAAAATTGTCTGAAGGGTGGAGAAAGTGCCTTACAGTGAGGGACTTTCAGAGTGCCATCGATTTAGCTTTTCTAAAAGAAGATGGACAGATGACTTCATCCCAGCTTATCAATATCTTCACAGGGAGAAAATACCAGGTACTGAAGTGTTAGTTAACCTAGTGAAGAAAGGCGGAACAGAAACTGATGGCTGGAAGCTCAAGTCGGACAAATTGAAATTAGAAATTCAACACAAATTTTTTAATAGCAAGGGAGTTTATCCACTGAAACATGCTATCAATGGAAGGGATGGATTTTCCAGTTTTTCATATCTTGAAGTCAAGACTGGATGGTTTTTTGCAAGATATGCTTTACCATGTTATTGGGCTCAATACAGAAGTAACTGGGAGAAATGTAATGGCCTGTGTTATACAGCAAGTCAGCCTAGGTGATCTAATGTTCTCTTTTATCCTCCATAAACACTCCATCTATTAATATTATCCTGAATAATTTCTGTTGTCTTAATACATGACAGAATGCCACGTAACTCATTTTAGTATTTTAAAAATGTGTAATATAAATATTAAAGTTCATATATTAAAAAGAGGTTTCTTCAGAGCTGGCATCTGTTTATAGGAATCCTTATTAATGAAATTAAGGCCTCTAAATATCTCTTCTCAATTTGATTATTTCTGTTTCACAGAACTGTACAAATTAGTGATGGAAGAAACTTAATAGATCATTTAGTCCATCCCCTTAACAGTGCAGGATTTATGGTATATATTCTAATGCTTTGTCCACTCCCATTTAAAATGTCTTCCATCACTTCCTTTGGGGGGCTTTTCAACATATTATTAGATTTCACCATTAGAAAATTTTTCCTGATGTTCAAACAAAGCAGTTCTGTGATAACCCAATCCAATTACTCCTAGATCATCCTAAATAATTCCTCTCTCTCCAAGGAGTTTACTCCCTTTAAATATTTGTACAATACAATATTCTTTGGCCAGAGTCTGCTCTCCTTGTATCTCCACATCATTGGGCAAGTCAACACTATAGAATTGATCAAAATATTTCAAATTTCACAGGGGAAATTGTGTGTACCGTGGAGATTCCCTTCGCTGCCTGCCGCCCTGAGTCTGGAAAGCAAACTTAATTGCTGCTAGAGCCAGAGAACTTTCCTGGATGGTCCAGTGATTGGTGCTCTAGCTTTGGACTTAGGAGATCCAGGTTTACTTTCCAGCCCTGCCACAGACTCTGCATGACCATGGGGAGTTATGTAGTTGTGGTGAGTTATATATTATCTGGAAAATGGGAGTAACAACACTTCCCTACCTCACAGGGGTGTGGTGAGAAAATGAATATTCTAAAGATTGCAAGGCACTCAGATACTATAGTAAAGAGGGACAGACAAATGCTTAAAATAGATTTCCTGCACTGGGCCTCTGTTCTTATTCCCGTCCCAGCCTTTTGACATGGAAAGCAGAGGAACACAGAGTTCAATCCGAGCAGAATATTCATTGCACATCATTGAAATGACAGACAAGAATTAAGGATCTCTGGTTTAAATTACACTAATATTTGCTGTACAGCATGCACTATGTAAATGACTAAAGTTAGGCCCACAGAATCTGTGCTTCATCTGATGAGGTCAATTGAGTAAGCACATGAAATAACATTTTTCCCCAGAGAAGAGGCTAATTTATAATTAGGCAAAGCTTGCCTGCACAAAGCACTGCTTGTTTTTAATATTCCAGGGAACACTCCACACAGATCACCTTTAGTAATCTACCCACCTGATGGGATAAAGAGTGTCTGTCCTTGCTTAACTGTGCATTTATAACATTTATCCACTTGGTCCGCAAAAAACATCTCACTGTGATTTGCTGCCGACTGCCAGCGTTCATACAGGGAAATGTTTGCAGAGGCTGGTCTGATGAGATAAAATATCTTTTCCCCCTGAATTGAAAAAAAAATGGAGAGAATGACAAACATTCAAAACAAATGACACTGCAATAAAATGGTGGCTGGATCACATATTTTAACATGATTTACATCTGATTTTCTAGACGATTTTGGATAGAATCCTGGTGCAGAAACATGACAAGAAACAAAATCACGTACAGTCTAGAAGCTTTTAACAAAGGCTCATGTGTTTATAAAGAAACCTTTACAAAATAGATTACTAGTAGCACTTGCTCAGACTTGAGGGTCATAGCAGTGAGAGATGGAAAAGACCTACCATATCAAAGTTTATCGTTCTGCAGTAGCAGAATATAATACTACTAATAATATTTAGCATTCATAGAGAGATTTAAATGTAGAAAGTATTGTGTAATCCTCATTAGAGCTCTTGCAAAGAGAAGACTTTAGACAACTTATACCTCATGGGCCATATCCTTGCTATAAACTGGCCAGCACCAACTACCCTATTGAGGATCTGGCCCTATGTTTTTTTTATTATGGTTACTCTTCATCTTAGCCAAAACGCTGAGAAGTGTTTCAAAATTGTCTAAGAACTGAATTTGTTGTAAAACAGGAGGAAAATGGTAAACTCTTACTTTCAGCACATGGTACCAAGCAGAAGCCCCTCCGGAGTCGATGTGAAAATCAGTATAGCTGTCCTTCACACATATCAGGCAGTACTTGGTCACTTTTGGTTTTGCAAGTAGAGCATCATCAGGCCAATAATTCTCCACCCAAGACAACTTTTTAACTATGTCAGGTGGTTCTACAAAACTGGACATCCTTAACAGAAGGGACAAAAAACAGCCACCTGTTTAATAATGATCCAAATAACCTTCATGTAGAGAAAAGGACAGGATTCTGACCTTAATAACATCAACCTGAAGCTGGAGTAACTCCACACCTGTCAGTGAAGTTAATCTGAATTTAGAACAAATTAATTAAAATCAGAACCTGACCTGGAGTATTTCAGGCATATGGAGAATATGCATTTACAGTAAGCGGATGAGTGTTCACAAGCAGAAGTTGGTGGGGGTTAGTTCTCTTAGTGAAATATGCTGATTCTTTGTTGATCTGTGGACTTGTGCTGGTAGCATTTTTCATGTTGTTTAATTAATTCTTGGTTTATAGTGTCAATCTTGTTCTGTTTAGGCTTAGTGGTCATACAGCGGCATATATTGGGTGTGTCACAGCACCTGAGGAAGTGGGATTTTCTCCCACGAAAGCTCATGCAATAAATAAAGCTGTTAGTCTTTAAAAGTGCCACAGGACTCTGTTTCTCTGCAATAGACTAACAAAACTACCCCTTTCGAACGTTACTTTTTGAAGTCACTAATAGGAGTCCAGATGGGCAAAGTAATCAGTCTTTTTCTTAGCAAAGTGAGGAGGCCATTCTTAATGCGATTAATGAGATCTTGAGCCAGTTCTGGTGGTCTCAGTGATTTCAGTTCTCATAGTTAGGTGTGTTTAATTAAATGAAAAACTTCAAATGAGGAGAAAGTGTTATTCAGGAAGACCTGAATTTCCAGAAGGAACTGGAAATGTGACTATTTAATGCTGGAACCAAATTAACCTTTTACTTAAACCAGGTCAATACTTAGCACAAATATTTGTTTTTCCAACACAGGGCATTTTAAAATATCACTTAAATGAGAGCATCTGTACATCAATTTAAAATATGCTCCCATTTCCCATGCATGTGTCATTTAGGCTCACCCTCAGAGCCTGATAACATAGTCCCAGTTAAAATGGCAGAAAAGATGGAGTGTCAGATTCAATTAAATGTGTCTTTATTAGGAAATAAAATATTTGGTAACTGATGTCTAAATCAGCAACATATGAGTGATGGCTCCAGCAATCTTGAGAATAAAAGACCTCCCATCAATGCTGCCTCTTAAAAGTGGAAAACTGAAAAATCCCTACTGAAAATACTTATAATCACTGAACTCTGAAATTGCTGTAGAGTCTATATGTGGAAACAAGCTTAAATCACTAAAAAAATAAATACAAGACATACGGGCCAGAAAGCTCTGGATATTAAAAGAAATGAACTTGCAAATATCTTTCAGCTTTTTTCTAGTCTGTGTCAATTGTTGTTCTTTTTTTTCTTTTCAGCAAGATGGAATGTTCTTAAAATTATAACTGTTTATTTTTCTGCTGGAACTCATCATTTTCTCTCTAGCAATGTGGTCTTTTTGTAAAGAGTCCTTTTCCTATATGACACTTCCTTTATTTGATGTGTAGATTACCCAGAAGGAGTACAAGGCAAACCTAAAGGATTTGTGTGGCTGCATAGGGTTCAGGAGTGCATAAATCCATCTCCCCCACTGAAACTACTCCTGGGATGAAATTTCACTCCACGTTCTGAATATGGATGTATAAAGCAGAAGACAATAATTTGTACTTTCAGATATAGAGGGGACTGTTAAGAGCCTGAAATACAACATTAAACATGGTCGAGAATGAGAGATTGCCCATCTCCATGGATTTATAAAATTGGAGTTTATTCAAATCACTGATTTTGCAGTTGGCTCACTGCATCACTAGAGTATCTTGAAATCAATGGTATGGCGCCTATTCAGAGACAACTAACATATACCTGTGCTCAAGTCAATGTAACTGTCACATAAGGTCAATATCAGGACCAACCTGGAGTCAAAGAGATAATATATTACCCGCAAACATTAAAGGAGAGGCATTCACACCCTCTACAAAATCCCTAGGCTCTATTCACTTTAAGCCTACTCTCATTAAACCCTGCCCTAAATCCAATGTCTATTGTTTAGTCTCCATGGAGTTACACTGAATTGTACGAGTGTACTGAAATCAGAATCTGGTCCAATGTCACCAGGTGCCTAGGATGTCCTTACTTAATATCTACTAAGGAGCTGCCGACCCGACATTTTGGAACTATGCTCTTAGGCTATGTCTACACTTACCAAAGATAGTTCGAATTAGTTAATTTGAACTAACTAATTCAAACTAATTTTAGTTAGTTTGAATTAACTTAATTCGAACTAGCATGGCCCCAGTGGAATTTTAGTTCGAACTAAGCTTAGTTCGAATTAGTCAGTTGCATTAAGATTAATGTGCCGGTTACTTAGAACTAAGCAGTTAGTTCGAACTAATATGGCCACATTGACTTAATTCGAACTAACTAATTCGAATTAAGGGTTAGTTCGAAAGGTATAATCAAATTTGTTAGTTAGAATTAAGGAAGCCCTTAATTCGAATTAATGAAAGCTTAGTGTAGTCAAGGCCTAAGTTAGTTCGAATTAAGCTTCCTTAATTCGAACTAACTTGCAAGTGTAGACATAGCCTTAGTGACCACAATAAATATATAATCAAGGAAAACCAACTGAGGGTAAAAATTTCAGAAATAGGAGTCCAAGTTCCACTGAGTTTTAGGTGGTATGGATATTTTATCTTACAGCAGATTTCCTAACACCATTTCCCCCTTTTATTCTGGCTTTGTTAGTTAAAAAAAAAAAAAAGTCTTAAAGGCTTGAAAATAGGAAGTGCATTTTGCCTCTGAAAGGCTCAGTACTGTTCTAAGCCCAATTCAAGAGGCAAAAAGACTTCAACTAAACACTTTATTAACAGTACAAGAGCTTTATTTGCTCTCTCTGCTTTTTATGTGAAGAATTCCCTGTAAGGATCCACATGGCTGATAGCCATTAGTTTTTATTAATTTTACACTGATAATGTATTTGGTGCCATACTTCACAAAAAACAGAGCCCTGCCCAGGAGAGACCATGTTCAATTTTTAACATTTCTCTAATTAGAGTTTTTACATCACAGACGATTCCAACCTTGTCAGACACAAGCTTGGAAAATGAGCCCTTCCTCCCACCTCATTCCTTGAAGAGACTGTAGAGAACTTTGTTCATCAACACACCTCTTTACAGCCAAAAACAACGAGAGTCCTGTGGCACCTTATAGACTAACAGATTTTCTTCGGCATAAGCTTTCGTGGGCTATAACCCACTTCGTCAGATGCAGGACGTGTACAGGACATCTCTTTACAGTTTCATTGTGCCTTTGCCTTATCTCTTTTTTGTCCTCCTGCCAGCATTTGACTTGTTTCGTATATAAGTATCCAATGTGATGTCAGAAACGCATCAGGACTGGCTGTCTGCTGCCTCGCTCATTGCGCAGTCATTTATGCCTGTGGAAAGTGGTTGTGTGATAATGCTTCCATCCTTATCTAGTAGCACATCATGTTGAAAGGCTTTGTCTCCACGGGGAAAAATTTCAGTATGACTGAAGACATGAATTTAGCTGACATCATCATTAGACCAGTACAACTCCCCATGTCATTTTCAGGTTAGTTTACACGCCTTGGAAAGGAGTTTAAGTTACACTGAAAAAACCACTCATACACCAGAAGAGCATCCACTTGGGGATCTGTAGCAGCATAACTATATTTTATGCAAGACTTTGCAAAACTTTCCCATGTAGAGAAGCCCTACATGACCACACAAGGGGCAAAGCAGTGAAAAATCAGTCCCATTGTGAAATCAGCATGCTGAGGCCACAGCACCTTCTCCTACAGAGAAAGCCAGAAGGGACTCAGAACTCTGGCAGGCAAATCTCACGGAGCTTTTAGGACATCGTGCTCTGCAGTGGTCTGTGGAATGGGCTGGTCAATTATCCCCTCTTACCTTGTATCTGAAAATTCCAAGTTAGTTACATTGAGAACTCGTTTCCTGTTGGTACTGTAGTAATAATCAACAAATTCCTTTAGCTTCATCTTGCAGTCTTTCTGTTTGGTGACATCAGTGACATCAACACTTCTTTCTGGTCCTAAGAGGTCAATGCAAGGGGGAAACGGGACTTTCAGATTGCGAGGAATGCAGACTGTACCCATTATGTACAATGAGGGGTGAGAAAGATTCTAGGAGTACCTAAATTCTGCATTTCCTCACTGTTTCATGTGTACAAGTGTAATCTGAATGTTACATCAAAAATAGGTTTTGTACTTCAATCTTCTGAGCTTTTAATTTTAATAGATTTTATCTGAACTAGATTAATGTTCGGGTAGTTTTAAACCCTCTCCTTACTGCACTGTGTAAGTTCCACAGGAGCATAATCAAAATCATATGGAAATCTACAATGAAATAATTCTGCAAAACCAAACCTAAGTGATTAATTAACACTGACATTTTCCTACCATATTGTAGAGTACATGGATACTGGGATATTATACAGCACAACTTATTTTCCAATTGTTTTTTATTCCCATTATTTTTCTAATATAGTTTTAATTTGGCAAATTGAATTAAATGTTCATTATTAATGAAGATCGGACAGCTACCTTTTCTCCCATTTCTAATGTTATTTGGAGTGATAGGTGCACCTAAAAGAGTCTTATTTTGACCGGTTATTTTAGTTAAAACTACCAAAAAATCCATCTTTTTCTGAACAACGAAAACAAGCCACCAGAACTCCATTATGCATTTCACCTAAAAGAAATGTGGCCTGATTTAGAACTCCAGTGCTAATGCTAACCAGGAGTAACTCAACCGGAAGCGGTGGAGCTATACCTGTGAGGAAAGAATTTAACGAGTGCCCATTTTTAAACAAATTACCATTTTCTTTATTCTTCTGCCCCGAAAAGTGACCCTACTGTCTTATATTTCAGTGGTGTTTGACTGTATAACCTTAATTTTCTCTCCCCATGTCCCTGTCTATAGCTTTCACATTTTGGCACATACAGAATATATCAATTCTTTCATCACAACACAGTTTTTAGTGCAGTGGTTCCCAACCTTTTTGGCTCAAGGGCGAAAAATATAATGTTTAAAACACTGAAGGGCCACCAGTCTATTTAATTAAAAATACATTTAAATGTACCTAAATTCAAATTAATTAATTCAAATTAATTAATTCAATGCAGTTAATTAAATTTGAATTATTTTTCATTGAAATTAAATTAGAAAGGTTTTTTAAAAACCTTTTAAAGGGTTTTTAATTAAAATTAAATTAAAAAAAAATTTTTTTGTTTGTTTTTTGTTTTTGTAAATGGCTGCAAGCTTACCCAAGCCCAGAGGGGAGGGGAGCAGCCGCAGTCTGACTCCCAGCTGCACGCCGGGACTGGGCAGGAGGCAGGCCAGGCAGAGCCCCCCACAGTACGGATTCCCCCAAGCACGGAACCCCCATGGGAACCTTCCACACACCTCCAAGTCCACCTCCTGAGAGCCCCTGCACCTGAGCCCTGTCCTGGCCCCGGGTGCTGAGTCCGCCCACTCCGCCCAGTCGCCTGACCCACCGCAGTCATCTGCCGCCGCAGGCCAGGTCTCCGGTGAGGCTGCCGGTTCACTCCTCCCGCTGCCAAGGCCCCTCCGGCGGGGTAGGTGGTGCAGAGCGGCGGGGGAGCGCGGCAGGTCAGGCACTGCCAAGCGCAGCTAAGTTGGCAGCAGGACCCCAGGTGGGAGGCCGTTGGCCGCAGCCCGGCTGTTGGCTCCCAGTCAGCAGTAGCGCGGGCCACTTTTGGCCCGTGGGCCAGTGGTTGAGAACCCCTGTTTTGGTGCATAATGCCAGCACCATAACAATTTGTTTGGCTCTCTGGTTTCCACAATCTACTTTCTCTTTAATAGACTCCTCTATGCCCTATGGAAAATCTTAAGAACAATGGGCTAAATTCCTCCCTTGTATAACATAACCCCATCAAAGCCAAGTTACAGAAGGGGTGTTACACCAGAAATCTGTTTGTCCCACTCTCTTTAGAAACCAGTTCCAGCTTGCACATTAAATAGTTCATGTTCCTCTCCTCTTTGGCTTTTCATTAGAGAGCTATCTGTATGCAGAGAGGGTGGGTTGTTTTAGCTAGAGGCTGGGAGAAAGCCAGCAGATGCTAAGGAGCACTCAGGCCAACAATCAAATCTGCTAAGGACAGCAGATGGACAAGCAGAAATATGTTTCCAGTAGGATAGAGAAGATGGAAATTACAGTAAACTAAAGGCTATTTTAATACACGATTCTTCATGCAACTACCTCACTGCACACAAGCATTACACCAATGGAAATGTTACGGGAAGAGGGTGTCGGGCTGTGGAGGGACAGCAGAGAAGGATAAATGCTGAGGGCTGGTAACAGTACATGTTAATTTAGGGAAATGGTTAACAGCTCATTGATTATAGTGGGGAATGGGCAGGTTTCGCAGTATTTCTAAAGAGGGGTGGTGAGCAGGTGCAGCATAAAAACTGTGGCTAATAACTGGAATTCTGGTGGAGCAGAGAATGGAAAGGAGGGGGCTGATGGTGGAAGGGCCCCCCAGATTCGAAGGCAAATGGAAGAATAAGGGCCTTGATGGCAAGGGGAGCCAATTAGGTTCTCAAAGTTACAGAGTTTCTTCCCCAGAGGAGGTCTTTCAGAATGGCTCAACATGATCACCTCTGAGGAGTGTGCTGTGGAGGCCTGAACAGACTGGAATTTGGAGAAAATTTGAGAAAATCAACCAGATGACCAGGAGGAGGAAAGCAATCCAGCAGGAGAATATCACCAAGTTAACACAAATGTTCATTAGCAAAAGAAGTCACAACAAGCCTAAATATCTGTTCAGCAATACCAAATGCAAAAAGCTATACCAACTGGGATGCCTCATAGGGGCCGAGACCCACAATCTAAGTGTATGTCTGTTGCATAGTGAGGTGGCAGTAATCAGTAAGGACATGATTTGGACAAACCATTTCTCAATACCTCTTCATGGAAAAGGGTGCTCTGGAGCCCTACAGAGAGAGAAGTCTTGCTCTGGCTAACAACACAGGATTTGCCCAAGAAATAATTGCGTTTTAACTAGTAATTAAAAGCTACCAATGCATAATGAAATTTGGGATTCTTGCAGGCTGAGGGATGACAACAACATTTTACATTGAGGCTATTTCTCATTTTAAGTCAAAATGTTTTGCATTTAAATGCAGCCAACTCTGGACAGAGAGAGAGCAGCAGCCAACCAGCACAGACCTCCACACAACAACCGGAAGAGAAATTCACTGGGCAAACTCTCCCTGTAATTTTACAGACAGTGCCACAGAATCTCTAGGGCCACTCTCCTTGCACTTTGGGAGGCCACTTCTCTCTGCACAAAGTGGGTGTAAATGCTACCAAACCCCACTGGCAGTATTTCACACCTGTTTTGCACAAGTATGAAAACAGGGGCAGAGCAATGCAGAATCAGGCCCTGC
Organism: Pelusios castaneus; assembly: GCA_007922175.1. NCBI lineage: Eukaryota > Metazoa > Chordata > Testudines > Pelomedusidae > Pelusios > Pelusios castaneus. The sequence continues at coordinate 881,217 of ML685819.1, read as the reverse complement.
AGGACAGAACCCAGACCCTACTGAGCTTCTTTTTCACAACTTCAATAGCAGAAAGCAGCCGTAAAACTGGCCTAATTGGGCAGCTGGAGGAACCCTAGGGGTAGTGTGCAGTGTGATGAGCTTGGTGCATTCCAGCAATCCCCAGCTACTGAAACAGCCCTGAGGCCACTAGCAGCTGCAGGAAGAAGAGAAGCTTTGAGGTTGCTGTAGCTCTTGCAAAAAGGCCAAGCAGAATCCTACAGCCCTGGGAATCTGAGGAGTGTAAAGATGGCCGACACCATTGCCCCTCTCCATAGGGTCATGCCCAAGGCCAGCTCATCCACACCCGAACATCAGGGTCAACTGTCCATAAAGGGCAGACAAGATCTTGAATTTTAAAGGGAACCTGTGTTTGCCCTCTTTTTCCTTCTTGTTGAGGTTTTAGAAGGCCTGAAATTATTTTATCACCACTTTTCCCCTAATTTCCTTTATGGGCCTAGTCCTCCGCTTGTTTAAACAGGTTTAGCTCCACTGATACGGACAGTGACGCTGACAATGAAGGGTAACAAACCTCATGGACAGGAGGGACGCAGTAGATGTGGAATAGATAGACTTTAATAAGGTTTTAGATACTGTCTCATATGACCTTCTCATAAACAAACTAGGGAAACAACCTAGATGGAGCAACCAGAAGGTGTGCATAACTGGGTGGAAAACTGTTCCCAGAGAGTAATCATCAGTGGGTCACAGACAAGGTAGAAAGGCATATTGAGTGGATCCCACAAGGATCAGTTCTGGGTCTGGTTCTTTTCAATATCTTCATCAATGATTTAGATAATGGCACAAAAGAGAGTATACTTTAAAAGGTTGTGGATGATACCATGCTGGGAGGGGTTGCGAGTGCTTTGGAGGATAGGATTAAAATTCAAAATGGTCGGGACAAACTGGAGAAATGGTCCGAAGTAAATAGGATGAAATTCAGAAAGATAAATGCAAAGTACTCCACTTAGGAAGGAACAATCAGTTGCACATGTAAAAAATGAGAAATGATTCCCTAGGAAAGAGGAGTGCTGCAGAAAGGAATCTGGGGGTCAGAGTGGATCACAAGCTAAATATGAGTCAAAAGTGTCACACTGTTGCAAAAAAAGCAAATATTCTGGGAGATATTAACAGGAGAGTTGTAAGTAAGACACGAGAAGAAATTCTTCCTCTCTACTCTGAGCTGATCAGGCCTCAACTAGAGTATTGTGTCCAGTTCTAGGTGCTACATTTCAGGAGAGATGTGGACAAATTGGAGAAAATCCAGAGAAGAGTAACAAAAATGATTAAAGGTCAAGAAAACATGACCTTTGAGGGAAGACTGAAAAAACTAGGTTTATTTAGTCTGGAGAAGAGAAGACTGAGGGGGGACATGATAATAGTTTTCAAGGACATAAAAGGTTGTTTCGAGGAGGAGGGAGACACATCGTTTTCCCTAACCTGTGAGGCCAGGAGAAGATGCAATTGGCTTAAATTGCAGAAAGGTTGGTTCAAATTGGACATTAGGAAAAATTTCCTAACTGTCAGGGTAGCTAAGCACTGGAATAAACTGCATAGGGAGGTTGTGGAAGCTCCATCACTGGAGATTTTTAAGAGCAGGTTAGACAATTACCGGTCAGGAATGGTCTAGATAATGCTTGGTCCTGCCATAAGGGCAGGAGATTGGACTAGATTACCTCACGAGCTCCCTTCCAGTTCTGTGATTCACTCCTACTGAGGATCAGGTCCAACAAATCTTACCGTCTCTCACAAAAGCAGCCAAGACGTGGTCTCTCAGCCCTGAGTTGAAGGGACCAGAGTGTTTGAAAAAATTCTGCTCCAAAGCATCCATCAGTAACATGATTTAAATAAGAATCAAGAAAAGCAAACAAAAACCAAAGAGGCCTGATTCCCTGCTGACTGAGCAGTCAGAGAGAGATGCTCTGGATCCTGGGAAGTGAGCAGCTGTGGGCATTGTCCCACCAGGCTGTGCAGCTCTGCCCCTCACAGGGCTAGGCTAAAATGCTGTGACTGAGCTCTAATTACGCCGCTCTCTAGACAAATACGTACCGACATAGTTTTCAACATCACTGACATAGAACGTAGGGGCAGGCACGGCTAAGCCCAAGCCATCCTTCTTTGGAACCAGGATAGGCTCTGTGAATCCATTTTCATCCAAGTACTCAGTTGTTAGCTGGCTTCCAGTCACTTTGACTACCACGTCTTCAGCACTACAAACACAATTTAAACAGTTACCATGCTGAGCTATTTCACACCCAAATTCAGCATCTTTTTCATTTCTTTACTGAAAGGATAGTCACACAATTTATATAAGTTGCTGTCAGCAAAAAGAGGCCACTGATAACTGATCTCTTGTATCTCTTGCTTTGTTTAGTCCGGTGGCTTGATATTTTTGAAGCAATCCAAAACCATGTGCTTGGCTTCTACTTCTGCTGGCAAAATGCTGGGATTTTCAAACAGCTAGGTGTCAAATCCTATTGAAACTCAATGGAAACAAGTTCTACGGGGGTTAGTCTAGTTCAGCAAAACAAACAAGAAGTCCTGTGGCACTTTTAAAGATTAACAAACTTATTAAGGCATAAGCTTTTGTGGGCTAGAAGCCTAGAACCCACTCTCTCAGATGCATGAAGTGAAAACTGCAGTATGTTAAACTGCAGTTAGAGTGCATTTTTCGCTTCATGCATCTGAGGAAGTGGGTTCTAGCTCATGAAAGCTTATGCCTTAATAAGTTTGTTAATCTTTAAAAGTGCCACAGGACTCCTTATTTTTTTCAATGGAAACTGAACACCTAACGCCCTCAGACACCTTTGGTAATGTAATGTGAATTTAATAGACAAATTCTTTCAGTTCCAGGACAGTCCATAGTTCTGCCCAATAACAGAAGTCATAATTATTCACAGGTCACAAAAGATGCAAGTTTTGTATATTGCCTCTAAAATTATTACATTTCTTTTCTTATTAAGGGCATAATGTTGAGAGTTCCCAAGTACCTCAAAATCCCAGTCTTGAATGAGAGTTGTAAGTGCTCAGGGCCCTTGAGAATCAAGCCAAAAAACCGAGACTGATAAGAGGAGCCCGAACTAGGAATAGTAATAAACCCTGAAGTCTTTAGAAATTAATTCACAACAGCTAGAAATTGGAAGCCTGGATCTCTTCTCTTAGCACCTTGTATAGTCATTCACACCTTTTCAAGCAGGGTGTTAAATGCTGCCATTCTGATTGAATAGAACTTTACACCCACATTGAACAGATTTAAGTGACTATACAATGTGCAAGGTAGTAGAGAATCAGGTCTCTTTGGCTGTGTCTACACTGGCAAGTTAGTTCGAATTAAGGAGGCTTAATTCGAACTAACTAAAGCCATGGCTACACTAGGCTTTCGTTAGTTCGAATTAAGGGCTTCCTTAATTCGAACTAATAAATTCAAATAGGGTATTCAAACTAAACGGTTAATTCAAACTAACTAGTTCGAATTAGCCAATGTGGCCATGTTAATTCAAACTAATTTCTTAGTTCGAACTAGCCAGCCATTGAAATAAATGGGGATCGCTAATTCGAACTAAGCAAGTGCCATGAATGGCACTTGCTTAGTTCGAACTAACTTTTTCTAGTTCAAATTAAGCTAATTCGAACTAACTAAAATTATTTCGAATTAGTTAGTTCGAACTAACTAATTCTAACTAATTTTAGCAAGTGTAGACATAGCCTTTGTGACTAGATAGTTAACTGCATTCCACTGAACTCTGTTCAGGTTCAGATTTTATTGCAACACTCCAATTAGATGCAAAACAGATGCATAAAACTGAAATCATAAAGCAATTTATTGAAAAATATGTGACATGCTAAAATCTTCTGGACTAAATTCATGTGTCCAAACTGCTAGATGCATCAAAAGTAACCTTTTGTGTTAATGAGCCAGTATCTATGTGTGTGGAGAACAGTCAGTGATCAATACAGACACCACTACAGTGTTAAATAAGAAATCAACATTCAAAATGTTAAAACATAAGAACAGCCATACGGGGTCAGACCAATAGTCTAGCTAGCCCAATGTCCTGTCTTCCGACAGTAGCCAATGTCAGGTGCACAATGTTGTATAACCTTAAATAAATTATTTGCTTAAACTGTCTAAAACTCAGAGTCAAACACTAAGATGGTCTTACATAAATTAATAAGCACTGACACAATATAGTAGTTTTACCAAACTCAAAAGCTTCTGAAATCCAACCTCTGGAAGCTTCTCAGAACTAAAATATTTTAACAAACATTTTCAAAGGGATGGTCCCTGTCTACATTCTCTGTCTACAAGTCCCCATATAATAACAGTCCTCCTGCAAAGGCTTCTAGCAAATGCAATTTTCTTCTCTGAGTTTACCTAGACAAATGCAGAAATTACTTATTTGGCCAGCTCTGGAGAGTCTTTTCGAACAGTGCACCACAGCATATCAAGAGAGCTATTACCCTCACACCCAGTGGGCGCACAGACAGCGACGGCCACACAAATGGGAGATTCACACTTGATGGGGGGGGGGGAGGAGTAACAGACCCTTGACTACAACTTCAGAAACATTTGAGGCTAATGCTTGACTGCCCTCTTCCGTGATACTTCTGAACTACAGCTAACTGTGTTGGTAACACAGTGTGTTTTCATATGGTAACCAAGAAAAAGGCAACAAATGAAAACAGGTATAAGAAGCACTAATCCTGCCATCGTTGGGTCCAGAACAATTTACTCAATTTATTGTAGCTTCTCAGTGTTTTAGTGCATAAGATACAACTTCTCCATTGTCCTGAATAGAGTTCTTTGTTGAAAAGTGTATTTATTTTGAATACCGGCAAATGGTTGGGAAAGCACCCTTCTTTGTCCCGCTAATTAGGATGCTCATAACGAGGTTCCAAAGTTCAAATCATGTAGCTGTTTGAGTACCAGAATCTGGGGGCTCTTCTGCATGGGTGAGTGGATTTTGAGATCACTCAGTTGAAGATCGCTCCTCACCAGTTTGAAGCAAAAGCCAGTTTCACTCAGTGTCAGATGGCTGCATTTCTGAACAAAGTTCTGGAATTCTTAACTTTCCCCAGGATTCGTGAACCAGACTGAAAGCATCACACTGGACAATGTGAGAAGTTTACTGATTCGTTCTTTACCCAGATGGCCATGCCAGCTCTCCTCAATAAGCGACGCTTGGAGGGAAAGAACACTAGATACAAACAGGAAAAAGATAAAGCAAGTGGTAACCATTCTACGAGGCCAGGCTGTTTTCAAACTTTTTTTCTCAGGACCCAGTTGAAAAAAAAAAATCAGTTATGATCACGACCCACCAATTACATCTTTGAGAAATGCATTCCAGTCTTCTGGTGGCAGCCGCAGGGAGCACCGTGATCTAGTAACTGACCCATGGTTTGAAAACCACTGTTCTAGATAGACAACAGAGTCCTGTGGCACTTTTAAAGACTAACAGATTTATTTATCGCATGAGCTTTCGTGGGAGAAAATCCCCCACGAAAGCTCATGCGATAAATAAATCTGTTAGTCTTTAAAAATGCCACAGGACTCTGTTGTCTTTCTACAATAGACTAACACGGCTACCCCTTTGGATTTTGACTGTTCTAGATAGTCATCTCGGTGGAAGATGTTCAAGAGGTAAGATGAATGATTCCTATTGGGAATAGCTCAGGAGGAAGAGAGATGCAGTACACAGAAAGCTAGTGCACTAGAAGAGGATTTTTGCAGAAGACACATATAAAAGCCTGCATTCTCATGATACCAGATCCACACAGTATGCTCCCAGCTATGTGTTCATATAGCAGATCTTACTTCCTTGGCAGACATAGTTTAAGCCAGGGCTAGAAAGGACACTGCTTTTCACCGAGGTGCTGTTAACGTGTAAAGAGCCAGCTTTGAGTTTGTAATGTATTTAAGGTGGAAGCACTACGCCAAGGAGCGGACTCTCAGAGATGGCCTTCTGAGAAATTAAATGTTTGCCACAAACTCATCTGTCATTGGTGTGTAAGCAGGAGCGGGTCCCATAAAAGGTTCTAGGACAAATTCACTGGTGATGCGAGTTACACCATAGGTGTAAATGGGACATAAAGGAAGTGTAAGTAGTGCAACTTGCACCAATCTGGGAATGCAAAATGAGGGTAATTCTAAGGAGTGGAAATGAGGGAGAGGGAGCAGGAACAGTAACTAATATGAAACTGCCAGGTAAAATATGGGTAGGATGCTTATGTTCTTCTTCTTTTAAATCCTCCTGGCACTTCTCTGCTATACCATGTTCTACCACTCAACATATAACTTACATTCACTTTATTCACCCAATGAATGCCAAACTGGTTCAACTTACACTGGTTTATTACTTAAACCCTGTCACTAATTTACCGATCAGGGACACCCCGCACGCCACTCACATGTCTGTTTAAATCATCAATGAATTTGCTCCCGTAAGAGCACACAGAAGCTTACAGATGCCAGTGAAAGGGGCTCAATATCCATCAGAGCAGTTGTCAGCTGTTATTCAGAAACAGACCTCATCAGCTAAGCTGAGCCACCTGAAAATGTGGGATTTACATTTTTCCACTTTGAGGCTACCTGAGTATTGATAATGTGTGAGCTGAATCCCACAGTCAGCAAGGCTAAGCCAGTCCTGACATAAATTATTGAGCCCTGGGGAATAATCTCTTGCCCCTCTCCTCCCAGAATGCCCCACTGAGTGCCAAAATACAGCTCCAAACATCTCATACTCATCATTTACCTCTTCCTGCCACCGGCCCTGCCTCCACTGTCAAATTCTGCAATGGCTCTGCCCATATACTCAACCTTGTCTGTTGTGACATTTAGATGTATATTTTGGGACCCTCGGGGGACTGATTTTAAATGTAATTTGCTAAAGTGCTCTGTTTGTTTTGTTTTACTTGTCCTCATGTATTGAATTCAAAGCCCTTGGGACATACGCATTAGTAGTTGCGGGGTGGGGGGAGAGGAGAGAGAAAGAAATAGGTAAAGACTCAAAATAAAAGTGTACAATCAAGGTGACAAGTTCACCCTCCTTACACCTGGAACACAGGGAATGAAATGAACACCTTGTCACAAGGTGGAGTTTAAGTTTTGTCCCCTTCGCTTTTTGTGGCTCTCCCCGCCCCTCCCTGTTTCTTCTGATCTCAATCGGTCCTTGGATCCTTGATGTATGACTGGAGATGGGTTTAAGTGACACAATTTCACCTCAGTTGTATGCTATGTAGCAGAAAAGAGGTTTCAACTTAAAAATCAAAAAGCTTTTGTGAGCTTGTCAGATCTTCAGTGCTATCTGAGTACACATTTTGGTCTGGGAATGTCTTCATGTTTCTATTGCACCAATCATTTTCATTATAAAATCAGTGTTAAAGAAGCAAATGCCTCAAAAAGTTCTTGTTTTACTAATACCACAATTGCAGATGGCAGAGAAATAAATCCAGTGATGAACTGTTTGAAAACTCCACCTTAGAACATCTGCTTCAGCACTGGGAATTTTCTTTTGTGCTTGTTCCTACCTTAAGCCGAAAATGATCAAAACCTCTGAAAACAAACTGACGGCCAAATTTACAAAAGCTGGAGAATGACTTGGAGTCAAGAAAGATGCAAATGCAAGGCCTATACCTGCATGCAAACGTCCCTGATTTGGAAGCGCACACACAGATGCACATGCACATGAACCCTGTGAAAATCAGACTCCTACTTTGAATAAACTAGTGCCCAGCCTATCCCAAATGGTGTTGATCACCCCCTTTTAAAGTGCCAAGTGACTTTACCTTCCACTTCCATTGGAGTGACTGGCAGTTCAAAAGATCCAGCAAAGACCCCAGGAAAAAGTTGGAGAAGAAATCTATCAATCTGCTCCAGTTTATGAGTTGAAATGCGATTGCTTGATATTGTTAATCTGTGAAATATTCTATTCTGTTTCATCAAGTAATTGCAAGAACCACTTGGTGAAATTCTCTGGCCTGTGTTATGCTGGAGGTCAGACTAGATTACCATAATAGTCACGTCTGGCTTTAAAATCTATTCATCTAGCCCCACACTCTGTTAAACATGCTTTTAAAGTGGCCAACCCAAAAAATGCTAAACTGAAAACTTAGGCCAAGGTCTGCTCCTGCTGCCGCCAGCAGATCCAGGTCCTCAGCTGGGACCAGATCTCACCACCACCGGTGGCCCTGAGTCCCCATTTGGAGCTGGCTCCTGGCTCTGGGTCCCTGGTGGCGGGATCCAGCTCCAGCCAGGGACCCAGTGCTGGGAACCGGCCCCAGCCGGGGACGCAGAGCCACCACCACCGGCGGTGCCCCAGAGGCAGGAGTCAGATCGTGCCCCAACGAAGGGGTGGGTGGGGGCTGGAGCTGCCTTCCCAAAGGCAAGCTCCAAAATCTGCCCATGTTTATTCTGACCCCTTATCTGAGCTCATTCTTTATTGTCTGAGTGAGATGGGAGCCTGGCCCCATTCTCTCTGACAGGCCCCAGGCCCTTAAAGGTACAGTAACAGGATTCCTTCGGAGCGCTGCTTCTTCCTAGGATCCCTGTAGAGCAGGTTTGACAGGTGTTAGTAGGGAGCTGTAACCAACTAACTGGGAAATGCACCTCTTTTAGAAGCTTTGCACCAATGTAATTTAGAGGAGAATTCAGGCCACTACATGTAACGACAATCACTAAAGACTTACAGTCTGTGAAATAAGCTTAAATTAGGTCTTTACATGGTAAACACTCACACGGGGAATCTATTTCATTCTCTCCTCTCCCTCCGCTATATATAATCCAAATTCTCTTTTTTTTAGCAAAGAAAACTATGCTCACCACAGTTCCTTCTCATTTTGAGCACTAATTATAATGGGCCATGTGCTTCACAGCAATAACACATTTACTTACATAGCTGAATAACCTACCTTGGAAAAGTTCGACTTCGAAGCTCCTTTATAAAGACTTGACTCCCATTCTGTACAGGTTTGACCTCTGTTGACTGCCCGGTATCGTGTTTATGCCAATTTCTTTTCTTTTTCACTGAAAGAGAGGGAATTGGACAGCACCAGAGGCTAAGTAGGAATCATTATTAAGACGTTCTGTGAGAGAAAGATCTTAGTAGGACTTTCTATGCAAGCCAAGCAAAGAGAAGCCCACTATGGAGCAGTGTTCATTTTAATATTATGTTCTTATTCACCATTACAAAATTACACTGTAGCCCAGAGATCTGTTACATGCTGAACCATGTTCGTTTGGAACATAAGGGTAACCAGACGGATAATGACTGAGCTCTACAGCTATCACAAGCATTAAGCAAATGCAGACTTTGGATAACATTTTATACCTGCCAGACTACACATTTAATCTTTATTGTGAACCTCCCAAAAAATCTTCTCTTCTGCTCTCTCAATTGGTAGCACAGATCATTATGAACATGCTCTTTATTAACCATACCTCTATAAAAGCCTGATCCAAAGTCAGAGGCATCTTTTTAGTGAGTTCAAAGGGCTTTGGATCAGGCCCTAAATACACAATGCAGAGTTCTGGCAAGCTAGTCTACCATCCATGTTCTGTGTAAAAAGTCAGAAGTTCACACCCAGTCCAGTTTTTGGCACTCCTTTTATTATCATGCTTTGAAAGGCAAGCCAGCTTCACACTATGTCAATGGGGCAGAACAGAGTTCCTGGCTCATGTGCTCAATGAATGACAGACATTTGGACAAGCTGATCAGGAAAAGGCGGTCAACTGAAATATGCACAGTCAATTCAAGTCAAACATCAATTTGGTTCTGACTTTTTTTTTCAACAGCCACTTAACACTGGCCATGAAGAACCGTTCCAGTTTTTAACCGTAATCAGCATTAAAGCTTTCAGCGGCTCCTTCTTTTAGACTCATGTTGGGTGTTTACTGCTTAGGAATTACTGACATCAGAAATACAGTCTCCCATCAGTTTGAGTTTTCTGCCCTCAGAACCTTCATGTGTCCCTTGGTTGATATTGTACCTAAAAAGTGAGCAAGCTAGCTAGGCCTAAAACATGAAATTTGAGACTTCACAAAACTCTACACAAACCCAAACTTTTGTTATGTTCAGACTTCAGAACAGCTTTGTGAAAGAAAACCACACGCTTCTGATGGAGCATGTGCCCTTCCACTGCCCTCCCACCCCCACCCCCACCCCCAGACTCTGACTACCAAAGGAGCTGGAGAGATGGTGGGTGGTCCAAATTAGAACATCCTGAGAGCTGGAAAAGTCACCTCTGTGTGCTGGCCAGAACTTTGGAATGACTAAAATAGAGACATCTACTAAAGAATCCATCCCAGGTTTTGTACAACACACACTGGTTTTATTAGTTCCATGCTGCTCTCCAGCTTAGTTGAATAAAGTCATTAAAGCTGCTAGTTCTTTATCTTAACGACTCACAGGCTTAGTGTATTAGCTCAGTACCCCTAGTAACACAATAATCAACCCCAACAAGACCACATTCTCTTCCCATGACCCCCACCCTTCTCTCTACATCCTGATTCTGTTTCATATCATCTGGCCTAGCTAAACAGGTGTCACTAAAGGGATTCAATCAAAACGCTTGTTTTAGTTTTCCTCAAAACAGCATGAATTTCAAGAAAAAGTAATGAAACAGTGACTCATAACACACACTGCAACTCTTTTCAGTCAATGCACACTGAAATAACATTGCAGCCAAGGGGGCTATTTTCACAAAGGCCTGGTAATTCCTACTGAAAATCTATAGATACCTAATTCCCATTTGAAATCTCTTTGAAAATCTCCCTCTTACATGCTACATATATCATGCAATACAGCACTCCATCAGGAATTATGCAACTAATTTCAGCCAATTTCTTTACTACACGTTTGTAGAATGTGTACTACAGTGAGGGATATTTGATTGGAGTCTCTGGGAACAACTGCAGAAGAAATGTGATACATAATTTAAAATAACAAACTATCAGAGCCAGCCAAAAAATGCAGTGTTGTGGGTTTCTGGCAAAGAATACAGAAATTATTTTGCAAATCTTGTCCATCAAAAGTTTGAATTTTCAAAATAATTTCTACTCTAAAAATTGGTTGGACAAGATTTTTTTTTTTTTTTTTTTTTGAGAAAACTTGGTGCAAAAAATTGTCATCAAGAAATCAATTTTTTTTCAATCAGCTCTAACAACTAAGTTCTAAAACTTCTATCTCAAGCTGAATACACCCCATGGCTTTAGATGTACACCTAAACATACATGAATATATTTACAAAAAAAGGACATCTATAAGCTCATTGTTTGTTATATATTGATTCATATGATTTCAAACATTTGAACCTGAGTCGCCTTTTATTTATATCAATGTAACTTCAGTGATTTCAGTGGACTTTCTCCTGATTTTCACTGGCGTCGGAGAAACCAGGACAAATGTTTTCCACTGTGTTATGAAAATTAACCAAGTTTGTTTAAACAGAGCACTTAACTTTAACAACATCAGAAATGTATTTGTGAACATAGTGATAAAGCTCTTCTGTTACCTTGGTGAGTCGGGTGCTTTCTTCTAGCAGTAAATCAAGGACCCACTTCACCCCTTAGTGTTCCTCCACCCTCTAGTGGTGGTGGTGGGGGGGGGGGTACAACCTCTCTAAGATGTCTAGGCTACTTCCTGCTGGCTCCCAGTCCTGCCTCCAGGTCTCACATGCCCTTGCTTCTTCACTGGGGCTCTTGCCTGACCAGTGAATGGCCATTAGGCAGTGAGGGGGTAGTCCCACCCTTGACTCTGGGCCCCAACCCCAGGACCCTACAAGTAGAAGCCTCGTGCTATGGCTGCAGGAAAGCTGCTAGCTTTCTTGTGTTACTTCCCCATGCCCCTTGCCTTAATGTCCCTCCTCTGCTCAGACAGGGATCCTTTCTAGGCCTCCTTGTCAGGCTCTTGACCCCTGACAGCCCCACTGGGCATGGTAGTGCCCAAATCAAATGTCCAGTTCAATCTTTCCCTTCTGGCAGTATCTCTTCCCTTAGGCCTGGGAAAGGCCCTTTGCCCTCTTCAGGCATGTTTTTTTCCCTCCCCCAGTCTTTGTACCTGCAGGGTTTTCTCCTGCCAGCATTCTGCTCCTTCTGCTAAACCCTCCTGGCTCTTGACTGCATCTTGCCTACTCAAACACTCTGGTAGCTCTCCTCACTCTCACAACTGTAGCCAGACCCTTTCTCTGGAGGGAAGGCTTGGAGACTTTTAACAAGTCTTGGGGGGAGGGGGGAAGAGGGGAGCTTGATTGGTCCCAGGTGTGTTAATTAATGTGGCGTAACCCCAGCTCAGCTACCAGGGGAAGAGGGACTTGCTGAGCCTGGGGGTGATATATTGACCTTCTAGCATTCTTCGGTACCCATCCAGTCTGATCCTGTCACAACATGTATATTTTTCTCCCAAAAAGAAGTGTCTACAAATTTCATTAAATCAAAATGACTTTAAAAGTCAGAAATGGAGTTTACTTACTGTAAGTGGAGGTTCTTCAAGAGGTACAGTCCCTGTCTGGATTCTAAACATGGATGTGCGTGCATGCCATGTCCCAGAGTAGAAACTGTTCATAGAAGTTTTCATCAACTCACATGTGCCTCAGCCATGTGGTGTATCCGAGGTCTTATGAGGCTGTGCAGGTCGACGCCTCTTCAGATACCTCTTGCTGACAGGGACAGAGCCCATTGCAGAAGGGATGTGGGGAGGGAGTGGAATCCAGATACGGACCCCACATCTCAAAAGAACCTCCAGTAACAGTAAGTAACACACATTTCTTCTTCGAGTGCTGGTCCCTATGTGTACTCCAAGCATGGGAAGCATATTGAGCAGTACTCAGCATGGAGGTGGGAACAAGGGCTTGCCAGAAGTAAGAGTCTGGTACTGCATGGCCAACTGCCACATCCACTGCTGCAGATGGGACTACGGGTGTAGTGAGCCATGAAAGTGTGGATAGAGGACCATGTGCCGCTTTACAAATGTCCTGCCATGGAGCATCCGCAAGGGGGCAGAGCTGGTCACTTGAGCATGTATGGAGTGAGCAGTGATGCCAGGGGGTGGAGAGACTTAAGAAAAGAGTAACAGTCTTCAATGCAAATGAGAGATCCACTTGTAGAGACGCTGAGAGGAAAGGGCCAGCCCCTGTAACATTCTGAAATAGCGACAAAAAGCTTGGGCAAAGTACAAAAACTGCATGTGTGCTGGAGGTAGAAAGCCAAGGCATGACGGACATCGAGGGAGTGGCAAGTCCACACTCTCTGTGAGGCATGCCATTTTGGATAGAAGGTTGGGAGATGAATGGATTGATTAACATGAACATTGATTAACACTATGATTGATTAACACCTTGTCCTTATAGATGACCATGAAGAGCAAGTCAGCCATCATAGCCACCAGCTCATAAACCCATTGAGCAGATGTGAGTGCCATTAAGAAGATTACCTTCATGGAGAAGTGGGCAAGGGAGCAACTAGCCAGTGGTTTGAAAGGTGGCTTGGATAGTGTCGAGAGGATGAGGTTCAGGTTCTGGAGAGTGAGGTGGGGGTTTGGACTGATGAGAAGGAGTTGAGGACACCACAGAAGAAACAGATCAAGGCAAGGCGGTTAAAGATGGAAAACCCATCAACTGGCAGGAGGATGTCGTGTTCTGGTGTTGAGCGGGTGTTGTTTATTCGTGAGCTCCATACAAATACCATGCTGTGAGTTAAAGTGTTATGGGTTGTGGTGCTGGACCTGGCCGTGTTGCTGTATGAGATCTGGGAGATGAGGAAGAGAATCAGTGGGTAAACTAAGAGATGAAGGAGCAATACTGGTGAGGCCAGAAAGGAGCAATGCAGATGAGGACTGCCTACTCTCATCTTATCTTGTGGTTGATCTGCAGAAGGAGAGGTATGCATGTGAAGGTGTACCAGAGTTTGGGTGGCCAAGGGAGAAGAAGTGCATCCCCCTGAAAGCCTTATCCAAGAATGCTCTTGGAGCAAAAAAGGGGGAGTTTGCAGTTGGTAGGAGTCACAAAGAGGTCCCAGCCTGGCATGCCCCATTGACTAAAGATGGATCAGAGGGGTGGGGGTGTGGAGCTCCCACTCGTGATTGTTGTGCAAGTTGTGACTGAGAGCATCCACAAGGGTATTGTCAGAGCCTGAGGCATCAGTTCCACAGATGAATGGCTTCCATGCAAATGGTAGGAGACTGGGCCCCACCCAGTTTGTTTATGTAGATGATGGCCATCATGTTGTCCAAGAAGAATTGCACATGATGGGACTCAAGGAAGGGTAGGGAGACCTGACACACAAGGCAGACTGCACATAATTCCAGGATGTTGATGTGCATCCTAGTAACTCTGAGGGACCATAGTTCTTGGGTAGTGTGACCATCCAGATAAGCATGCCATCCTATAAGTGAAGCATCTGTCATAAGGGTGGCATGGGACATGAGAGGCATGAAGCGTGGAGCAGTAGCTATTCCAAATGGGAGAACTTGGAACTGTTAGCGTGAATGGCCTACCATGAAGCAAAGGAATTTGTGATGGGCAGGATCATAACAAGGGCCATGAATCAGGTTCCGGAAGAAAGGCAGAGGGGACTCTAGGCAAGTGTAACCATGGGGAAATGGAATTTGCAGCTGAACTGATTTAGAGCCCGGAAGTCTAAAATGGGACGAAGACTGCCCCTTTCTTCAGCATCAGGAACTAGGGAATGTTAAATCCACAGGCATGATATTACAACAGAGTCCTGTGGCACTTTTAAAGACTAACAGATTTATTTATCGCATGAGCTTTCGTGGGAGAAAATCCCACTTCGTCAGACGCTTTGAAGATATCTTCAAAGCGTCTGACGAAGTGGGATT
>ML685819.1:848469-861371 GCA_007922175.1 Pelusios castaneus | reverse complement strand
GTGTCTTCCATCATTCATGATTTACACCCAAGTGGAAGAAAGAAAAGTACCAAACACATTTTAATGTGACACAAGAATTGCACTCAGTCTAGAAAAAGCATGCTTTATCTCCCACTATGAGGCTGTTACTGACCTGGAGGGTCTTCAGTAAAATCACTCCTTTTCCAGGTGATCCATTCTATTGGTAAATGGCTTGCTTCAAAGACGACTTGTACTTATTTGCTTGACCTACCTGATTGTCACTGACAATTTGAGAAATACACAGCTGATGCTTTAAAAACCTACTTAGAGGAAAATAAGGATAATACTTTTCCTCTACAGGTTCTTAATTGTAGTTTGTTGCAGAAAAGTGACAATCCCTGCAGCTTTGTAGCATATTTATAATAAAACTCTTTTAAATTAAGCATTTTATTTTCACAATGATTAGGGGGAAGAACACTCTTGTACAACAAAAGACTTTTTTAATTCATTTGGCCAGAGCAAAAGTTTCCCACAGTTCTTTGCCAGGTAAAGCGTCCACTGACATCAGCAATCTTTTTATATAGGTGGGAGTTTTGCCTCAGAAAGAACTGACTCCCCTGATGCACCCAAAAATGTCAATGGTCTCCAATATTGCCATTTAACCATCTCTATATGCCAGACATAATACAGTGTTTCTTATTCGTGCTATCGGAAGTCAAAAGCCATAGTATAATTATTAAAAATGACTATCAGATCTACCCATCCACCTTAGGAACTTTCATGGCCTGTACCTAAGTGCTTCACCATCATCAATGAATTTCACCCTCAACAACCTGCTGAGGTAGAGACGTTGTCCTCATTTTACAGATGGGGCACTAAGCACAGGGTAAATGAAATGACGTGCTCTAAGCGACATAAGGGGCCAATGCCTGGGCTACCCAGGGAAATGAATTCACATCTCTGTATCCCAGTCCAAGTGCCCCATCTTTGTTATGTTCACTGTCTTTTGAATCCCACTGTAAAAGGGCTGCCATATATGATCGTAAGAAAAACACCTTTTAATTAATATATATCTATTTTATAACCAAAAACTGAGAAAACAGCCATTTCTTAAACATACAGTAGCTACTTCAGATGGAGCAGGACTCAAGCAGGTATACTTACAAGTAGACTTCCCGTGTGTTTTCTCACAATTTGGACAATGATAGATGTCAATGTCTGGTGCTTCCTCTTCTTCTACACCGACACAACTGGAATATTAAAAAAAAAAAAAAAAAAAAAAAAAGATTATCTGCAGTCCGGTTCTGAAGCTGCAAATATACAAAGTGATCAAAATGTAACTTCATATGCAACCAGCTTAATCCCGAAGGGTTTATCAAGACTCAATGAACCCCTTCTGTGTAAGGTTAGGCGAAACACTACTGCAGCCTGAACTCCTGGTCTAGGGCTGAAAGAGCTTGTCACCTAAAGCTTCTTTGCCAGCTCAGTCTGAGGCTCTCTTACAAAGTGGAAGAGACTGATTGAAATTAATTTTGCTCCATTCACAAAGACCACTTTAGCTGGCTAGGACAAAATAATATTCACATCTACATATAGTTCTTGAAATTCAATCCAACTGAAAGATGAATTAACAGAACACATCCCCTTTTGCTTTTACCCAATACCTATGGACAGTTATTACACAACACGGGGAAGCGGGTAGGGCACTAGTCGATTCCGTCTCCGTTACAATGTTATGAAGAGGAGAAGGAAAGGATGACACACACACACAGCTCACAGCACTTTTGGCTGCCAAAATTGGTTGTATTGTGGCAGCTGCTTGGAACACCCACTGAGATTATTTTGGATGTCACAACATATGTAACAAGACAGTGCAGCCTGCAGGCACGCTGTGTGAATGCAATCCAACGGCAGGCCAGAGAACTAGGAAGAAAACGAAACTGAATTACAAAGGAATGAAGTGCCCGAGATAAGAAGCTGTTGTAGAGTCACGGTAGAGTGCAGCCAGCCAAATAATCAAAATCCACAAGGAGCAAAGGCAAACAGGATTTGGTTCATGCCTGTTCTGTGTAAAACAGCCCAGATTGTGTGAGGCAACCCTGAAGCACAGCAAATAGCTGCAAGGGCCCCACACAGCCAGGGATGGCCAGAGTCCCTGACTTTATCCCTCTTGCTCAGCACGTCCCCAGCAAACCCCATGTGCCAGAGGAAGGAGGATGAGCTGGAGAACTCCTCAGCTACATGGCTCCCAGGGTGCAAAGGGGCCACATCATGCGTCAGAATCTGATCCGCAATCTTTAACTGATTGTTGGTAAAGCTGAATGCATTCCTCGGCTATAAAACGGAGTGAACTTTCCTTCCACAGAGACAGCCAACGGGTTTGTCACACCGCCATTTGTGCCAATAAAGTGATGTTCCCCCAAGTCACTCACATGCATCAGTACCAGCATGGACCATATGTCTGGGAAGGGGGGGTCTCTTACTGAAACCTGGATGGCGAAATATTTGACTCTCAAAACACACTAAAGCCCTGACCACCCTCGTGCTTCCTAAAGTGTGCCTGAAACCATTTTTGAAAGACAGTTAGACTACAACTCGCATCCGTATCTAACATGATTACAAATCCTTTGACTGCCACGTTAAAAAACACCTGCATTCGGAGGTGGTTTATGTAGAATGGCTTCCTTTGGCATGGTTATTGAAAATAGTCTCAAAACATTCTTCCAGAAATCTTCTGGACTGTTTTTCAACACAGTTGCAGCTAACAAAATGTTACTCACTATGCAGACAGTGCCCCAGGTTCATTCAGAGTTGAACAGTATATGCTCATCTAAGCTCTGCAACCAAAATAATACAAACCATGCTTTTCTCCTGAAACAACCATAACATGAATACTAAAAGCTATAACAGAGCTGCAGTGGTGCAAGTGAGAGGAGAAGAAGCTCAATGCAAAACAGGTTTGACCATTTTAGCACGTTGTGACAGTATGCAGAAGCCCTGGGGTAGCGCCTGGGAGCTAGAACACCACTGATCCCTCTGTCCAACCAGCTGGGCTCCCTCTCACACTGTGATGCTGGGACAAGCCACAAACCCCTGACAGGTACTGCACTTTACACAGCCATCCACAGCAGGGACCTCACCCAGCTTAGTTCAATGAATGCTTTCCCCAGTCACTCATGAACAAACAATTAAAAAAAATAAAAATCCAGCTGGCTCCTCAGCCCAACACCATACTGTCTAACCCTGGCCAAAAAGCCAAAGCAGTGAAGATTATAATCTAAAGGGTTAGCCATGTTAGTCTAGTTCAGCAAAACAAACAAGGGTCCTCTGGCACTTTTAAAGACTAACACATTTATTTATTGCATGGGCTTTTATGGGAGAAAATCCCACTTTGTGTCTGACGAAGTGGGATTTTCTCCCACGAATGCTCATGCGATAAATAGATGTGTTAGTCTTTAAAAGTGCCACAGGACTCCTTGTTTGATTCTAATCTAGTTTGCCCTATCTTCAAGGTGGAAGGAACACGCACCAGCTTTTGTTGCTGAGAACTTTCGCTAAACACCGCACTCAAAAACAAACTGGTTAAGATTAAATGTTATTAACTACAGAAAAAAAGATTGTAAGTGGTTATAAGAGGTAAGTGTAAAGAGATTAAAGTCGTTACCAAAAGAAAGAAAGATAAGATTGTAGTCTAAATTCTACACACTAAGAAGATTTTGAATTAGCAACATCTCACCCTTGTTAGATCGTACAAGCAGTTTCTTAAACACAGGCTAGGCAACCTTCCCTGCCTGGGACTCCCCCTGCCCTCTTCAAAGTACTTTTGTCTTCCCGACCGTCCTTCAGGCATTCAGTTATAAAGTGATGATCTCACTCTCCCCCATCATGTAGTCTTTTTCAGCTTGCTAGAACAATCAGATTTATGACCTGTAGGGTCGTCCTCCTTGGTCAGTCAAGCCTCATTCATAGAATCATAGAATAATAAGGTTGGAAGGGACCTCACGAGGTCATCTAGTCCAACCCCCTGCTAAAAAGCAGGACCACTCCCACTAAATCACCCCAGCCAGGGTTTTGTCTAACTCCAAAGATGGAGATTCTACCACCTCCCTAGATAGCCCATTCCAATGCTTCACCACCCTCCAAGTGAGAAAGTTTTTCCTAATATCCAACCTTGACCTCCCCAGCTGTAATTTGAAACCATTGCTCCTTGTTCTGTCCTCTGTTACCATCGAGAACAGCCTAGCTCCCTCCTCTTTGGAGCACCCCTTCATTGTGAAGGTACGGAAGTGAGTGAAGCCTTCACAACAAACAATTCACGTTAGCAGGACCAGATTAATTCTCCTGTGGGCCCAGAGCTATTAGATTTTGTGGGCTCCTGGTGGCTGCCCAGCTGAGGTGGATGGAGCCCCAACCCAGGGCCAGAGTGGGTCAGCGCTGCGCTGCTGGGGCATTCAGGACCAGCAGCTACTCCATCAGTGGAGGCGGACCATTCACCAGCCACCCTGGGGATAGGGTGGGGCGGGCTGGTGCTCAGTGACGGTGGGCTGGTGTTGGGTGTGGGTGGCACTGCGGCCCACAGTGCAGTGAGCATTCAGGTCAGCCTGTGGCAGACCAGCCAGCCTGGGGATGAGGTGGGCCAGCTTTCTAGCGCAGTGCAGGGTGATAGCGTTCCAGGGGCTGGGAGCACTCAGGCTGGAGGCACTCTGGGCCCTGGGGTAGACTGGCCAGCCGGGAGGCAGGGCAAGGCGAGGTAGACCAGCCCTGTGGTAAAGTGTGGGCTGGAGGGCAGCGCTCACGCCAGAAGTGCTCCAGGGCTGGATTTATTTTTTCAGGGCCCTGTCAGCCTGAGGACCTGGGCTACAGCCCCTAAAGCCCCAGCATTAATCCATCCCTGTCTGTTACTGGACTCTATGCTTGAATGGATGAGAGAGTGCCATTAACACACTCTGGCCACTCCACTGTAGTGCCTGAAAGGCTGTTTGTGGGAGTTTCCCATCTTGCAACATATTCTAATAAAATGTTCGACACTGTTTCATAACTTCACAATATATGATAGCATATACAGTCCAACAAGATTCTAATATTTAGCAGATCAAGACTTTCAAAATAATACTAAATAAGGCATACTTTGTACAGAACATATAGTTATATGACCCTGGTGAATATGGGGGTTTGGGGTGTTGTTTTCATACACAGGGTATCACACACATACGTTTGAAGATCCTGCCACTGAGCTGTATTGCTACCATTAGCTGGTAGATTGGGCAATTGAAATCTTTTCACTCCTCTGTGAAAATATAGATCTAGCTGTATATGTTTGCATTGTTATAATATTTCAACAAATACAAAAGCAATGGATCTCTCTTTAGTTGTTGACGTGGAAACCTTCAGAAAAAATTAAGGACAAGAAAATTATCAAAGTAATCCAGATAATTGGGGTCAAGGATTTTACAGGCAGTAAAATGCCAGGTTAACCATCAAAGAATGTAAACAAACCTCATAAATTAGCACAAGTAAAAGAGAACTATAGCATGCATACCTGTAAAAAGCGGCACCAGCTGTTTTTATGCAACAGTTTTCAACTTGTCAAGTTTAGTAAAGGGATGGATTAAGTTCTAAAGTGGTGCTCTGAAAAGTCTGTATTTAGCTACACAAAGCAATCAAGAACTGAGAGCACCACTTACATTGCTATATGAAGAGGTATAAAAATATACTAATAATGGGGCTAATTTGAGCGTATGGAGGGACCTGTTGCTCTTAATGGCATGAAAAGTCATTTACAGGGAATCAAATGCGAAAATAATAATGGTATATACCAAACAGGATCAGGCTTCCCTTTCACACTGACCCTAGAAAAAACTTCAGTCACATTACCTTACAACGGTGCTAGTCAGTTCAACTAATTCAGCTAGGGTAGAGAGAGTCAATTATTTTTTGTCAAGGTCCACATTTCTTGGTCAAGCTAAAGTCAAGGGCCAAACTCCAGAGAAACATTTTTCACACCACACTAAGAATAATGGTAACGATAAGGGCAAGTCTACACTACAAAATTAAGTCGACCTAAGTTAGGTCAATGAAATTACTGTGTTTTTTCATGTCCATATTATGCCCCCTCTCCCCCATTGGCAACACGCATCCTCACCAGAACCGCTTTCACCTATTTACAACTACTAAGAGTTACAAAGGGATCTTCCAAAACTTGGTGACTGGGCAACAAAATGACAGATAAAATCCAATGTGGATAAGTGCAAAGTAATCCACGTCAAAAAACTTATCCCCAACTATACAGGATATAAATTAGCTGTTATCACTAAAGAAAGAGATCTTGGAGTCATTATGGATAGTCCTCTGAAAACAGGCACTCAATGTGCAGTGGCAGTCAAAAAAATCTAACAGACAGTTGGGAATCTTTAGGAATGGGATAGATAGTAAGACAGAAAATATCATCATATTGCCTTTTTATAAACCCCTAGTACGCCCACATCTTGAATATTGCATGCAGCTCTGGTTATCCCATCTCAAAAAAGATATATTGGAATTGGAAAACGTACAGAAAAGAGCAATAAAAATGATTAGAGGTATGGAAAAACTTCCATATGTGGAGAGATTAATAAGACTGGGACTTTTCAGCTCGGAAAAGAGACAACTAACAGTGGATATGATAGAGGTCTATAAAATCATGACCAGCACCGAGAAAGCAAATAAGGAAGTGTTATTTACTCCTTGTCATAACACAAGAACTAGGGGTCACCAAATGAAATTGCTAGGCAGCAGGCTTCAAAAAGGAAGTATTTCTTCACACAATGCACAATCAACCAGTGAAACTCCTTGCGAGAGGATGTTGTGAAGGCCAAGTGTATAATGGGGGTTCAAAAAAGAAGTAGATAAGTTCAAGGAGGATAGGTCCATCAGTGGCTATTAGCCAGATGGGCAGGGAGTGCTATTTGCTGAAAGCTGGGAATGAATGATGGGATGGATCACTTGAGAATGATCTGTTCTGTTCATTCCCTCTGAAAAACCTGGCATTGGCCATTGTTGGAAGACAGGGTACTGGGCTAGATGGACCATTTCTCTGACCCAGGATAGCTGATCTTATATATTTATGGCTTAACTTACAGGGTGGGGCACTGACACCCCCAGACATGGCTAACAGCTAGGACAGTAGCCCTGGAGCAGCATGGTTCCAGTGGTTACCTCTGCGCTTACATCAGCAGATGCTAGCTGTTGTAGCCCGAGTGGTCAGCCTCACTTGGGCTGTCAAAGGCAGCAACAGGAGATGTAAGTAAATGAAAAGATTTTGGGGTCCCTTCAGAAGTGTCTGGCTGTCTGGATTTGGCCTGCGGCCTGTCCACTGACTATCCCTGGCCTAGTGTGTGGTCTCTGCACAAAGTTTGCATATTTATATTTACTAATGGTCAGATTCTGCTGCCATCATCAGGTGGAGCAGTACCTTACTCCAAGAGTAATTCCACAAATGACAAAGGGGGAAGAATCTAGCCCTAAAGTCCCAGTGGGCTTTGTTCTAAGGATTCAGACGGTCTTTATAAATAATAAGGTTTTGTGAGTTACAATCCACTTCCTCTGATTCATCATGTACCTGAGGAAGTGGGTTTTAACCCACAAAAGCTTATCCTTTAATAAATGAGTTAGTCTTTAAAAATGCACAGGACTCCTTATTTGTTTTGCTGAAATAGACTAACACAGCTACCCCTTTGGAAGCTGTGGTGGCATCCACATGAAGTGATGCAATCAAACGTCCATCAGAGGCCCTGCAAAGAGACAGCAAATCCAGCACTGAAATAACAAAGCACAGCCAAAACAGCACAGGGAACTGGAATCCCAGCCAATATCCTGGGACCATAGCAGCTGCCAGCCTCCTCATTGTCTGTTCCCCACTTCCAGGGACAATGATGCAAGGGGGCCACAAGCTGGCTTCCCCTTAATGGGAGCACTACTGCTATTTTAATTGCATGGGAGGCTTGCAGCAGAAGCTCAGGAGTGGAGAGCTAATTTTCAGAAGGGATGCAGGGAGAGAGCCGACAGCAGAGGTGGATCAGAAGAAGGGAGCAGAGCATGGCTGTTCCGCAGGATCGGGTAGGGAAGCAAGTGGCAGAGCAGCCTCTGAGATGCTGCTCCTTTAAGAGAACAACAAGGAACAGAGGGTGTAGCTGCAGGAGGTGAATGTGGGAGGCAGCACTCTGGGCAAGAGCAGATTTATTTGATTCATTTGGGTTAGTGGTCTGAGAATCAGTGTTGAAAAGCCTTTAGACACCCTGGAACAATATGTTCATATCTCAGCAGGATTTGCGCAGCTTCCAAACCACACACAGAGTACCATGCAGATTACCCTTGCAAAAGAGACCTTTACAAGTGTGGTACTGTTTGCAATGCAAGGACACAGAAGTCCACATAATTATCGTACACAGACCCACTTACGTGTGCAGTTACTCAACCTACAGTTGTGAGCACCATCACCACGACTGCGTACCCTGATAAAGTATTTGCAGATCCCCTGGCAGTCCCCATTTCTCTGGCTTATGAGCTGTCCCCCCCTTGCTACATTTTTGACATGGTGACAGTTACGAAGATTTGCCAGACTGGACATCTCTTCCTTTTGGAAGGCACCAGGTTCCCAAAGCAAATGCAAAGAGAGTGAACTTTTAATTGGCAAAGGATCAAGAGGAGAGAAAGAGAATGCTCCCAAGATGTCCTGAGAAAGAACCTCATTTAGTGTGACATTGATATTAACAAGTAAGAAGCCACAGTAGTAAATATGTCAGTTGGGGACCAAGGAAACATCTGGTGCAGAAAGTTCTGATGATTCAAGACATGCTAGTCAGGCAACAAGGCAACAGAGTTCTTTTCAAGCAGAGAGAGAACATCTTATAAATTCAACTAAAAAGACTATTCTATTTTCTTCTCCTGTTAAATCAGTCTTCTCTAATATGAAGGACAACCAAGAGGGGGGATTTAAATCAAGGCAATGTAAATAAGTGGCTTAAACCACTTGATTTAAAAATGTATATGTTTAAACCACACAGAGACTTTGTAAAACTTACTTGAAATTTGTGCCATTGCATCTTTCAATTAAAATTTAAATGCTCGGTATCCTATTTGAATGTTTCAAAACTGCTGTAGGCAAAAAAATAAAACAGAGAAAACTAAGGCGCTGATTCTGCTGCCATTTAAGCAGGTCCATAACACACTTTAAGCAGAGGCAGAAGTGTCTGCAGGATCACGGGCTGAAACGGAATTTAAATTTAAAAAATTTCTCTTAATGGCATAAAATTTTAGTCATCTCAAAACAAAAGTGCTTCAGTGTTAATAAAAAGTTATTCACACTTTCAATACAAAAACAATGTTATTGCGAATGTTTTATACAGATCCAAAATTTTCAAAAATAGTAGCCTAAAGTTAGGCTTCTGAGCCCACATTTAGGCATCTGTGTGTGGTATTTTCAAAAGCACTACAGTGATTTAGAAGAACACGTCCTACTGACTTCAAACAGCAACCCTGTCAGAAGAGTATATTCTAATCTAGTCAAAGCATTTCAGCTCTCCCGACTCAAGGAATTAAAATGCACTGGAAGGTGTCGTTGGTTGCAAATATATCATGGGCAATTTGCTTATCGGTTTTTTAAGTTTGTGGTGTTCTCATGAGCCCTGGAGGTATCTTTTTCAGCATGGAACCATTTAATGTGTGAAACTTCTTAATAATAAAAAAAAAAGTAAAATCAGATCTTTTACTACTATAGGAGTAAATAAAAAAATGTTAGCAATTTCCAGAAGGGTAGCCGTGTTAGTCTAGTTCAGCAAAACAAACAAGGAGTCCTGTGGCACTTTTAAAGACTAAAATTTATTTATCGCATAAACATCAACCACATAAATAAAGTCAGATTTTTAAAATATTTAAATTAAAAACTTTATTTTTTTAAAACAAATTCACATTTGTATCCATCCTGAGGACAACTCATTATTGATAATAAAATGTGCAAAGCTACATTACACAGTAGAGCTTTTTAGCACAGAAGTGAGACTTTAATGTTGTTTTATTACCCCACCCTCATTCTAATGAAACAAAATAGTAAAGAACTAGCAAAGCTTTTTAGAACAGACACTGCTCTCTTTTGAACATGATACACAACAGGTGTCTCAGAATAACTTAACATGTGGCGTTTTCACTAGTTCACTTTCAGCTGTGACCGGTTTACTCTGATGCATATTATTTAATACTCTACTATTCCCTGGTAGCTAATAGTTGTCAAATAGTTACCTTTTTTGATAACTTAGGGGAATTTTTTTTGTCACTTGTATTTTTCAACTAGCTCAATAAGCTGATCAAGCAGTATTCATTGCATCAGTTGTCAAATAAATTGTACATGATTTTTTAAATCATGATATATATCATATATAAATCAATACAAGCCTCCTGGGTATATATGCTGTTAATTTAATTAAAACTTCTTTTAAATTCTTTTCTGCTTTACCAAAATAGAGTGAAAGACCTAGACTTTTAACACTGTTATAGAACAGCCACTTCACTTTTGTATTTCACAGGA
Source organism: Pelusios castaneus (assembly GCA_007922175.1). Lineage (NCBI taxonomy): Eukaryota > Metazoa > Chordata > Testudines > Pelomedusidae > Pelusios > Pelusios castaneus. The sequence continues at coordinate 850,852 of ML685819.1, read as the reverse complement.
CTCCAGAAATATGTGTGTCTTGTTCTCACACTCAGTCAGCCTCCACCGCCAAGCAGTAATGCTGAGCTCTGCCTCAGATCTCGGGAATAAACCAGCACGGCATGGGTGAGTAGCAATAAAATAATACTTTGCACGTAAATAGCAGCTTTCATCCAAGATTTCATCCGAAGTGCCCTATGAACATCAATCAGTCTTCCCAGCCGCATCCTAGTGAGGGCTATATTACTCGCAGTTGATGGAGAGGGAAACAGACACAGCAATACAAAGCAAGGCACCATTTCTGCCAATACTGAAGTCTGTGGGAGCTCTGCCAATAACTTTAATAAAAGTCAGTGACAAAGCCATAAGCCTGTGCTCATGGAGTCTGGACTCCTAGATAACTCAGGAGATCAAACAATTCACTACTCTGCAAAGGCTGCCATGTCAATGCTCCATCTAACTTTTTTTTTTTAAATATAAACTGTGCATGAAACAAAGGACTGCCACAATCAAGTTTCAAACTTAAGGATGCAGCTCTTCCCACCTTGTTTTCCCTCTCCCCCTCATTCCCTTATCTCTGTTCAGCCTTTCCTCTCCCATTCACTGTCTTGCCCACCGATTGTCTCATTCATGCTCTTCATTCATTCATTCACTTCCTCTCCCTCTCTCTGCCCCTCATTCATTCATTCCCCTAGCCACCCAGTCTTTCTCTTCTCTTACCTTAGTGGGGAGGGCTAGCAATGGCACCTACAAGTGTATTTGCCCCGGTGTTAGTAGATTGAGGTGAGCAGACTCCCGCTGTTGGACCCGTTTTCCCCTCTGGCACAGCAGGAGTCAGGGCTCTCAGACCCAGCTAATTTAAATGCCTGTGAAGGCAGCACCTAGTGGATAGGCTGCCCCAGGCCCAGTGCTGGCTCCACAGTAGTAGGGGGGCTCAAGGTCCATATAGAGCCACAGAGACCGATTGCTGTGTGATACATGAGAGCTGAGAGCCCAGTTTCTAACTACATGGCTTAGAAAAGTTATAGCAAAACAAACATTTGTGATATTTCTATTCAGAGTAAAGGTGGTGATCCATAACTCACCTCCCACCTAATTACGAAATGGGAGCTAAAGGCACAAATTTCCCTGCAAGACATTTATCATTCACTGAGCAGCCATGTTCTTCCTTTAGCAACAATTTGTGGCTTATGTGAAAGATAGGATACTCTTGCCCTTCAGCGTTTTGTTGGACCACCACACACCCATCCCAAATTCAGAAGCTTCCATCTGAACTATAAAGAGTGGAGAGAAATCAGGACTTCTCAGAAGCAGAAAGAATCATTATACCAGTACATCCTCCCGTATTTTATGGTTATCCAGCACTGCTGCCTCTGCTTGATCAAACTTTTATTACTCTTTGTTTTTTATCAGATCTGGCACTGCATGCTATTTCAGCAAAACTGAGGCATTTACTTGAAACTGAGGCATTTACCTAGTCAGCCTAGGGAAAGCTCTAACTTGCTCAGATGCAGAACTTTTTCAGCAACATTTTGCTTTTTTATCCAGTCTGCCAGATAGGTTGACACTGATTCTCGTGTGACAAAATTATGACATCTGGAAGTGCTTTAACCATATGTCAAAAATACCATGATGGAGGCAAGTGATGTTATGGTGTGGAAAGAAAAATGAGGTTGGGAGAATAGAAAATCCAAACTGTGACCCAATTCAGCAGAGTATTTAAGTACACATTAATTTTAAATGTATAAGCAAGTCAATTGATTTACATGCTTTGCTGAATCGGGGCCTAAATGAGCAAGAACTCAATGTACCAAGTAATCAAAATTCCCCTTACTTGGGAGGTATACATCTTACAGACAAGCCAGTATAGGAAGCAAATATATCTAAAGGGACAGATTTCTGCATCTCCCTCATTTCAAAACAAACTCTATCCTCTGAATCAACCTGTCAATGCTTGTGCTAGACAGCTGCTTCAACCACCTGCTAAAACAAAGCCACGTAAAGCACATAAAATCTGCAATAGCCCAGTCTCCCATGTACAAATCAAGACCAAATGGACAGGCAGGATTTCCAAGAGAGTTAGCATAAATGGTACAATGTCCAAGTGCCCTCTATGGTCTGATGTTTTTAAGATTCTAACGCCATTGCCATCTGCTGTTTCATCTTTTTGCACAAAGTGCTGAACTCTGACAGTGCCCTCCACCTCCCTGGCACGTGACGACAGCAGTCCTCTGTCTGGCAAACATTCCAGGGGAGTGCAGAATGCATCCAGGGTCACCGTGATAGCCTGTAATTTTCTATGGAACATTGATAGGGTTATTCCAAAGGGGTAGCCGTGTTAGTCTATTGTAGAAACTATTGTAGAAAGACAACAGAGTCCTGTGGCACTTTTAAAGACTAACAG
>ML685819.1:787675-848069 GCA_007922175.1 Pelusios castaneus | reverse complement strand
CTGTTAGTCTTTAAAAGTGCCACAGGACTCTGTTGTCTTTCTACAATTGATAGGGTTATGACAGCACAGCAGGAAACCCAGAGAAGATGGTGAATTAAGAAGAAACTATTTCCTAGTACTGACAGAGGGCTAGGAGTTCCTACCCTGTTTTACACTGACTCCCCACCGTGGTCCCAAGCAAATAACTTAACCCCTTTGATTTGGCATCCCCATATATAAGACAATGGTACTTACCTGCCTACCTCAAAGGATGCTATGCAGATTAAGTCATTAATGTTTGTGTAGGGCTTTGATGAGAAGCTCTAGGTGAATGCTCCGTGATGGACTTGAACAGTGCTCTTTTAATTCCTTTCCTTTAGTGTTTGGTCTCCACTTTTTGGAATGCTCCTGTAGGAGTTTGTAAATAAAACCTTTTGTCCTTTTCCATTGCACAAATTCTCAGATTTTCATAAGCTTTTCAGCAGCTGCATGATCTGGCCCTTGATTCTTGTTGGGACAGAGCCTTTTTAATTGCTCACTAGAACTATCAAATGATATCAGAATCGCCCAGTGTCAAGAATGTATATTTACAGTACAGCCAGCACAGAGAGCAGCAAACACAGCTTTTCGTAATGGCTGTTTATTTTCTGTAATCACTCAGCAATAATAGCAACTTTAAAACAAGTGTACTTGGTATTGCCTTTGGATCAGATGAGAAGATCTTTAAGAGAGTTCATTTTTTGTTTTAAAACTTTGACAGTGTCCCTTTGAGTGGAAGGTTTATAAAATTCAGTAAAGAGGAAGGAAAAACGAGATAATGTATAATTAACATGCTTTTCTGTTGCTATGCAGTGTCTAAGGGAGTATAAGCTATGGCGGATCAACCTCAGACTGGGTCAACACCGTGGACATGTCCAGAAAAAATTCCCACCAGCGTATCAAGTAGTTCAGCAGAGCCGCTGTTAGAACAAGCCAGCAGCATGATGTAGACAGGGCTCTGGCAGCCGGATCTGCTTTTACCATCATTTTAGTTAAACTGCTAAAAGCAAATCTAAGCAAAATGGTGGTTAAAAATATGCCCCATCTGTACTTAGACCATATGATCTATACCAGAAATTTGCTTTTGAGCTAAACAGCCATGGTCCAAATCCTGGGAGGTGCTGAGCACCACTACAGCCACCAAAGCCCAATGAGAGTACCATTAAAAGATGTTCCTTGTCACCAGCACACGCTATCAAAGGCAGGCGGCAGGTATCATTTGTATAAGGAGGCACAATGTTATTGCTACTGCAGTTTCCTCCTGGTAAACACAGGTGTGTGTTACAACACACATTCAGAAAGCAAAGCCAGTCAGAATGCAGCAGCCAGCTTGGTAAATGGAGCATCACAGCACGAGAACATTCAAGCCGTGCTCTATAATCTGCACTGGCTGCCTGTAGGTTTCTGGGTGGAATTTAAGGTGCTAGCATTGATTTACCAAACCCTCAACAGCTTGGGATTAACTGCCTCTCCCTCTGTGACATACAAGCAAAGCTGAATGGCCAGGGAGACCTTATGCTCTTCCTTCCATTTGAAGCAGTCTGTACCCCTTGACTCTTCAACCACGCTGTAAGAGTCATTTTTGAGGAAGCCTTTGGGGAAGGACATGCTGTCTATGGGGTGATGTTTAACAAAGGTGGGGTAATAAAGATATTGATCCATTTTTCTTTGATCTGTGCTGTGTGATTTATTGGGGATTTTGTCATGCATTGTTCGCAGCTGTTTTAAGCTGATTGTCTGGGATGTCTAGAGTACGAGTTTCATTTCAGAACCCTAACTTAATGAGAAGCTGCTTTCTAGACACATTCATTTTAGCCAGCTGAACGGTCCTGGATACACTTTATTCTTTGGTTGACTACACCACTTTTAAAAAAAAAGACTTGCTTGCATTTGTGGCATGTAACAGCCCTTTGGGAGGCAGCATGAATCACTTGACCTCTATTATATTATTCGTAAGACTGAGTGAAATTAGGATCTCCCTGAGAAACAAATGTTATAGCCACGTTAAGCTATTTGAGGAATTACTTTAAAATTGAAAAATGGGATATAAACAAATCACATTATCGGATCTGATCTATTTCTGGCATTGGTAGAGACTCCATAACTATAGTATGCAGGCACTAAAATACAGGCTATAATCTATATCTACCTGTGTATCCTGAATAAAGACATATTTGGGAAGATCTAAATATTAAGCTCCTGAGACCCAGTGAATTCTGAAACGCCAAACAGCTTGAAAGAACAACTGCTCTTACTGATTTGCTAAAAACGATAACTCACAAGAAATAGTCTCTACAGAAAAAAATCACCATGTTTGAAAAACACGTATTGAGCATTTCTCAGAAGCGATATAAGCCATGAGGAGAGTTAAAATAACAGCGGATACAGGATCAAAACACTGACGCCAACAAGCCCTTGAATTCCACTGATGGAATTTCATGTTTTATGTAGTCAACAAAATCCGTATTGTTCAAACTCGAGTCATAAAACCAGCTAAAAAAACACCAGTCAGGTTGTATTTACCAACCCTTATTACAGGATATTTTTTCCTTTTGTCTCACAGCGCCCGCTCCATTAGATTCAAAACCAGAGTTTACTTCATTACACAGAAAGTTGCTAGCTTTAATATTTATATTGCTATTGTTCTTAGGCAAATAATGTTGCAGTGCATATAGGCTGATTTTTAAAGGTATTTCAGTGCCTCATTCCCCTTGGAGTTAGATGCCTAAATACCTTTAAAAGTCTAGCCCAAGCACCTCTTCATGGCACAGGGTTCTTCCAGCATACCTAACTCAGTTTCCCCCCTTCATCTCTGAAGGAATTCACAGGCCTTCCTACCTGGACTCCTCCATCTGGTTCATGAGTCTCCACAGGACCAACCTGCTCTGTGCAACAACTTCCTTTTCCTGCTCCTTTCGGGCTCTTTAAAGAGACCACTTGTCCTGCATTAGGCCTTACGGAGAGACTGTTAATGAGGCACAGATGGGTTGCACCTGTTTCCTCTTAAACAGCCCAGTCCAACCTGTGACAGGCACCTAGTGATTTAGGAGCATAAGGTCTTGTCTACATGAGCATTTAGCTCTTGGCCAGCTGGGGTGTCAATCTACCCACACTCGCCCGCTGATGCCTATGTGCTTTGATCTAATCCTCTATGAAAAGGGCTTCACAAGTGACTGAGGCTTACTATGCCAAAAGTGACAGATTCTTCCGAAACATCTATTTGCTGCATGAGAATATTTTTATGTTCTCCACTACGTAAATTCTTGACTTCAACGCCATCCTGTGGCAATGAGTCACACAGGCTAATTGCACACTGTGTGAAAAAGTCTTTCCTTTCATCAGCTTGGAATTTGCCATCATTCAATTTCATTGCACACCCCTTTGCTGTTGTGTTATGAGACAGGGAGAAAATTCCAGTTTATAAAGAGATCATTAATAGGTTTTTCTTTTTAAAATGTGTTTTATTAGCTCTACCTAGTAAAAACTTTCCTGCCAAAGGCCACGTATGGCATAATGTTCTCACAAGAGACTCCAAGCTATACACTACCACTTAGGCTGGTATAATTTATCTTGCTCAGAGGTATGAAAAAACCATACCCATGAGCAACATAAATTACATTGACATAAGCATCAGTGTGGACAGCGCTATGTAGGTGGCAGAGCGTTTCCCACCAACATAACTACTGCCACTCATTGGGGATGGATTAATTATGTTGGCAGGGGAGTTCTCTCCCCTGGTCTTAGAGTGACTACACTAGAGAGCTTACTTACAGGGACGCAACTGCATCGGCTTCAGTGACAGAGATAAAGCTTCAGTGATGGGAGATATATGTGGAAAAGGACAACCCTCATATTTCTGGCAGTTTTATAAAGCTGAGGTTCTGCACAAGTCAGGCCCCTTTTACTCACCAGCTTCCATCCCTCCTATTAATTGCTCATATCATGTCAGCAGAAGTTTCTTGGGTCTTGAGCTTACAAATCTGTGTTTATGGATGTTGCTCCGTGGATGTGGCACTACTCCCATAAGTAAAGATTACTCATTCAGAGTTTACAAAGTAAAGGCCTTGAGATGTTTAATTTTTTATTTTTGGATGAACAATTAGTCATTTCACCATGAAGCCAGATTCTGGATCCTGCACGGGCCTGCACCTGTGACCCAAAGGAAGTGGAATATTGCCCAAATTCGGCAGCTGAGGATTCATCTAGCACAGGGGAATTCCAGGCTGGCACAGAACCAGCCTACATCACCCAACTTCCTAACAAGCAATAACTATTATATAACTACAAAATGTGTCAAAAGCAAGATTCATTTAATCTACCCATCTTTAACAAATGCATCATTCTTGCAGCTGGCAAACTGCAAAGAATCATCCCCTTTACATATTTAATGTACAAATAAAACGACCAGAGCCCTTTTGAGCTGTTATAAAAAAATTCTCCATTTCAATCCATATCACTGTTAATTAATGTAATTAGCAGACTCATTGGCCCAGTACTAAGATACAGACAAGACATGCACAGTGCAACTCAAGATGAGATGCAAAAATGGCTTAAACCAACTCCTGGGTGCTTATAAACATGGGCTAGCTGTTCACTCAATCAATCTTCTGCAGAAATTGGAGCATCCTGAAAGTTGCTCCAAGTTACACTGGATGTCAGTAGCCTCTATGGGCAATGACAATAAGTGAAGAAACAAAGAAATCCCAGCTACTCCCCATTCCCCCTCTACTGGATGCTTAGTGTTTACATCACTAGATCCCACTTTATGATCCTTCTATAAGTGGATAATCTGGCTTTTAAACAGATTTGCACAAACTATGCAATTTAAAGTGGCTCCAGCACAGATGAGAAGGGAAGGCTTTATCTTCAGTTTGGATGACACCTTCTGTACTAAAGTGCTCGTCTACATTTTTTAGACTAAGCCCCGTTTTCAAGCTTGTGTGCCCAAATAGGGCCTCAAATCTTAAAATGCCCAAATGACAAATTTAGATGCCAATCTGATGGCCAAAATGAAAGAGTTGGACTAAAGTTTGAAAACTGGACTTCCTGTTAACAAGTTACACTTCAAAAGTCAGTGTTTACATTTAAATTTAAAATGTCTTTCCCCATTATAACGGAGCTTCCAGACTACAGGTTCATAACTGTATTTATTGATTTGATTTTATAGGCTTTTTCTCCTCAGCCATCTCAAGATTACCTCTCCATTGCTGCAGCTGCCTCCGACTTGAATACCGATCAACACATGATCTTTAAATTCTTGCTAATCAACACATGGTCCATGTGGTGAGCCTGCTACTTCTCCTTTTTACTCCTACTCTCTTCTCACTATAGGAGGCAGTCAATATCACTGTTCTTGGCCAGCTAGCACAAAGTATCCTCTAAGAAAAGCTGAGTAAATATCTGATGAACCGTGGCTTGCATAAAAATATGATTTTGCTGATACTGTGTTTACAACCTGCCTTTATGTTTAATTCTTGTAAACATTTTAGAGACTGGAAAATTCACTGAAATATGTCAGTTCAGGTGAATGTTAGAGACTATCCCTGGAACGTAAATTTTTAGCTTTGAGTTTTTGCACAAGAAGCCTGATTCAAAGCATACACGTTATCACAGTTCACAAACTTACTATGTGACTGGCCCAGTGTGTCTGATCAACTAACCGACGAACCTTGAACTCTAACTATGGATCTAAATCTATCTGTGGATTTAGTCTGAGAAATTATTCCACAAATAATTTTTAATAACGAATGAATCTGAGAAAATTATAAACTGTTCACAAAAAAGCCTGCCAACAGTAACAGAGGCTAAATTTGTCAACTAAGTTAATTGCTCTAAAAATTATTTATTCAACTCTACCTCTAAGACCACCACCAATGCAGCCCAGTCACTAACAACTCACAGTGGCCTATGCAGAACACAAACTAATACTCTTCTGTGACATGATCCAGGGGGTAGCCGTGTTAGTCTAGTTTGGCAAAACAAACAAGGAGTCCTGTGGCACTTTGAAAGACTAACGTACCTTTCACCAGTCTTATAATTAAAGGTTGAATTTACATCCCTCCCGTACACCCAAGGGTCCTAGTCTTTAACCAGAGAGAGTATTTTAAAGATGTCTGTTCTTTTTTTTAGACACAAACACAGGCATGGGTACTGCAACAAACCACCCTCCTTTCAATGGGGAGGGCTCTGTGCCTAATTTGAAAGCAGACATTCTGATCGTACACATTCACAGAACCGCCTAAGACACAGGTGCCTTCCTGCTCACGTCAGCATGCCAGTGGCCACTGATTCCCAGTTGCTGTAGTCTCCAATGTTCCACCAAATAGCCATTCGAACCAAAAGAACAAAAAATTCTCAAAAACCAAGTATGGCAGAGAGATATTTAATCAGCATTTAACTGAATAGTTCATAATGTTGCTAAAGTCCTGACTCAGATTTTAATTCAGGCAAAGCTTCTCTTGAAACCAGTTTGGAATTACTTTTCCTGAGTAAGGAGTGAATAAAATTTGCACATTAGGACTTCAGCAGGTGTACCTGCATGCTTTAGTGACTGGATATTTGAGGTCAAATTCCAAGGGGTAGCCGTGTTAGTCTATTGTAAGTTAGTCTAAGCGTCTGACGAAGTGGGATTTTCTCCCACGAAAGCTCATGCAATTAATAAATCTGTTAGTCTTTAAAAGTGCCACAAGACTCTGTTGTCTGGATATTTGAGCAATATCTTATTCTACCTCCTAGCCTGTTACCAGAAACTGGTGACCAGAGATGGATCATTTGATGATTGCCTGTTCTGTTTATTCTCTCTGAAGCACCAGGCATGATTGGCCACCATCAGAAAATGGGATACTGGTCTAGATGGATCATTGGTCTGACCTAATGTGGCCATTCTTATTCCATGCAAAGCAAAGAGATACAATTCTGCTGCTTTGTTTTTCAAGACAGCAGTAAACAGGTCATGAGACAAACAGAGATGTAATCTCTCTCTTACCCTTTCCCTTGAACAAACTGTGCAATTTTTTAAAAAGGAAAAATGATACCAAGGAAAAAGAAAACACAGGCAGAAAAAGATATTGAAAAAATGAGATTAAACAAATTGGGGAAAACTCATTTATTATACAATAGTGGGTCCTCTCACAGCAACATAAAATTTATAGCAATTCACATTAAACACTGAGGTGGTTCTTAAAGTGCTCTGTTTTTCAGAGGCTGAATACTTATCATGTGATGCAGGAGTTGCCATGGCACACTAAAAACAATACGATTTTCAGCTACTGAAGTGGAGGTACAATGCCATGCAAAATGTAAATTCACAAAGAAAATGCAATGCTCTGGACCAATTTCTGCTCTCAGACACACTGACTTCAAAGGAAACTCCCTCTGTGGCTCTGAGAGTGGAATTTGGAACTGTTTGTATCTTATTAATTAAAGGGACTTAAATATGAATAATGAAATTAAAAGAAAAAGATCCTGAGACTGGTTCAAAGAACTTCAAAGGTCATTGGAGTGCATCACTAATATCAACAGACCTATGCCACTTCTCCTCATCATCAGAAACGTTATTCCTTCTGAAATTCTTTTTTCCCTCAGGTGTCAGAGACAGTTCTGTCTCTTTCCTTAATTAAAGAGACAAAGTCTAAACACCATCTCTTTAGTTTAGCCTGTGATTCAATTGCATCATTCATTTTTCTTTTTAATTTTACTGTAAGGCACCCTCAGTTCACAAGATAAAGGATCATGGGCTATATTCTGTGCACAGTGAAGTCAATGGCAAAATTTGTCAAATGTCTCATTTGGCCCCACATTACAGCAAAGAAGATTTAAAACAAAAGATTAACCTCTCATGTCCCAAAACTTCTACAAAACAAAACAAAACTACCCTTACTCCCAAGTAGCGTTTTGTCCGTAATTAGAAGGAAATGCCAGAGACTTCTTGTAGTCCACTCAGGACTTCACTGTTGTTAATGATTTTCCATGGCAAGTGCTCTGATACCACAGTGATGGGCAGTAGCATAAAAGCCTAAGAACTGATAGACACACAGATTAAACTACTTACTGCAATTTATCTGGAAGCTGATCCAAGTCCAACGGAAAGACTCTCATTGACTTCACTGTGCCTTGGCTTGATGCCTAGGTTACGACCTGGAGCCCAACACTCAGGATTAGCTGATAATAACTTAAATATTTAGAGTTTAAAGATTTTAAGCAGTGGTGACAAAATGGCCCATTGTCTCAAGCTTGAATTAGGGCATCAGATGACTGCTGGAGAAGTAAGTTTTCATTACAAAAAATCCAAAACCAAAAATAACCCAAATCCTGAGACTTTTGCCCTTTTCCTTGGGCAGAAAAATCCCAAAATATAACCCAATTCCTAGGGAAGTTCTTCAGTGGAAATGGTACTCAATGGGAAAGGGTGCTTATAAATCAAGACAACAAAGAAAAAAATCTATGAAAACTTTTGGCCAGATCCAAACATTAAAAAACAGAGTGGGAGACCAGGAAATGATGTGGATTCATGTACACAAATGCAGGGATTCCTCACTGCTCAACAGCTCTATAAGGGCTCCAATACCCCTCCTGCAGGCCTCACTTACTGGGGGACATAGAAGTGTAGAAGATCTGGCCAAGTGTGAGGAGAGATTCAGCATAGTGGTACAGTAGAGAAAGGGGACGCGTCCAGAAAAAGGGGAAAGGGCAATAAAGAAAAGAAAAGAAAAGAAAAGAAAAGAAAAGAAAAGAAAAGAAAAGAGTGCGGAAGGCACAGCAGAGTAGAGTGAACTAGAAAAGGGAAGCAAAACAGGTGGCTTTAGCAGACTTTACAACAAAGAAATAGGTGCCCTAACTGTTTTTTATTATTGTCTCTGGCAGACGTAACCACGCACATTTATAACACCACAATGCAGTAATGCAGTAGAATCAAACTTAGTCACTGACATCAGATTAAAAACAGAGCAACAACTGTGCTGCGTTACCCCAGTTCTGTCAGTTGGTCCTCGGTGAAAATAAATCTTTAGTCACACATGTAAAAAAAAAAAAAAGCCATTGTCTCTATCTGAATGCAAATAACACTGAATATACAAGAAAAAAAGAAAATTATTATTAAATGATCATTCTCAGAGCTATCTGTGGGAACAGCCAAAGCTTACCTACTTGGCATTTTAGTTTAACATCTTGAGAAGGCTCTGAAATGAGAGATTCATGCCAAATTCAGAGTAACTGACAAGAAGGGAGCATCACTGCAAAATACACAAAAGCCACATAGCACTTAAAATTGAATTATTATCATTAGACTTACCAAAGCCCCCAGGAGCCCCAGTCATGCCACAAGACCCCCATTGTGCTAGGTGCTGTACAAACTCAGAACAAAATGATGGCCCTGATAAAATATTTTTGCTTTAGTCTTTAAGTGCCTAAATGCATGGAAATGCCCAGAGAAAAGTCTTTGTTAAGGTGAAGATAAAGGCTAGAGTGCAAGAATTCTGGAGCTAAAGACACTATCATTAAAGAAGCAGATAATTCAGAGGTAAACTTATAAGCAACCAAAACACTGAAATGTTGAAAATTTAGTTAAAAGTGGATTTTAAATTAAAAATAGCAAAAATAGTCAAAAAGTTGATGAAAGCATCTCATTGGACCATCTCATCCAGATAATGCCAGTAAACTGTCTTTTCACCCCCCCCACCCCCTCTTTTTTTTTAAACACACTACGAAGTGGCAGATTCTTTTTTAGATTCTTGCAAGCTCTCCTTTTAGGATATTGAAAATTCATGATCCCCTTTATCCATTATTTTTTAAAATTGGTTTAAAAAAAAAAAAAAACCTACTTTAGGCCCAAAATTTAGACCTATATTTATGTATTTTAGAAGAGGAGTGAAAAAATTAAGCTTTTAATTGCAATTCAGCTGCAACTTAAAGTTTGGTCCAGCTAGCCCTACCACCTAATCTAATGTATTACAGAATTAAAACTGTTAGTGGGATTTGCCAGGTCAAATCTGCAAACTAAGAGAGTTTGTGCAGAATGGCAGAAAGAATTAATTGATCAGTTTAAAATGGAAGACATCAGAAATCCAAGAATAAAAAATCATGGAAGTCAGCTATTGTTAAACAGAGTCCCCTGCCATCCCACAGTGCAGAGCTCTCCCATTGACTTCAGCAAGAGTTTCATTTGATGGTTCACAGGCTTTGAGCCCTAAATTACAGATTTCTCCTAAAGAATCCCCTTGGCATAGGGGGCAGTATTCTCCAGGGCCAAATCCCAAAACCTTTATTTAAGGCCCAATTGCACCCCCACACCTTTACATGGCTGTGTAGTGGGGGATGGTGCAGAAAGCAAGGCACCCCCCTTCATTTTGCATAGTCCATGAAAGAGGGGCCCCAGATCCTGACCTTGGGTGGTACAGAAGGTCTGCTGCAGAGTAGCTCCCTGAAGGAGGGAGGTGGGAGTACGTGCAACAACTTTTCCACCCTGCTGTGCACCTGCCAAACCCAAGTGGGTAATATATTGCATCTGCAACCCATAATAGGGGTCACAGAGTACAGACACCTGGAGCAAACTCTGAAAGTGTGTCTACACTAGCAATTTAGGTTGACTTAAGGACCCTTAAGTCAACCTAAATTACTCCATATCTACACCTGACTTTCATTAAGTCGACTTAAAAAATTCGTTAAGTCAACTTAATGAAAGCTTAAGTCGACTTAATAACAACCGCCCATTAGGTCGACTTAAGCCTAAGTCGACTCCTTAAGTCAACTTAAGGACGGTGTGGACAGGGAGTAACCCTTAAGTCGATTTTATTAAGGCCATTTAAGTCAACTTAACAAAGTGTACTAAGTCGACTTAACTTTAATTCAACTTAGTCCACTTTAAGTCAACTTAATAAGGTTGGCCTTATTAAGTCGACTTAAGAAAGTCAACTTAACTTTTCTAGTGGAGACATAGCCTGGGAGACTTCAAGCTGAATGCTTGGGGCACATTGCTCTCCACTGCCCCTTCACTGTAGGATGCTGTGCTCTTAGCACTATCGTCTAGCCCTTAGAATTTACTCCACCTTCCTTAGGCAAAACACTCAACTTCATTCATCTTCCTGTAACGGAGCCCCACGTTCATGGACACTGGACCCAACCCCTAGATTAATGGAGACCAGATGCAAAAGGCTTGTAATAAACATGGAGCCAATTTTCATGTTATATGAAAATCAAACACTTGTAGGGGAAAAAAGAAGGAAAAGAAAATCATCCTGGAGGACAGGCACAAGTTTCAGGTAAGTTTTGTCTCTTAAAATTCAGCTGTTCTCTCAGCAGTAAGCAATCAAATGAGAAAAGCCAAGAAATGCATCAAAAACGTTTTTCCAATGCCACTAAACAACTGCAGGTTACTTCAGTACTTTTCTGTTGGGCCCTTTTGAACCATCTTTATTGTCATTTCTTGGGTCATTTATTTAGTCTAAGCCCTTTACTTTGGTATTGGATCCAGGTAAGTGAACCCTGAGCCCGTACTGAAATCTTAGAGCCCAAGGATCCACCCAAAGGGATCCAATTGCAAGACCAGGACCTTAAATTCTAAATTCTTCATAACAGGGAGTTTGAGCCTGTGATGGGGTGGAGGACCTACCTTGCACTGAAAGGGTCAAGCCTACTCTAAGGCTGGTGGAAGTCCCCTCCCCCATCCTCCCTAGACTCTGCTGGGCATGCTCCAACTGCTGTCTTAGTATAAAAGGGAGCAGCAGCCCAGTTCATTCTAGGCTGACCCTCAAAGAGGGAGGTGGTGTGCAGGAGGTTCTGAGCCAAGAGCTGTTTCAAACCTGATGGTGGGAGCCAGGAACCTGGGAGACTTCACCAGAGCCCGGCAACCTTTTGTCAGCTGCCGGGGGCCCTATGACCCAGGGGAAGTGAGGATGGCACCAGCTCAGAAGGGGAAACTGGCAGACCCAAGGTACAACCCCACTGACAGCTAGGTAGGAAACAGCCCAGGGTCTCACATGGTATAACTGGGAATGGGGAGAGACACCAAGCAGCATGGTTTGGGAGGGTCCCTGCTAACCTGGTGTTGGATCACCCCCAATACTAACAGGGCTCTGAGCTAGGGCTCAATGGAGCAGGGAGGGCTTAAGCCCCCCCCTACTCTAGGCACTACCCCAAAAAGTGGTGACCTGCTACCCCAATGGACCACACCACCCTGTCCTGAGGGTGCCCTGAGGTCACACCACCCTGAGCCCAGGGCGGCCGATTGATTGCTGGCCACGAGGCTGCACTGCCTGAGCCCAGGGCGGCCAATTGATTGCTGGCCATGAGGCTGCGCTGCCTGAGCCCAGGGCAGCCGATTGATTGCTGGCCACGAGGCTGCACTGCCCTGTCCAGGGGGTGCCTATCAACACATGCCATTAGGCCGCACTGTCGGTCGCAGGAGGCAAGTGATGGAGCTTGGACATCCAGGACTCAGGGCTGAGGAGAACTGGTCTGGTAGACCATACCTGCAGGAGTGCCCTATTCCCCCCCCTTAGTCCCTTGAACTTCCCCACCAGGGGTAATGGGGTAACGTATCCTGCAACAGAACCAAATTCTACTGTCCTCTTACACTTGCCAGCAGAGTCTTTAAGAACAGAATTTGGCCTCTGGTGTTTTATTTCCTGAAAATTCCTATGCACACCTATGACATCTCATATATAACAGAGAAACCCACTTAGATACTGTGGTGCCCCAACATGCAAGAACCATAATTCAGAGGTGCAGCACAGTAATGCAGATCATGTGTCCTTCAGCCATATTTAGTTCTCACTACATGAGAATTTTAGTGCTCAGAATGGACGGCCCTCAAGGCAAAAGTCCTTTGTCCACAGAACAGGTACAGTATGAACAGCAGAAGCTAATTTACCGCCTTGACCTAGAGAAACTCCCTCTAGGGTTCAGCCTCCATTTGGTAGTTGGCCCCTATGTTGAGACTACTAACAAAGTTGCCAATTAGTGTCAAATGCGATAGTGTTTTCTGTGATGCAGACACCTGTCAGCTAGAAACTGGATTGAGACCAGCATCTCATATCACCTTCTGTAGACAGCTTGATTGTAGTGGTTTCGATACTGGATATGTTCAGTAACCCTGTGCCACTTATAAAAATGTACAGCTGGCGAATTTGTATTGCTCCTTGTTATAAATAATAAGATTAAATTCTCTTCACACAGCTTTGGATTTTTTTCCCCCTTTAAGAGATCTGTGGTTTTAACAGCACTAATTTCTATTTGCCAACCTTGTCCTTATAAATGAGGCTGTTCATTAAATTAATGTTAAGCAATGAGTGCTATAATTAGGACACATTTAAAGTACAGTACATCTGAATCAAAGACTATCCAAGATGTTCCCTTTCTTATTAAGAAGTAATCTGAAGGAAGACTTACGGGCTAGTTTAAGACAGATGTTACTTTGTCCTCCCTGCCAAACATAAAAAAAAAAAACCCAAGTTCATTTATTCTATGTATGGGCTGAAGCAATACATCACATGCCGGCTAGTTCGCGCTATTTTTCAAATTCACTATAATACAAAGCTTCTCCTTAGCCGTCATATTAATACTCAGTAGACAATGCAAAGCATGGGGTGTGTATATAATTTTCTGGGCAAGGTGTCGATAACTGAAGGAAAACAAAGCAAACAATGGTGGACTGGGTACAACTAAATGATTATTATTTAGGAAAAGAAAATATCAATTTGACAAGATGTTCTCTGGTTTAAAGCTGTTGTGGTCTAGTGTATTTCACAAAGGATACAAACTAATTAAGGAAACACTTTCTGGACTAGAGTTCCCCCAAAAGGTCTTAATGATGGTGAGAAAGCAAAAGTGTACTACAAATGTTACTGCTCCACGTAAAGGGCCAAATTTACCCTGAACTAAACTCCACTGAGTTACACCAGGGATAATACTGGCCATCTGTGTGTGTCTGTATTTGAGGGCTGACTCGCTACACTCAAAGTTACACGTATACATGAGGGGAATATTAATAGTGTCATTTTATCATATTGCAGGCTGACATTTTAAGCACCTGTATTGTCCAATAGCAATGTTGCCATATGTTGCAGACATTTTATTTTTAAAAAAAAGACAGAGAGAATCGGGCAGCAGCTAGAGCATTACGTTACATTCTGACTTCTCCATATGTATGTCTGGCCCTCACCACTCTATCTGTGTGCCTCACAGCCATGTATTTACCCACACAAAACCCCCTTCACGTAGGGCAATGCTATTGTCCCCATTTTACAGACAGGGAACTGAGAGACAAGGAAATGATTTGCTCAAAGTCACATGCAGAGTCGCTAGCTGAGTTGGGAACTGAGCCCACCTCTCCTCAATCCTAGATAGCATCCAGATACTGCTACAAGGAGAAAGGATCAAAATAACTAATCAAACTTCTCACTTCTCTAGGATGTTTCCTATAAAGGTCTCAAAGAGCCATACGTAAACTAGGCTTCATGGCCCTGCCCCCTCAAGATATCCCGTAACGCTGGCTGGCAGACTGGAACTATATCACTGACCTTTTTTACTTCGCCCATCCTTTTTCTGGTACCGTTGTGGAGAGGGCGGAGGGGAAAGAGAATCATAACCTGCACAATGCTGCCTTGCTTGGAAATCAGGCTCAAATGCATGAAAGCTCCATCCCTAAGTAACACTGCAGCTGCTTGACCCATGGGTGTCAGATCCCCTTTGCTGTCTCTGCACATCAGACCCAGCAACCTTGTGGTTTGCCCAATCCAACGCCAAGCTGATTTATGTGTTGCAAAAGGCATCATACTGGTCTATAAATAAGGGGCAGAATTTGGTGCTGTATTTTTATCTGCTCATGATTTTAACAAAATAGCAGTGCAAAAGTTCAGCTAAAAAGAAAAGGGAAAAAATAAGAGTATTTCACTACATTCCACGTCAAAGGAAAGGATGAAAACCATCTCTTTCCTTACAATCCTCAGACTTTCTAGTTCTCTGGCCAAAAGATCTTCCTCTGTGACTATTTCATAGTGCTTAACCTCACAGCAGCAGCTATTTGCCTGAGGGATTGAGCCCTACTTCAACCAGCTGTTCCGTGTGTGAGCACAGAAGTGCCACAGGATGGATAGTCAGATGCAATGCCGTTTTTCACTCATTGTTTTAATTCCCTTCAAAGTCCTGCTTATAGTTATGATTCGTTTAAAGGAATTAAAGCTAAGTTTTCAAAGATTTGCATTGGCCATTAACCACACAATTTCCATTGGTTGTAATGTTGACTACATTGGTTGTAATGTTTATCATCCAGCTAAAATGCCGGACAATACTTTGAAAATGTCACCCTTAATAAAGACAACACCGGGGCAAAATGTCTATGCAGTTGGTTGAACAATAACCAATTACTTTCTGTGCCCTACATTCATCATCATCTTGTGGCAACTCAGGGCCTGATTCGGATCCCTCACACACACTGATGAGTGTGTCAGGACTACCACTTCTGAAGTGAATGGACTCACACCAGTGTAGCAAGGAATCAGAACTGGGGCCTCTAAGTTTCAGGACACAAGACCACTCAATAATTAAGTGGTTTGTCCTTGGCATTCTTTGCTTGGTTAATTACTGCACTATCACTTAGCTTTCTGCCAGCTCCAGTCTAAAGCAAACACTATGCCAGATACTACTGAGCCATGACTGATATCTGCTTTCAGCAAAGAGCACTAGACACCTGTTTAGAGGGAGGCGTGGCTAAACACGGAAAGCATTCCAAAGATTCACGGCTGTAAACTGTGGTCTGGATACTATATCCATACTTGGCAGACAAGTTTATCCACTGCACTTTGCCCATGAGGTTACAGTTGTGCTGGGTCTTGTTCTGCTCCTTCTTCATTGTGGTTTGTCGAGAAGCACACAGGAAAATAAGCCAAGAGGGAAAAGAATGAAGAAACAGATATGGGAAAAGCAGGAAACAAATCACTGAAGTTAGGACTTAAAAAAAGGACATTTAACTAAGAATGTAAAATAAAGCAGATCTCAAAAAAAAATTAAATAAATAAAAATCATCCCTCTCCAAAAGTCCCTACTGGTGAACTCCATTAATGAAAATGAAGTTGTTCCAGGGAAGAAACTGGCTTCATATAGTAACAAAATGCTTCCAGTATGGTGGGTTATCTAGGTGTAAAGAAAACACTGGCAAGTGCAGAAATACCCATCATCACTCTCTGGAATTCACTGCTGCAGAAGGTCAGAGAGACACACATGTTGGCTGGAGGACTATACTATTACATAACCATTAATAACATTGCATCATGTCTAAGCAACGCAAGAGGAAATTTTCCTGAGATTAGTAGTCTCACGTTAAAATGTGTGCAGGTAGCCTACGAGTGTCAGGAAAGAATTTGTACACAAACACATAGGCATGTGCGCACACTCTGTAGTGGCCTTACAAGCACTTGGTTTTCTATTTCATCCTCTATTGACACACCAGGGACTGGCCAATGTCATTGAGGAAAGACATCAAACAAGATGGACAATAATGGTCTGGCCTGTTATGATGATTGTGATGTTCTTATATGGTGGAATGCAGTTAACATTAAACAGACTCAGTAACATTCAAAAGACCCTTTCTACTTTATTGGCACAACATAATTATGCAAGGCAGAGCTGGGGCAGACAACGTGAAACACCATCACATTTGCTTCTGTACTTTCCAGATTAAGAATGCCAAGGCATCACAAGAGAGTAGACACCTGCATAGGGCTGTGGGTCACTACTCTGAAAGCTTCAGAACTATACAAGTCTGTGTTGAGCAAGGCACAGAAAACTCGTTGATGTTTCCACACATGGACTGTCCTAATCTCCTATTTCCTTACAATTCTCTCCCAAGTCTCTAGAGAAGTGGCCTTTTCATATTACCTGAAGTGGTTCTTGTATCAATGGGACAAAGGATAAAGCATTCAATTTGCAGCATTATTCGACAGAAAGGGTGCATTGGTGCAGATCTTTTAGATCCTTCAGCTGCTTTTCCCAGCATTACCATTTTACAAACTGCAATGCACAATATGGAAGAAAGAAATAAGGAATTTCCCCAACATGATGGATCAGTGCCCTATGCTAATGCAAAGTATCCCTGATACACCTGCAACAACAATACACTCGTTGTGGCATTGAAATTCTCCACCACCACAGAAGAAAATCTGTACTAATTCAAAGATTGCAAGCGGGGCCTGATCCAATGCCACCGAAATCAATAGGCATCTTTCCAGGGCTTAATGGGCCCTAGATCAGGTTCTTGACAGTCAAAACGAACAGATGACAATCTTCATTTTAACAAGTGGTCTAAGATGACCTCTTTTTATATCACCTAAGAAACAAAATCAACATATTTTACTGTACTGTCAAATGATACAACAAAACATGCGATGTAAATCTATACATGTAAAGTGAAGGAGCCTCATGTGTCCTGAAAAGGCACATGGTGATACCTGTTATGTTCTAGATTACTGGGGAGCTCCTCAAATTCAAGAACTGAGAGTTGATAGTGAAGTCTATATCCTGTGAGCTTCATTAATCATATCTGCTCTTACATAGCACCGACTAAAATTCCCAAGTCTTATCCCAGGATGCACCAAGCTCAAGGTAACTCTGGGGTGGATCCTCACTTCATAGGCTGTTCCTCTGAAATCCTGGTCAAGGTTCTGGAAGAGAAGCTCCCAAAACACAGCAAAACCAAGGACTGAACCAAGAACGAGATGAGTTCTAGGATATAAAACCCGACCATGCCTGTGAAATATGTTTGTTTTGTTCAAGCAAGATCGCTTAATGCCTGGTCATTAATATTCTATATAACTGAGACCCCCGGCAAGTCTGGAATGTCTGTAAATACAGAAGAGTTTCTGTGTGAGTTACAACACAGCATCTGTGGTGAGTGGCAACTGTGCTAACTCCTAGAGAATTTTTCCTAAACGAGCCCAGCTTATTTGTTTAAACACAACACTACTCCCACCATTTGAATCCAGTTGTAGAGGAGGTCTGAATATCTATAGAAGCAAAATATTTTTAGCTTTCTTTTCCTCTTAAATATTCACTGTGCGTTTTCTTTTTGCATCTGTGATTCATCTGCTGTTTGGAGAAGCACAGAAAGAGGAACACTCATGATAAGCACACTGCAGAGAGGAAGAATGGTCTTGTAATTAAGACACTGGACTGGGACTAAGGAGATGTGGGTTCAACTCCTAGCTTTCTGTATTAGTGGGGTAAATCACTTCCCCCCTTATTCCTTAGATCCCTATTCATAAGGCAGGCTAATACTTACTTTTTTCCACCTTTGATCTATCCTCTAGGTTATAAGCACTTTGGGGCAGGGACTGCTTTTTATTATGTACAGCACCTAGCACAGCGGGGCCCCAACCTCAGTTGGGCCCTCTAGGTGCAACTGTAATAGAATAGTAGGCTGGTGGACTTGATAGACAGCCTGGACAAAATAATCAGCCATGCTCAGTTCAGTTCAAAGCCCTTACCAATGTTTGTTCTCCAACACAAAAAAAGGAAATGATGGAGTGATTGCTTGATGCAACAGTCTTGTTCTCAACCAAGAGTGTGGGGACCTCGGCCTCGGGCAGCTTAATGAGTAAGATTGTCCCCAGACTGGTGGGTCCCAGAAGGCCCCTCACTCTCTCAAAATCCTTTGTGGCTGTCCCAGGAGCAAATACTCCCAGCCCTCTCACGGAGCTGGGGCCCTCAACTATAAATCCTGCCTGGTAATCATCAGACCCAATCACTTCATGCTGTCCAGGAGGGTTGGATGATTCCTGCCAGCTGCCAGCCGGGCTCCTCTCCAGAACAGGGCTGGGCTATCCCCAGAGCCTTTAAAGGAGCAAACTGTTCTGTTACAGTAATTTACAAAGAATAATGATACGGAATGTAAACAAGTAATTGATGCATATTTGAAAGCTCTTATAAAGCAATTAACAATTTGTATTTTACCACAGATTCACTTCTTTCTCCTTAATTTATTTCTTCTTGAGCGCACACAGGCAGATTTCTGCAACTATAGAGGGCTTTCCAAGGCGTGACTCTCAACCAAACTTTACAGTTTGCCTGATCAAATGCAATTAATGCCCACAGCACAACACAACACAAAGCAGGAAGGGAAGTTGCTTCAGAAGATACTCTTGAGATGGCAAACATGCTTGATGTAGAGCATCTGTTCCGGGATCTGGAAATGTGGTACTGAGGAAGCGGCTTCCTAGATTGTAAAATGGAAGAGAGGCTCAGTCTGTTTCAAGGAAGGGTCACGTAATGCCAGCTGTGTGGCGTCTCTGATTACCCACATTATTTAATCCTGACCAATTCAACAGCCATGCCGGGTGTAAGCCAGCATGCACTTTGGAATTGTGTCAGCAGTTTACCACTCACTTCTGCTCTTGCACTCAGTTTGCAGTACACTCATAGGCTTTGTCCATGACAGTAAAGGCTTCTCAGGGTAAGCAGAAGAGCTTTGTCTGCTGTGTTTGAATCAGATCTCTTTCCCTGCTGGCTCCAAGTCATTGCCTTCGCAAGTCAGCTTTGCCTACTCACTGTCAGACACCATCAGACTCCCCTGGCCACAGCCCTTCGTCCACCTTTCAAGCCTAAACTGACATAAAGCAGGTCACTTAGCGTTTGGACGTGCTTTGATAATGATGAAAGAGCAAACTCCAGATACCTGCACAGTTCTTGATACACCAGTATCAGATGATATTATGGCAGTGCTCATTTCCCTGTCTAACAAACTTGGACTCACCAAGAGTAGGGGATGGCCAAAGACAGTGTCTTGATCCACAGAAAAAAATTCAGTGAAGTAACTGAAATAGACAAACCTTCATGGCTGCCAAAGACATCACCTGAGAATACTATTGAGGAAGTAAGGTGACCTTGTAACATAATCTATGGAACTGTCCTTCAGAGCCGTGCACTCCCAAATCACTGAGATCTGAACCACAAACAGGGAGCAAATCCTGGAGTCATTCTCCAGGGAAATTCTCCCTGGGCTTCCCTCGAGAGTTTTGCTTCAGGAAGGGACAACTGAAAGCTGAGTAATGACCTTTGGTCTTGTCCTGAATTTGACACACTGAGTTAATGACCTAAATTACAAAAGTGGAATTATGCACAAAATCATTCCCCACACCCTCTTGCCCGCAGCTTCCTACTCCCCACCTGAGTGCTCAGGAAGCTGTTAGATGACCAAAAATCCCTGTGCATGCATCTTCGCATGCACATGCACACTCTCTCTCTCTCTCTCCCTCACACACACACACACAGCAAAACTTGTAAGTGAAATGTAGTGATGGGTTGAACAGCTAAATCAATATTTCCCAGCTTCCAATAGTTAAGGGATCCAAAAAAAATAGGTATTTAGACCTGATCAAGAGTTGACTAAAAGTATTAGCCACATGCTCATTCCCATCTACCTGCTGAAAACCCTTGGGCCAAATTTTGCCCCATGCTGTGTGAGTGGTTTTCAACGGGGAAGGCAGGATTCCTGCCTGACCCTTGAAAGGGCAGCAGGAGTGAGGCTTGGTTTGTGAACCTACCCGCTACACACTGGTTCTAGAGATCTGTGGCTGCCGGCAGGGGAGCCACAGCAATTACACTGTGGCATGAGGATGGACTCCAGAATCCAAACTGCAACTTCTGGGAGCAGCAGTAAGGAAAGCCCCCAATCCGCCCCGACTCATCCTACCCTGCACGGACAAGACAGATCTGTCACCCTCTCTGCAGCCAACTCACATCCCTCTACGAGTACACGGCAGGCTACCTGTCAAAAGCTTTCTGTCAGTAAACAAGGCCAGCCACCATCTTCTGAGTCTGATCACAAGGCAATTTTTCACATTTGATTTTTAATAGATCTTTTAAAAGAAATATGTAACACCACATCCCAAAACTAATAGAACCTCTTGGTGCTTGAACCATCTCCTCTGCAGTCCGTTATCTGGACCACCCTCTCCGTATTTCTGAGCCTGATTTGCTTTCCAACTCATTTCAGAACGTAGAGGAAGATCCATTGTCTCTCCTTTCCCTTCAGCAGCTATCAGGACATCTTTCAATTTGCTATTAGTTATTATTTAACTCTTCAAGTGTGTTATTGCCAATTACTCGATAAAATGCTTTGGAATGCAGTTTGTAGGAAGGATACTACGCAAGACATTCTTGTATTACAAATTTGTAACAAAAATAACACAGTTCTTTACAGCAAAGAATAGGAGGAAAGACTGAATCAACCTTTGTTCGCCTCAAGTTAGCACTTTTTGACTGAGTACAAGTCAGAACTACTGCAGAGAAGTGTTATATATTAAGCAGCAAATGGTTTTAGTTCCTTGCAGGAACAAAAACTACGTTGTTTTATAAACAAAATATTATATAGTATGAAAAAATATCAGACAAAAATGTAAAGCTACTAAATCACAGCAATTTAAAGTTATTATTGTCATCAAAAATTTCCACTGGCATCAAACTGCTAAAGTGCTCTGTTTAAAGCTGATTTACTCCAGAGACAAGTATATTTCCCAGAGCCAAAAGTCAGGCACTCAAAATCAGCAATAGCAGCAACGTTCTGCTTCTCGGTTCCCTGTAGCAGAAGGTCACAGCTCTGAAGGACTGGTTTATCATGTCACGTCAGATTTTAGTTTTCATTCGTTTCATTGTCACCCAAGATAATCATTGTCACAGACTTTATTTAGAATGGGCTAAATCCTGCAGGCCTTACTTTAGGCTAGAAAATGCTCTCTTGATGTAAAAACTGGCACTGGGGGTGAGGGTGATCCCAGCTCTTTGTCCTTACATAGGCAAAACTCCCGTTGACTAAAGCAACTGCTTGATGTGGGAGTTCTGACTCAGTGTGGGCTACAGGACATAGTACAATATGAATGACTGAAACATATAGGGCCAAATCCTTGGTACCACACCAGTCTTTTTACAGCATTCCAGGGTGCAAAGAAGATGGAAAGCCAGCATAGCTGGCCAGCTGGGGATGTCCCCAGAGAGGGTTGCGGATTTCCCCTGGCTGGCATAGAAACCATATTAGGGATTGCCTTTGGAAACTCCTCTCTCCAATCCTCATGTGCTGGGGATAGAGTTGAGAGAAATGGGGTGTGCTGAGAACATAGCGTGCTTCTTAATCCCCGATCAAAGATGTATCCCCTTAGACTCATAGACTTTAAGGTCAGAAGGGACCAGTACGATCATCTAGTCTGACCTCCTGCAAAATGCAGGCCTCAAAACCTCACCCACCCACTCCAGCAATAGGCCACCAGCCTATGACTGAGTTATTTACCTCTTTAAATCATGATTTAAGGACTTTAAGATGCAGAGAATTCACGGGTGAACCATGCCCTGTGCTACAGAGGAAGGCGAAAACCCCCCAGAGCACCTCAGCTGTGCGGGGTGAAATCATGGCTCCATTCAAATCAATGGCAGTTTTGTCTTAGGCTTCACTGGAGCCAGGATTTTACCCTGGTGTTGCCTAGAGCAGTCCCATGGCCAGCCTAAGTTACTCCAAGCACAAGGATGGCACAGTCATGGTCCTATGGTCAGGACTCGAGAAGCAGGAGCTGCACCAGCGCTTACTGATGCAGGTGACGGAGCTCCTGACTTGTCTCTCTCACACAAAACTATGATGCCACACCACTTAAACAGAGCAAACGTCCCGCGTGCACCATTTACAGTGCAGCCGGGCATTTCCGTCAGAGCTTTAAATAAAATACATTAAAAGGAGCAGACAAGCGCATTACATGAGTTCTGCAGCTCAGTAGGGAGAAGATTAGGTATAACTTTGGGAATCCCTTTTCACCCCATTTCTTCATTCAAAACATACAGTCAACAGCACTGCAGCAAGCTCACTTCACCAAGGTAAAATGATGAAGTAAAGCCTGTCACACAAAGCCTATGACTTCTTATAAAACGGCCCATAATCGAGGAACGTTATAAATCTACAACTGCGATTCTGATAGATTCCTCGGTGATTTTCATTTTATAACCAGCCCTTTAACAGTAACACCGCACAGCGTAACACTGTTCCCTTTAACTGTGCCAATGTATGCTCTAAAATCAAAATCATGGAGAATTACTGTGATGTGGTTCAGCAGTAGCGATACACACTGGACTGTCTTGCTCCTGGAGGGATCGGTTTCACTGGTGAGCAAGTTACCATTTTGTTTCCATGCTCAGTCAGAAACAGGCATTAGCCTCTGGCGGGAAATGAGGAAATCACAGCGTCTGTAACATTTCCATCAGTCATGAAAGAAATCCCATGTGCTGACTCTAAGAGTAACTTGCTAGCTTTAGTAAATGGCAGGAAAGTTGCCATTTTTCAGCTCTGCCTAGCCATAAGGAGGTCAGCAAGGATTTTAAGGGAAATTCCAGATAGCTCAAAATAGAAATAGGAAAGCATACATTAAGATACATTCCAGTCTAAACTGCTGCACCACTACGCAGTGCTATTTGTGTGAAATAATATAGAATCAGACACACTGGAAGGGACCATGAGAGATCATCGAGTCCAGTCCCCTGCACTCATGGCAGGACCAAGTACCCTTTTTAACCATCCCTGACAGGTGCTTCTCTAACCTGCTCTTTAAAACTTCCAATGATAGAGATTCCACAACCTACCTTGGCAACTTATTCCACTGGTTAATCACCCTGACAGTTAGGAATTTTTTCCGAATGTCCAACCTGAATCTCCCTTGCCGTAATTTAAGCCCATTGCTTCTTGTCCTATCATCGGCAGTCAAGGAGAACAATTTTTCTCCCTCCTCCTCGTGACAACCTTTTAGGTACTTGAAAACTGTTATGTCCCCTCTCTGTCTTCTCTTTTCCAGACTCAACAAACCCAATTCTTTCAATCTCCCCTCATAAATCAAGTGTTCCAGATCTCTAATCATTCTTGTTGCTCTTCTCTGGACTTTCTCCAATTTGTCCACATCTTTCCTAAAATGAAGTGCCCAGAACTCCAGTTGAGGCCTAATCAGGGCAGAGCAGAGCAGAGCAGAGCAGAGCAGAGCAGAGCAGAGCAGAGTTACTTCTCGTGCATTACTTACAATACTCCTGTTAATACATCCCAGAATGGTATTTGCTTTTTTTTGCAACTGTGTTACACTGTTGACTCATATTTAGCTTGTGGTCCACTATGACACCCAGATCCCTTTCCACAGTACTCCTTCCTAGGCAGTCATTGCCCATTTTGTATGTGTGCAATGGATTGTTCTTTCCTAAGTGGAGTACTTTGCACTAGTCTTTATTGAATTTCATTCTGTTTACTTCTGACCATTTCATCAGTTTGTCCAAATCATTTTAACTGTGATCCTATCCTCCAAAGCACTTGCAACCCCTCCCAGGTTGGTATCATCGGCAAACTTTATAAGTGTGCTCTCTATGCCATCACCTAAATCATTGATGAAAATATTGAACAGAACCAATCCAGAACCGATCCCTGAGGTACCCCACTCATTATGCCCTTCCAGTATAACTGTGAACTGTGGATAACTGATATACCTTACCCAAGTCAAGAATGTTAGAACTATTAACACTAGTTCACCACTATGTGCAAGCACTAACTTCTGCCTTTATCTTTTTTCACACTGAGCACCTATAACCTGAAAAGCACCATCATCATTTAGTGCTCTCACTCATATGACCCTACACTTTCACCCGTCTTACTTAATTAGCTCTTGGCTGCAGAAAGAGAGAGTGGTCTCATCAGAAGAGAACTAAACCAATAACCACTCAAGGACAGGTCTCCCTGTTAAATGAAGTTATTTTCACTGATCACCTTATGTTCCAGCACTTCTCTAAGTACCTATTTCATTTTAAAGAAGCAGAGTCATATCTCAAGCTGGTGAAAACTGGCATAGCTCCACTGAAGCCAACTATGGCAATTTACACTCATGGAGGATTTGCCCTATAGGTTTAACTATTCTCACATTTCCTTTCCTATCCACAATCCCACCCACAAACCCCACTGCCTGCACATACACCCCTCCAGCTTCACTTCCCTGGCTCAGAAATGGGCAAACAGCTGCTTCCGAAGCTAACAGACATGCTGCTCTTTGGCTTGGCAGCAAGATGTGCTCTTGTGTAAAACAAACAGCTGTCTCCCCTAGACAGACCACATAGAGTGTCGTGATTTAACCTCTAGCTGTAAAGGAAAAATATATTTACCACTATTGAAAAGCATCTTGCACTTCTTGGATTGTGACTTCTTTGTGGAAGGACCAGCTCTTCCTGTACATTCAGTGTGTGTGTGCCTGGGTGCTGCCAGAACCCCAGTGAGAGGAATTTGCTAATAAATCTTGCGCTGTGACAGATTACCAAGCCTATTTGTGACTAACATCCACATTTTCAGTGGCTTACAACTTTGCCAGGGGCTGACATTTCTCACTCTTATTTGTTTTCTGTGTGAGAACAACTGGTGTTTTCCCAATGCTAAAACACTGATCAGATGCTTCTCCTGTGCACAATTAACAAATCTGGTTTCAATTTTAAACTCCAGGGTTGGCCTGACTGATATCTGTAGTGAAGGAGGATACCTGGGTATGTTTGAAAAGGGAAAGTTAAGAATTAACCAAGCTCCATGTGCCAGGTGTTATTTACCTTATGTTAAGTGGCTGCTGAGGGTTAAAAATTCCCTTCCCGCCGTCCTCTTCACACCAAGCCTGAATCCCAGTCTGAGGGCTTGTCTATATGGAAAAACTTACCCCTAAAGTTATACTGCTGTGATTGTACCAATATAATTATTCTTATTCCAGAATAAGACTGTCCCCGTGGGGAGTTATACCAGTATATTTATACTATTATTACTATGCGGTAAATTTCCTTGTGTGGATAAGCTCTTAGTGAATGGGGAAGAAGAAATCCTACCAAGCCACTCAGCAGCACAGTAATCCCATTGTTCCTGCTCCCCATGCTCTGGGAAGCTATGTCTTCTGGTACATCTGCATGGCAGCAAGCCTGTCCTGTCCTACCCCAATCCTGACGTGGGCCATCCTGCTCACTCTAAAACAACCCAACTACCTGCACACAGCTCTTGAAACTCTGAGTCTGGACCCATCGCATTTCCTGACAAGCTATTCTAACCTTGCAGAATCTCCTTCTATTTTAAAATTGGTAACAGAAGCCTCTAGCAGGCATTTTCTTCTGGACCCTGGCACAATGAATTTCACGTTAGTTCAACAGAGCAGAGTGAACGTCTATGCCTCAATTCAAGCCAGCATTTAAGCCCATACTTAAATTCGTCCCTATTCAGTGAAGAACTTAAGCAATTCTTTAAGGTCAGGAACTTGCTGCTGGGGGCTTTGCTAAACAGGAATGGACTGACTGCTGAATGAGAGCCTTAGGGAGTGCTCAAGTTTTTAAGTGAATGTGTCATCTGTTGATCACAGAGTCAAACATGGGTTTGTTAAATCACGCAACTGCTAAATTGCGTTTTAAGTTTCCATACATTTGTGCATGTCACATCTTAGCCCTAGTCTAACATAGTTTTTGTATTTCCTACACCTTTTAAGAAGTTTATCTTCTTAATACTCTAAGACTATAGGAAGGCTCATTTTTTTACACTCACTGCAATAGATAGATAGATAGATAGATATAAAAGCACATTCAGAAAGCATCAGCAAACAAATAACACAACTGGGAGTAGTGTGCATTTAAAATGTTGTATAACTCTAACTGTTCCCAAGGTAAAAGTGAAAAAGCAATTTAAAGAAACTGTTAGAGCCCAACAAATCCCTCCCTTCTTCAAACTTGTGAGACATTCAACTTGAAAAACATTCAGATTGATGTTTTAAAACACTGATTTTGTGATAGGGAAAAATATAAAATATTCAAGCATGGAAGATTTAGAGTGCTTAGAGCAGGGGAATGTACAAAGCTAATATGGCTGACAACACCTTTTTAAGGTGTATTTTAAGGAGAGAAGGGTCCTTGAGGATCTCCCATATTTCCCACCTAATTAAGGTATCCAAGCATTTATGCATAGCAGTACCTGACCTGTACAGAGACAGATTACTTGAAATCAATAGATACTCATGTAGGATAAACTGTCCCCTCCAAATGCTCAGCTGCACAGTGACCCTCCGCTTCGGACTGTCAATGCAGCTCTGTGCATCAAGCTGCTGAAGAAATTGTTCAACCAATTTATAAGGCAGTCCCTCCCCTCCACCCTCTCAGAGACCAGTGTGCTGCTTCCACAACACTTTGGCCACAAACACAGACCTCCAAGGCAGTATTGCACGGCGCCGCCCGTTAGGTCTCCCAGCCAACCTCTTTTTAAGCAAGCTGTAGTTTGTGCAAGTGCCCCTGCAAACTGTAATTTATTCCTTTGGGAATACAGGATCTGCTGCACTAGCTCAGACCACCAATCCATCAAACCAAGTATTTGACCACCAGCCATAGGTAAAACTTGACACTACTTTGGAAGGTGAAAAAGAAAAGCATACTATAGCTAATTCTTCAGTGCTACATATGGGGAAAATGTACCTTCCTGACATTGTACACACCAGAAACATTCAAAAATAGGCAAGTTTGCAAACACACACACACACACACACACACACACAAAGTGCAAACTGGACATGTCTATATGTGTGTATGTATGTCCACATAGTATTTTCTGATATAAGGTATCTGTTGTTTGCCTTGATTCCAATGCCCATTTACAACCTGTTCCTTAATCTGTTGACTAACAACATGTAATTTGGATAAGCATTATCTACTACTTTTTACATGAAAAAACACTGCAGTGTTTGGTCGTCTCCAGATTTTACCCACAGTACCTTGCCTTTTGGGGTGGGGGGAGGATTTACATAATTTGTAGAGCTGACGTGCACCTACTTTCTAGTGCACAATCTTTTTTCATGCTCTTTATTGCATTAAAAAAGAGGTTAAAGCCAACAGCTGGAAACACTAAAAGAATAAATAATAATAAAAAGGTATGCAAAAAGATGGGAAGCAATTAAGATATTTAGTAACAAATTTTTTTTCTTCCATTTTTCACTAAAGAACAGTTACAATGATAAAGACAATTATTTTAAAACGTTAAGAAAAATAGCTTGGCAATGTCCTTTTATATAAATTCCCATAGTCATTCTTGGATGTTTCTCTTCTTCACCATGTAGCCTAATCTTGTATATTATCACTCTCGCTACTGAGCAGACCTTTCTTTCCCTTCAATCTATATTTTTCAAAGGGGTGCAATGAATATTTGATCCCAGCCTGGAAATAACCAGAAAACTAAAAAAAAAGATCTCATCACAACACCCTTCAGCATCTATTTTCGTGTTCCAACTGAGCTTTGATTTGGCCTTATTAAACTGCCTCTGCAAGCTGTAGAAATGTGCTTAGATGGGCATCCATCATTACTTCAAGATCCTTTTTCATATGATCACAACATAGTCTAGTGACAGGGCAGCCCCAGCATAGGTGGCCACTGACTGGGTGAAAAGATGAACTGTGTGACCCTGAATGTCACCACTGAAAAAAATTCCAGAACCCCTCTACTGGAGACACCATGGGTGCATCTACACTTGTAAATTAAGTCGACTTAAGCTTGCTTAAGTCGACTTAATTTACTCTGCGTCTACACTACACTTTCCTTAAGTCGACATAAGGAAAATTAAGTTGATTTAATGAAAATTAAGTCGACTTTATTAAACCTCCTTTTAATTCGACTTTAGGCTTAAGTCGACTTTTTAAAGTCGACTTAGCCAGTGTAGACCTGGAGTAGCCCTAAGTCGACTTTAAGTTGACTTAGGGTTCTCCAGGACTCTCCCACTGCCCTCCCTGCTGGGGGGGGGCACAGGGAGAGACTGGCATCCCTGCCCACCCTGCCCCTATGCCCTGCCAGGGTCCCGGTCCCCCTTTGCCCCATTGTACCCTGGTACAATGGGGCAAAGGCTGAGCCCCCTGGCACTGGGCAAGGGGTGCCCCCCCGGCACCGTGGACCTGCCCAAGGTCCCCCTACCCACTAGCCCATAGAAGTCGACCTAGGCTCTAGGTCGACTTTGTAAGTTCCCCCTAAGTCGACTTTAAGTTTAAGTGTGGACATGCTAAGTCGACTTTAAGTCGACTTAGCTAAAGTCGACTTAAATTAACAAGTGTAGACACAGCCCATAATTCTACCCTCTGCATTTGGTCCTTGTGTGCAGAAAGGGAAATCACAAGGACAAAGAATGCTAGCAGATGCCAAGTCACATCTATTAGTACTAAATTTCTTCTACATCCCCATCCTAACGGCACAATCAATCAGAGGTTTTGTTTGAGCTAAGGTCTGGTGTACACTACAGACCTATATCAATACACCTACCTATATTGGTAATTGGTTTAACCACACCTTCTGAGCAAGCTAGTTAGACGGACCTAGCCCCCACCCCTGCCCATGTGGACAGCACTACATCAGCAGAATAGCTGCTCCCCCGTCATAGCTACCATCGCTCAGGGAGGTGAATTAACTACACCAAAACAGGAGAACTGTCTCCCAGCAGCTCTTTGAGAGTCTTCATTAGAGATCTGCGCTGACACAGTGTTATAAATACAGTCATGCCCTAAAGCACATATGTTCTTCACAGACTACTTCATTTTTCTTATGGTGGCCTCTCTCTATCCACCATGCAGAAGAGCAGAGGAGCAAAGTCATAAAGATTAGAAAATTGTCCCAACTTCTCTTGTTTTCCTTACATTTGATTTTGCAGCCTACTCCTTATTCGCTCTTACATTTTATCTTTTATCCATACAGCTCACACAGTCATTTTCAAAACTCTCCACATAGACACGGTCTTCTTTTCACCTTCATGCCATGCTTACTGGAAATACTGAATTTTACCACTTTCAACAACTGAGCTCCATGTATCAAAGAATGCTACTGACTACACTAGAATTTATTTGGCACAGAAGTATGAGAAAGAAATGATGAGCAAAATATGTAATGGCCATTATTATGAGATGCTTTTAGATCCTAAATTGACATTTCATTCTGTTGGAAGTAATAAATGTCACCAAATAAATGTACTGATACTTCTTCATGTCCAGTTATGAGAAAACCTGAAAATTCTCAGCTTCTCTTTTCATTCAGATATATTTACTTACCTCAGCCTCAGTGACGCAAAATAGATGTCTGGTGTCTTACGTGCATATCCTAATACAAAGCTATTTTTTCTTTATGGATGGTAAGTTAATTATTAAGCAAAAACTTAAATCAAAAGATGAATGTATTTTTACTGCAAATACGGGATTTTATCATCATATTTGTCACTTGTAACCCAGAAAAATACTGATGTATTAGAAATGGTAAATTAATATTCAGTAAAAAGCAAGCAATTACAGATGTACAGTTTTTGTTTACTATAGTATTTCAAGATAGAGGACTGGCTTTATCCATCATGGTATTTCCATGTCTTTCATTCATCGTTTTCTGAATCCTTGACAAACTAAACTCAGAAGCCACTTATTAGTAAGACAGTGTATGACTGCACCGCTCGCACAACATCCTCCTTACTAAATGGATCAGGGCAGGCATCCACTGCAGGAGGCAGCTAATTTTCTCCTCCACTACATAGGATAGGATGTGTCACAATGAGCCCTTTCATGTCTGACTGAGATCAGATGGCAGAGACAGAAAATTAAGAAGGAAATGCACCATTACAAAGAAAAACATGCTGGTTATATTTGCACTTCCCAAAGACTCAAAACCAGTGGTTTTCACTATATCAGACACTTACAACATGACTGATGGTTTGGTTCTCCACAGGCAGAAACTGATGTGGCTCTATTCACTTAAATGGAGTTGTGCTAATTTACTCCAACTCAGAATCTAGCCCTGGTCTGAATATGGTCTCATCCTTGATTAACTGGTACAAGTCTCTGTCATATGCTGCAAAGAAAATATTTAAATTTTACATGTGGCAAGTTGATGATAATGGATTTAAAGAAAGATATTGATGCTAAGGCCAATGTCACCATTGGTGTAGATACAGAAAGCATTTTCATTATGGTAATTGTGTTACAAAACTGCAAAAAGTTATTTTTTCTCTCCAAGCAGATGGTATAACTGATGTAATCTAATACATGATAAATACACACCTGCCACTAACAACCATTGCCTCCAGGCTACTGGTATTATCCAACTGACGAACTGACGACACAGCAAGTAGTTAAAAATAGCATCATTAGTAAAACATGGATGGACAACCAGTAGGCACATAAAATTAAAAGTTTGATGCTATGATCTCTCGGAGTACTGAGCTCCTACTGACTTCAACTGAACTTCTGCTTGCAGGATCAGGTCCAAAATACTTTAAATATCCTGGCAGAACACATCATGTTTCTCACAATGAGGTATCTCTCTTGCCTTGCATGACTATTATCTACCAAATCTTCCAGCAAACAGACATTTGCACACTCTTTACTTGCACATTCTGACAGATTATTCATTACAACACCCAGAATTTCAACACAGACAATGGCACGGTGTTTCGCAAAGGGAGCCGTAAGATATTAGATACAACAGCAGTGTGAGCTGTTAGGAGATACACTGGTTTCCAGACCAATCGGGCATTATGCTTTAGAACTGTTATGTTCCGTAAACCCCAGCCTTGCGTAAGGTCTGATGGCCCAGTCCTGCAAATGCTTACACAGGCATTATTACTCATGTGAGTGGTTCGCTGACGTCAATAGGAACTTTTCAGGTGAGAAAGGTGAGTGTAAAGCTCATTGCATTGGCAGACTGTTCAGAGTGAGTAAAAAGAGTCTACTTGTCATTTTCACCTATTTCACCTCGATTTCCAAAATCACACAGCATGAAATGCAGCTAATTCTGCTCCCTCTAAGGCCAGTGGGAGTCTCTCACATCACTGACTGCTGCAGGAGAGTAGTTGGGGCAACGATTAGTGCTTTTTGGAAACTCCACATGTTGTGTAAACTTGCTATTTAAACAAACCCCTCCAAAATAAAGCAAAAACATTATGTACGCTGGATCTGTTTCAACAACCAAAGTAAACAGTCACAAAAGCTAGTTACAGCTTTGCAAGACTTTTAATAAAGTTACAGAAATTAAACTAAAATCATCTGAAAATATATTGAGAAGTATCTATATATTTGCTGTCATAAATATGCTTGACTTTAGGGATTTTGATGGAACGAGGTAGGTGCCCCTTCGCCAAGCTGGCAAAGTTTACTTTTCTTAAGCTGAACCTAGGATCCAAGGCGATGCCAAAAGCTTAAAAATGCCAGCTTAGGTGGGAAGGAGGAAAGTTGAATGAGCTGTCAGCAACGGCTGGAGGGGAATCTCTAAAACAGACTCGCATGCTGCAACAATGAAGTCTACTTTTCCCAACTCAAAGGTATATGTAACTGCGGGAAATGGAGCTCACTGAAGATTGTAAGGAAAGATTACGGGATAGGTAAAGGGAAATATGCACACAGGCCCTTTTGTTTTTTACCTTTGCGTGAAAGATTATTTAATGCTTTGTTTTGTAGAAGCTGTTTTAGATTCACTTCAGTCAGCTTGCTGGCTTCAGGTTCCCAGAGGAAAAGGGCTTACAAGTACCAAACACAGTTGGGTCTCTCAGATTGGCACAGCTGGGAAATGGACCAGTGTGGCCCTGAGAGCCAGGCTAAGAATGGTTGCATTACATGGTTCCTCCCAGAGTGAGGTAGTGCTGCAGCAATTTATATGGTGGGGGTTCTGAGAGCCACTGAACCAAACCGTAAACCCGGCCTAGGATGGAATCCACTTCATGCCAGGATGTACACAGCACTCCGAGTTCCAGCACCTGTCTTTAAACCATGCCCTTCACCCAAGGGGTGAATGAAGGGAACTGAAAGGGATCTAAAAGGCAGGTCACCCTGGAACCATGACACCTATCTTTTGCTGTTCTCTTCTCTCTTTCATCATCATTCCTTTTGGGTGAGTTTGTCTTTTCTTAAAATGAAATAAAATAAAACCCTGAAACCGAACTTTAGCAACAAAACCTAAAAGCACCTACCTAAAACTGATTCATTCTCTCTTTTTTCAACAAAAGCATTGAATGCCATTTTAAAATGGTCACTCAATGATCTTCCCCTTGAAAACTCTTATGCTTTTTTTATATTTGTAAAACTTTGTAGAAATACAAACTACTCCATTCTTCAGCTTATTTATTTTACTGTTTCTCCCCTCTCTTTGCTTGTGGGTGGTTTAATAAGAGTTTGCAAAGGTCTTATTTCACGGTGTGCACCAGACTAAACCAAGTCCCTGACAACATAACCCCGTATCCAAATGACTGTGAACGCTGCAGCAACAAACCAGTAACAATTAATGTAATTGAAAAATTAAAATGTCCTGGGAAAAACAGACTATTCCTCCTTTTAAAGGGGCTGCTGCATTTCCTTTGTTAAATTTCGGACAAAACCTCGTCTGTTTCCGGAACACTTTGCACATACTGTTATCTTTAATATTCTGAATTTTTCCCTTCCTGACTTGGGCCCAGATCCTGATGGACTCCTGATGACTTTATGAGGTCTCTTTGAAATGCCTGAACTTAAACATAGGCATAAGGTTCTGCTGAAGCAGGCAGCCTTAATAATACCACCACCCAGATCTTAGATAGCACTTGCTATCTGTGGATCTCAAAGTACTTGACACAGAAGGTCAGTATCACAATTCCCCATTTTACAGATAGGGAGTTATAATCATTAGACCGTGCAATCTATCTTATTCAAGCTGGTGGGCCTGTGCAGCAGAATTTCCTCACTTGGCCCTGCTACTACACTTTGCAAAAGGACCACTCACTGCAACCAAAATAAATCTGCTCACAAGGCTGCCAGCTGGGACTGAGAACTTGTTGCTTTGTTTAACTCTGTCTCACAAGGATGGGGGGAAATTCCTCCTGATTGAACAGGAAGGGAGGGAGGGAGGGCAAAGCATAGCTCCAGCCCATAATACTCAGTAACCAACCCAGTTAACCTCCTCATGGCCACTTCACTACTCTCACTGAAGTCAGTAGGAACATAGATTACGGTGGCAGCAGGAAAATGAATCAGCGCATTACCTGTCACTCCCCTCAAATTCTAGGTTTGGAAATTAAACCTGATTTGCTCTTTCAGTAGGGACTGAAATCCCCTAATACCCAATTACTATAGTGGGTAATGTTTAGAAAGCTGCCTTCAATGATTAAGAGATACCCAATCAATACACTAAAGCACCTTGAATTCCAATCTAGGGGCTTGCCTTCACCGCAGTGTTCGTTCATGTTACCTACACTCCCGTTAGGCTAGCTCCCGTGAGTGGTCACACCGCGACATGCACTACATGTTTAAAGCACCATTTAGCTCAAGCTAGTGGCTGTTGTGGGTGCTTGGAAGTCAGGTTAGGGGCAATACTGGAGTTCTCTCTCAAACTAACACTGCAATGAAAACAAAGTCTTCTGTCTGCGCTGCAACTGGAGGTGTAGTTTGCAGGCTGTGGAAATGCATTGGTCCTAGTTTAAATCTAGCTAGTGCAGCTAAAAATCGCACGGCAGCAGCAGATACAAGCCCAGCCAGAACCTTGTACAGATTCACACTGCTGGAGAGGCCATAGCATCTTCACTGCCATTTTTAGCAAGCTGGTGCGGGTGTGTCTACACGAGCTGCAAATCGCTTTTCCAGTAGCAGTGTAAACCTACCCTCTGGAGTGCTAATGCTCAAGACAGGATACAAACGCTTTAGCACCAGGATTAACGCTTCTCTCATTTCTAGAAATGTGAGGTCATTAGTAAAAGACAGTGAAATCAGTAAAGCCAAGATTCTATCTGGTATCCAACAGTAAATCTGGATTTTTTTTTTTAATTAACTTCTCTTTTGGTTTTACCAAATAAAAAGTATATTAATTTGATTACACCAGGAAGTATGCAATCTTCACCTATTTACAAATTATTATGCTTTAGAAATTGCTACTCTAACAACTATGAAACTTATTTCCTTCAAGATGGCATGAAAAACTCTAAATATTTTTAATGAGACATTACTCTGAATTGCAGAGGAGCATATTCAAGTAAATAGAACTTAAAATACCTAGTAACATACATTGTCATTAGTAAGTGAAGGATGCCCTTGAGATTGCACATCGCTATGTATGTTGGTGCTTGCGGTAGTAAATTGCTATTTGCTTCTACTGATTCAGATGTCTGCAAATTGACAAACACTTACTGCACTCAATTTATGAAGCAGATTTCCATTTACCAAAGAACTGTAAAAAAATGTAATCATGTTACATTTTGAGACATGGATTAAATGTCTCAATAAACACACTGAATGGCTTTGATTGTTCACACACCTGGAATCTCTGTTTTTTTTCAATCCTCAATCGTTCCCAATTCTAACAAACTGTAGGGGGTTTCCTACAAACCTTTAGATGAAACATTTTTGTCTTGTTTTTATGTGTGTGACCAGTGCTTGTTTTCATATTTATTTTTCAAAGTTATGAATGCTCAAGCTTTAAGCGGGCACACTGACTTGGTACAGTATATCTGAAAACTGTAGGAGGAAAAAAAACTATTACAAAGGGCTTCAAATTCACAAAGCTGTTAAATTATCCCATGGGAAATAATACATTTCCTTTTATTTCTTAAGTCACTTTTAATTCACTCTTAAAAACAGAATAAGACAAAGTTTATTTAGTCAAATGTGGAAAAGTATTTAGCCTAATGATGACAAAGTTTATTTAGCCAAAGGTAGAAAAATAATAATCATCAATGTAAGATTATAAGCCAATCTTGCCTCCATATGCAGACAAAACTCTCAGTGAAGCCTAAATGCAGATCCAAGCCCGTAATTAGGACAAGGGGTGATGCACACCCCCAGCTGTCAAGAATATAGACTCAGTTCCACCCTGGAGATACCCACGTGTGACTTTGTTTTTCTTAGTACTGCCTATAGTTCATCAAGTGAATGTGTACAGGGATATGCTTCCATACTGGGGATTAAGGTGTATGTTTTGCTTGCCAAAAAAGGGTTTTTAACATGAAGGCACTTGTGGATTTGTAATACACGATCAGTCTGTGAAGTGATGACCTCCTTCAACAGTGGTGAGAACTGACAGTTAAAAGCTACTTTAATTCTGGGGTTTTACTCGCAGCATTTATTTGAAATCACACAGCTTATTTTTAAACCAAAAATCTTGTTGAACAGCCTAGCCTTTTGCACTCTTGCCCTTTCTTGAGCACTGACAGACAATAGCACAGCAAACAGGAAAGTTTAATTTAAGGCCAAATTCTGTTCTTGAGTGCATATTCAACTCCCAGAAATTTCAAAAGAAATCAAGTGAAAGCACTGATAGACTGACACTGGTTTCTAATTCTGGCTATTCCTAATGACTTGAAGAACTGTTGCATAAGTCAGACTGAATGTGGCCCTGTTCCAATGCATTTTGCCACTGACTTACATGGGAATAAGAATGGGCCAGTGGAGTTGAACTTTTCATGCAGCGACTGCCTTCAGCTGTGTTTCACACTTAGAATAAACCTTGAACAGAATTTAGTGGTTCTGAGAACGCAAGGGAAAAAATACCATTACCTGGACTATTTTCAACATGATTTTAGAATGTGCTTGTAAACACTCAGAGGGAAGATGAAAACAAAATACATTTTTGTTTGCTGCTGGATTCAAATTAATAGTTATTCAGGAACACATTCTGAACATCACGCCTCCTTGAGAACCGCTCTTCTTTGTCTAACATATTTTGACAACTCTTTCTCCCTCAAACATCAGACTCCTGGGAAATAACCGACTACTTCAAGTACCATTTATGGAGACAAAGCTAATATTAACAAACTGAAAATCAACAAGTTTCTGACACCGGTGCTTGCAATGGCAACCTTTGCAAACTGGCATCTTTAAAATAAAAGTTTTTGGTGGAGGACCAAAATTAGGTCCATCTCCTGATCACCCTACCAACTTTCTGTCTTCAGTAGGAGAGTTCCCACTGGTGAACCTGGAGAAGGATTTGGCTGTTAGTCTCTACACAGGAAAACCTCTTACAACCAATGCCAGCTTTGCCTGAGTGAGAACTGAAAAATGGGTTTACAAAGAGTTGGCCAATATCGTAATATAAATAATCTGCCTATATTGGTTATCTACTTCTCTCTTTCCATCCATCTTTCTTCACTACTTCTAGTTTTGAAGTATGAAGAGATAATGAACATTGCTGCTTATTAATAACCTTGTATCTTTTCTTCTTTTCCTGATTTCAGATACTATCAAAGCAGTTTTACTTCAGCAATACTAACATATGTATTGAATCATTGCAACAAATTGGGCCAAATTCAGCAGTGATGTAATTATATGCAAGATGTAAGTGTGTTGTAAAACCTACGTGTTGGTGAGTGGTTACCTGGCAGACTAGTCACACAGCTAATGTAACTGCTCACACCCTCTCTCTGGCCTGTTCTACAGTGCCAGGAAAATTTGGCAGCAGTTGGCAGAGTAGTTTGCCTAACTCCTGTCGACATCCTAATTCCCCTTCAGCGTGGTGTCTTTACTGCACTGTGCCACTCAAGGGGGTGGTTTTACTAAGTCAATTTCTAGACTGATTTACGTGTCTTAACTGATATATCTGGTCTATCTGACGGCAGCATCTTTTTGAATTTCAACTTTGCTGCCATCAGTGTAGATGTGGCCTTTGATGTTTATCCAACTATGCCTTCTCTTCCTGCCCCTCAGTTTGGCTATGTCTACACTAGAAAAGTTAAGTCGACTTTGTTAAGTCAACTTAATAAGGTTGACTTTAAGTCAACTTAAAGTCGACCTTATTAAGTTCTTAACAAAGTCGACTTAACTTTTCTAGTGTAGACATAGCCCCTTTTCAACCTTATTAAGTCGACTTAA
Source organism: Pelusios castaneus (assembly GCA_007922175.1). Taxonomy (NCBI): domain Eukaryota; kingdom Metazoa; phylum Chordata; order Testudines; family Pelomedusidae; genus Pelusios; species Pelusios castaneus. The sequence goes on along the minus strand of ML685819.1, from coordinate 810,227 downwards.
CACTTTAAGTCGACTTAATAAGGTTGATTTAGGTGCTAATCCCCATCCACACTGGTTTTAAGTCGACTTAGAGTCGATTTAAGGCTTAAGTCGACCTAAAACGACATATTATTACATCGACCTAAGCTTTCCTTAAGTCAACTTAATAAAAGCCAGTGTGGATGCTGCTTTTTTAGGTCGACTTAAGCCTCCTTAAGTCAACCTAAGTTGCCGGTGTAGATGCACCCTCTGTGAGTTACACTTGTTTTGCACACCCACCACCAGATTCTCCAGTGTGGAGACACTGCTTGATGCCACGCCACTTGTGGAGTCGGTCTAGAGATCCCGAGTATCTGGCCTTCGGCGTATCTGGCTTTCCGTTGCCCCACCCACAGTAAAGGGAGCAGCACAGCCGGGACACCCCATGACCAGGATATCCCTGTTGGCATTTGTCATAATTGTACACCAGAACTTCAGAAGAGTGATAAGATTGCCACTAATGGATATAAACTCAATGTCCAGCCAGACCACCTAACAACCTAACCAGAGATCGAGCCAGGTGGCATCCAATCTCCAAGGTAGCCCTATCCCTTTGGGATATGCCACAAACGACGATGATGATTTAGAGCCACTCTAACTTACACTGGGAACTAGACTGGAGTCCAGCTGGCACAAAATCAGGGAGGCGCAAAGGTAAGTTTTACACTATGTCCTCCAACCTGCTCTGTGTACCACAGCTGAGAATCTGGCCCTCGACAGTTGTCAAACTGGGGCAGTTTACACAACCATACTATTAACACCTGTTTTCTTACCCACCTAACATTGAGTGTAACTTGCAAAACCATCAAAAGTGAATTTGGCACAAAGACTTTTAGGAGAATTGTACCGACAATGCACAGTGAGAATACTGGGCTAGATCCTTGACTGCTGTAAACTGGCATAGTTCCACTTAAGTCACTGGAGCTAAACCAGTGTACAGCAGCTGAGGATCTGATTCATTATATTTTTGAGTTGGGGTGAATATTAAAAATATGGTAGGCAGAAAAAAAGATGATCAGTGCCAATCCTTGAACTGACTAAGAAAGTAGAAGAATGATCAAAAATATTTTGGATTGGAAGACTACGGAAATCCAAAATAGCAAAGGACATTACCCAAGATTATGCCAGCACCATTCCAAAAGCTGTACAATGGACACAGTTTTGTTGATTCAAATAAAATATATAACCAGAGCTAAATACTCTGACACACATTCAGAAAAATCATAGAAGGTTGTCACTTGTCTGCTATGCCGTAGCACTGCCAAACAGCACTGAAGAACACCACATTCAGAAGGAATACTCCCCCCAAGAAATCATTTGCTTACGATATTTAATATACGTTCAATCTGCAACAATAAGTAAAAGAGTCAATTGAATTACAAGGTTACATGGCTGCCATCAAAAATAAATTCATTTCAAAACAGCGCAGAACAAGAACATGTGATGTACCAGACTCAGGACAAATTAGGCCAAGCAAGAATACGTTCTCTAAAGATGGCTGCATAATTCACTAGCAAGTGTGATCCTGGTGTTCAGCCTATTAAATGAAAATGGAATCCAGTAGATTCATAGGAATCTATGAAGACAGTAATATAATAGATCTTTATAACCTGCTGCAAATTCCATCCTTCTGACAGAGCCGTCCTCTCTCTGTTTTCCAGGTGTAAAGAATTAGCTTTCCCCACTCTGTTTACTCTTCAAATGAAATTACAAATGGAAAGTGAAAATCACTTTTTAATCCCAAGATCTCAAAGTACTTCCAAAGCATGAATTGAGTTTCACAACATACTTGTAAGACAGGTCAGTATTTTACCCATTTTAGAGATGATTAAACTGAAGCACGGAGAGGTTATCTGCTTTCCCAAGGTCTTCCAGTGAGGCAGAAGCTGTGCCAACAATATATTCCAAGCATCCCAGCTCCCTGTCCTCTGCATTAACCTCTATGTTTAACCAATATAGCTAATAAAGATAAATGCATTAATATGGCTGAAGTATTCAGTACAGACATGAATATAATAATTTACGCACAACCTATCATCCATTCATCCACCACTTCACAGGGATTACAAAATCTACAAACACCAAAACGTACATAAAACTGCAATGCGCATTTCAATACAGATTGCTGCATGTGAATGGTGCAGGAGATACCACGTAACGCGAAGAGGAAGAGAAATCTCTCTTGTCCAATCGAAGTTGTTTGTGGAACTTAGACAGGCAGAATGCAGTAACCCAGCTATCGTGTGGTCCCATCACCTGCTCTGATGACCACAGGCAGTCAGAACAGGACAGGACAGCTCTAACTCAACAGGAGGGAGCTTTTCTGTTGACTTAATTAATCCACCCCCAACAAGCAGCAGTAGCTGTGCTGGCAGGAGAAGCTTTCCCACCAACAGCACTGTCCACAGCGGTGCTTAGGTCCATGTAACTTATGTCGCTTAGAGGGGTGGCATATTCACACCCCTGAGCAACATAAGTGGTAGTGTAGACAGCCTCGGAGGATACCATCTCTAATGGTGCAGTTCCCGCTAGCATGGCATGGGGCACTGGTTCCACACTGCGTCTGAAGGCAGGATGTCATTTGCTGAATCCCCAGTACTACTTCCAAGAGCACTCTGGATTTACCTTGTGGGTCTGCCATCCAAGTACTGCTCAGGCTTGACGGCTCAGCTTGTGAGATCTTACAAGGCAACAGCTTGAGGCAGTATGAAAAGAGTGCGAGTTACCCATCCAAGCCTGGATGTAATTTAGGCCACTATGGCTGCCACAGATAAGAAGCTTGTAAATGTTGGAATAAAACTACAGGAGACTGAGAAGAAAATTGGACTTGAAGACAGTAACGGTTGGGCAAAATGCTATTATTTTTTATAATAGTAAGGAATGTAAACTATTGAAAAATCAATTTGATGACCTTGTGGACAAGCTCAGAACAGGGAGTATCATGTTAGATGGGGTTCACAAGGGCATAGAGACATGGAAGACTGAAGATTTTCTAAGGAATACAGCAGGTACTCTGGGAAAATTAATTTCATTTCCCTCTACAGCACATATTTTCCCAGGAACGTCATCAAGAGAATTTCTTGCACAGGACTCTTTCTTTGTAGCATGGGGCACAGCTCACTTTCTGGTCGATTCTCTGTATCTTAAAGTCTTTAAACTGTGATTTAAGGACTTTAATAACTCAGTCATAGGTTGGAGATTTATTACAGGAGGAGGTGGGTGAGGTTCTGTGGCCTGCATTATGCAAGAGGTCAGACTAGATGACCATATTGGTCCCTTCTGACCTTAGAGTCTAAGAGCCTAGACTAAGAAAATGTCCGAAGGGCAATATTCAGTTACGCTTCAGGGCACTGCAGATCATTTTGAATGATCAGGAAAGATTTTTTTTTCTCCTACAGCATTGTTTCATTGACTTATACATAATGAGGTTTTAATGCATTTTTTTTTACCTTTCTCTTTAAGGATCAGGTTCTAATTTCTGACAAATACACTTGATTATATGAACCATTATGCCAATAAATATATTCTAAATCCACCACAACAATTTATATTTTAAAAAAGAAAGGCACTTCCAGAGAAGTGGAGGAGGATGGCTGCAGAAAATCCAGATGACTATTTAAATTTGACAGAGAAATGTAAAATACTCTGTGGTGCTGATTACATCATTTGCTCCCATAGCTGCCATTGGTTGGAAGTTATTAGTTTGCACTGTGTTACAGTGACAGTACAATTGTGATTAAATCCATTATGAGCCCATATTTTCAAGTGATTTCCACTTTCTTCAGTAATTATAATCTTTCAATTGACATTTATTAATGCACAGTTATAGTATTACAGATGGAAACCACCCCACTGGATCATAGAGCTTATCCCCATACAAGCGCAGAATTCAGTTTCCAAACAGTGCACTGATACCATAGTGAAAGGCATTTTTAAGACCTGAAGTGTTTCCAGAAATAATAGGTAAAAATCCATTTGGCTGTTTTGGAGATATAGAAGCATGAAAAAAGATGCCTGGTTTGATTTAATGAGCATAAGAGTAATTGAAGTTATTGTGTGAATTCAAGCAGGGGCACATTACTGTTGAATGGAAGACAAGAAAATGGTCACTGTCTCACCATAAGGGATTGCTAAGGAGGGGAATACAGGAGTATAAAAATATATATTTTTTAAGTCAATTGCCTCCTCTCCAGGGCCCACACAAACAATTCTAGCTCCTTGTAGTTAGAGAGATAAGCAAAGGGATTCCCTGTTTGCCACAGTCAAGAATAGCCTTCATGGTTCTCCCTTCTTCAGACATATATGTAAGTAATTACAAATCTACCTGATTAAGAGATTTCCAATAGCAAGAGGTTGTTTGATCTAGCAAACAGAAGCAAAACAAGATCCAGTGGTTAGACACTACATCTAGACAAATTCATATTGGAAATAGGATGCAGATTTTAACAGTGAAGGTAATTAACCATTGAAACAAATTGTCAAGGATATTGGTGGATTCTCCTCAAGACTGGGTGACTTTCTAGATATGCTCTAGAGGTGAATTAGATATGCTCTAGTTCAAGCTTTTATTATTTATTAATATATATTTATGCAAAACTGCATATGCTCTGGTTCAGGTTTTTATTATTTATTAATACATATTTATGCGAGACTGCACTCTGTGATACCCACAATCTCTCCCTAACAGAGAGAGAGAGAGAGAGAGAGAGAGAGGGGTTGCGTGGTATTGCAGAGCACAGTCTAACATACACAGCACTGCATGATGTCACAAGAGTATACGTCCTAGTATTTTGATTTATGGTATGTACGGCCCATTTGAAGTACATTTAAGTTAAATCTGGCCTGCCATAGCAAAGAAATTTGACACCCCTACTCTACACTTCTCATAGTAGATATGAGTCAGCTGGGATTATTTAGGATTGGAGGGCACCAAACTCCACTGTGGCCCTCTATTTTACTTAGATCACACACAGTGAGATAATAAACTTAGTCTATTGAGTTATGTGTGTTTTGTTTTTGCTTTTTTAACTTTTCATGGTGATGTCTGCCTCTTTGCTTGGTGTAGCAAAGGAAAAGGGAATTTATGGCCCTAAACATTTCCAGTCTAGTCTTAATTAGGCTTTGCTCTTATATGCAGCAGGATCCCTCACCATGATAGCATTTTACAATTCCACAGGGTAACGATTCCAAGTGTGCCCCATGCAATGCTTGCTGGTGGTCTGCAGAGCACTGGCTGCTCACATGGTGTTGGCTCCCTCCTTATTTTCAGCTACTGAACAACACTAAAAACCCTAAAACAACTATACATTGAGGACTCTCCTCAGCAATTGCTGTAGTTCCCCCAGGAATGGTTAGTGATCACAAGCAGGAGAGAAGGTGGTCCATGGAATCACAAATGGAGGGACAGTGGTCCATGAGACATTCTAAGCATGAAAACACAGACCATGTTATGAAAAAGTCTGAGGCTTTGGCGATGTGTTCATTGAAAAGGAACTAAATATTGTCTAGATTCTGAAGGGACTTCTGTGAAATTTGGATTGTATTCTGGCATAATGCTTGCTCACTGTTTGATGTACTCCCACATTATCCTCTAGTCATCCAAAAACATAATGAAAACCATTTGCATTCATTGTTATATCTGGCATCAGAACATTGAATACTTTGCTCTACCTACTCTGAGAACTTTAAAATGAAATACTGTTTTACATTATGTTAGTACTAATGACAATGGCTTGAACTGGAAGGGTAAATCTGTTAACTATTGATTATACAGATACATACAGGAACACATTCTTCGCTCTTTTAGTAGCATTTTAGTATAGTACTTTCCCCATAATATTTACCCAAAGAGGTCTCATCTCCCTTGCTTGTGATTTAAATTCTAATCTTTGATACAACTGAAGTTTTATTGAACTGTCTTTATTAGGAGGGGCATTTTCAAAGCCTTAGGTAAGATATATTATTAGCTAGGCAACTGCCTTTAAAGAGTCGTTTTGCTAATATGCTCTAATTCTAAATCTGGATATTTGTTTCTCTGGACCTTGGCCAACATTAAGCCCTTCTTTTATCTGTCTATACTCCTCTAACTATCATCCAGACACTTATTAACTCCCATTTTAAGTACTGCAACCTTCTCCTCTCTGATCTTACTGATACCTTGCTCCACTCAGGCCCATTCAAAATGTTGTTAAAATCATCTGCGTGGCCTATCATTCTGACAATATCCCCCAAGCTCTGCCCAGGACTCCCTGCTCTTCCATGTCACATCAAGTTCTCCCTCTCCCTCCCAATAGTATCAGTGTCCTTCATGTGTTTGTCCTCTTCTCCCATAAGCCCCTTTTTGTACTTATCTTTGTGCTGCCCCTTGGATTTCTGTAACACCCCTTCCCAAAATGGCTGTAAACACACTAGCCTGTCCTCCTGCAACACTCACCTCTAAACCCATCAAAAAGGTTGAACTTTAATTTCCTTGAAAGGACGCCAACTAGCTAGCCAATCAGCAAGGGGGAAATCAAGCAAGTGCCAGACCTGATGGAGGAAAAGTAACCCAGAGTACAGGGGGTCTTGCATTTTATCTGAAGATGGTTAGGCCAGTGGTCGGTCTGATCACACTGGTAACTTCCTCCTGGCACTAGCTAAAATGTCCATTTGTTGGTCCAGGAAGTGGAAGCTGGATAGAGAGGGTCTTGGGGGATGTGAGGTCTTCTTCCAAACATATTAGAACACATCCAGGCGAACATCCTCTGGGCAGCATCCACTGACTCGCTTGGCTCCTTTTTAGGTCAGTAGGTGTTTTCTAGAGATCTCTGTTCAATATCCCCCACGGTGAACCTTTGACCCCACTCTTCTTTGTATTTTGCCCAAGAAATCACTCAGTCCTTCTGTCTTTGTCATTCCTCCTCAGTGTTGAGAGAGGCCATTGTAAAATAAACTGGTCTCCTCTAGTAAGGAATTCTTCACACAGGATGCCTGCCACCAAGTAATCTCTGGGCTTGTGCCCGAGATTGATTTTACACTTCCCCAGATACAGCATCCAAGTGGAGATCAATTGTCTTGGCAGGTGTTGGGATCCTAACTCATCTTGTAAAGTAAAACTAGAATTTTGAATCCTGGGCAGAAATGGAAAGTGATGTATGCAAGGCACCCAGTGTGATATGTTCACTCCAGCCTTGCTACCTTAACAGGCGAGCTGGTGCTGCTATGAGTTGTAGTTATATATGGCAATTACCTTCAGCCCCAGATGCTGAGAACTGCGGTAGCCTAAGCTGCAGGTGATGAACGCATGGCCCACAGTGCTTGGGGTCCTCAACTGATCAGACAGAAATGGAAAGCGTTCCTTGTCACTGCTGCAATCTGTGTACCCAGATGCTATGGGGAGTTCAACATAACTCCAAAGCTATGCACTGCTTTAAAGAGTGGTGGTCAGAGACAGACAGATAGCGTGAATAGGATCTTGACCAGTTCCTGGAAGTGCTTTATTCTTCCAACCATTATCACTTCTGCATTCTTTAAATTATGATTGAGCAGAGCCAAATAATTTTTATCCATCTGCTTATTTCTTTCCAACACTGGGGCAGCTAGAAATAAAAGCAGCTGCACCATTTAAAAAGTATTAGTGCACATCATCTGCAGTTCATGGTTATTCTCAGTTTCTCCCACTAACCTCAAGTGTATGTATAAAAATATTTCATACAAAAAGCTCCAGACAAAGAAACATAAATGATGCAAAGTAAAGAGCTTGTTCAGTGTTTGCACACTTTGACAAGCACACATGCAAATCCAATGAAATTCAGAATCATCATGTATTCGTGGAAATTCTCACTCAGTAGACACACAACACATATCTACTTTGCCAAGGGAACACTGGCAGATTATTAGTATTAAATGTTTAACAGTGAACATGCATTAAGTATGGGTTTCTTTAAACTATTAAAATTTGGCAAATCAAATCCCACTTTTCCAGACCAACAAAAGGCATGTATGACATATGGACTATAGCTCTGCCACATTTCAAGTGTCCATCATCTTCTACTGAGGTGCTAACAAGCTTAAAAATAGAAAGGCTTTTTATTTTTTTTTTATTGTTTTTTAAGTCACAACCATTGTTTCTTAGCAGTAAATCTGAATTTTTCAAACTTACATCTTTGAAATATGTTTCATGAAAATTTTAGGGAAAAATGTGCTCCTTATCTGAGAGCAAGAATACCTACTTTTTTTCTGAAAAAGTAAAATATTGAGAAAGGTATAAGCAACTAAAAATGACATAGTGGAAATATTTAGGAAACTAAGTGTTGTTACATGTGCTAACTCAATTATAAGAATGGGTTGGAAAATGGGGGAGGGGAAATCTACAAACATTTTCATTGAAAAAAAAAGATCTGCTTTACACTGGTGTGTATTTCCTGTTAGTTTTCTGCTCAGCCCCAGCCATTTATATGAAAAATTATGGCTGAAAGCCTGGAATCCCACTGGATTCCACATGTGACAGGCCTTACACTTGATCCAGTAATACAATTAAACATGTGCCTAGCTTCCATTATATGAATAGCTCCATTATTTTCCATAGGCTACTCACATGCTTTACAGTTACATAGGTGCTCTGCTGGACTGGGGACTAAATTTAGAGAGCGGGTGTCCATGTTTTGAAAGGCCTGTCTGAGATAGTAAAGAGCTACACTATTTACTTTTGCTAAATCTCTTATGCATGTCTGCAGCCCCTTACAATCAACACTACTGAAGACTCCTGACAGATCAAATAGTATAATTAGGAAGGTTTGTTTGCTATCCAAGGTCAAGAGAAAAACATCCCTCAGTGAACTGTTCCATATCCCTACCAGAAGACTGACTCCAAAGGGTACAGGTACCAGCAAAGGTGAAGAACCACCGGTGTTTGGTCATCACTTTCTTAATGAATTTTTCTAGGTAAGAGAGGCTGGAGGCAAGGTGATGATGGTATTCAGAGTGGATTTCTTTGGAAATGACTGGACTACTGAATTCTTTGGAGTGGTCGGTAATTTGCCCTCTTTGAAAGAAGCTATGAGGATTTCAACTATCATGGCCAGATAATCCTTTTACATATCTTGCTATTATAACAGTATCAAAGATACTGATATAGCAGCAATTGTGTTATAAACCCTACAGGTTAAATACATTGCTTAGATAATGTCACTGTTTTCTAGGATTAATTTACCTGTGTGTACATACGGCCTTATCGCATGGCCTTTCCAAATCACACTGAGCTGACACTTCAGGCACATATTCTCAGGCTAAGAATGTATTGTTTAAAAGTGTTAACACGTTTGGTCTGTAATTGTTTTCACTGTAAAAGATCTACCACACTTTCTGCACATTTAAGAGTTACCTCTCTTGTGGCCTGAAAAGGGAGAAGAGTCAAATGTCATGAAGTTGGGGATCTTGCTACTGCCAATATATTCAAAGGACATGCCAACACTTCGAGCTAGGGGTGTGAGTCCCAGTTCGAAAAGACCCACTGATTCTAGCTCTCACTAAGGCTATGTCTACACTTACCAAAGTTAGTTCGAATTACCTTAATTCGAACTAGCATGGCCCCATTAGAATGCTAATTCAAACTAAGCAAGTGCCATGCATGGCACTTGCTTAGTTCGAATTAGTCAGTTGCATTAAGGTCAATGTGCCGGTTAGTTCAAACTAAGCAGTTAGTTTGAACTAATATGACCACATTGACTTAATTCGTTCGAATTAAGGGTTAGTTCGAAGTAAAATGAGGTTTTACTAATTCGAACTAACTTTTCCTTAATTCGACTTAAGGAGCTGCTTAAGTCGAATTAAGGAAACAAGTGTAGACACAGAGTAAATTAAGTCGATTTAAGCCTGCTTAAATTGACTTAATTTTCAAGTGTAAATGCACCCTAAGCTAGTATGCTAAAAACAGAATGTAACATCAGCAGACAGTGCAAGCTGTGGGACAGACTAACCACCCCGAATACATGCTGAAGGTCTCAAATGGACATATGCTCGGGGCAACAAGCACTGCTGTGGTTACTTTCTGGTTTTGGCAGGCTTACTCAATAGAGCTATGTCTTGAGATGGGAATCACACCTCCAGCTCCAACCCTAGACATACCCTGTGTGGAATGTACTCAGATACTATGGAGATGAACAGCACCATGAAAATAACATACCAAGAACAGCTAGGATACACTTCTAGTCTTTTCAAATACAGACTTAGAAATAGCTGAAGTTTTTAAATTGAGAAAGGACATAATTTACATGTAAAACAGTGAGGTCTGAGAACTTTTAATACGTATACTTTGTGTCCCATGCCACAGATTAAATGCATAAAATGGCTACTGTGAAAAAATCCAGCTGATTCAAACAAAACATAGATTACTTACATTGCACCAAAAGTCTTTGGAGTCATTACAATGCATCCTTATAACAGATTTTTTAATATTCAACCAAATTTATCTAAATGTAGAAAGTAGAGTCAAAACATTTTGAATAAACTCAGTTTCTGATTAAAAGTAAAGGAAGTTATTACATCAGGGAAAGTTACTGCCCTCTGGCTGACTGGTAGTTGTATTAACTGGAATTATACTGTAATAAGAGTATTACATCTATTAGTACAATTTTGTATTTGCTGAGATTTCACACCCAAACGTTAATATCATTTTGAAGTGTCATAATTTTGCTAACAAAAGTTCCAGCAAAAAGACCATTCAATTTTAAAACTGAAAAGCAAGCAGTGCTCATACAAGGCACAAAGCTGACAGCATTGGAGAGTGAACATTGGCAGGCAGCAGAGACTGACAGTGAACATTTTTGAGTTTTCCCTACATCGGGGTAATCAATAGATGGACCGCAGACCACATCCGGTCCACCAATACTTTTGCACACACTGCAAAATCTTTTTATTTACTTATCATCATTATTATTTTTATATTAAGTTTCTCTGGAGTCTGGACTTTGACCAAGAAATCTGGACATTGACAAAAAATAATCGATTACCCCTGCCCTACAGTCACTCTCATCTACATCTGGTAGCAAACACACCACTACTGGTAAGACAGTAGATCATTCTCTGTTGATCTTCCAAATCTTGGCCTCTCCACTGGGCCTTTCAAAATGTCACCAGCAGATAGGGGGTGCAATCCTGACCGTAATAAAGTCAGTGAGTGTTTTGCTATTTACTTCAATGGGGACAGAATTTGGCCAGGGGTTTTTTTGTGATGTGCTGCCTACCTATCACCGGGGTAAAAAATGGAGCCCACCAACTCATTTCACAGTGATCAGTGACCAACCAGGAGGAGGTAATAACATCTGACCTCAGCCAACTTTAAGCAGAGTCAAACCAACAACCTGGTGGTAAAAGGCTTTATACCCTCATTCATTACCAGTCCCCTGAGCCATCTAGTCCCCTATGTAAAAGCTGGAATATTCTTGAGGACACTGGAAGAATCGGTAGCTGTTCCATTCAACTTACACATTTCAAACAGATCAACAACTGGTAGCAATTAGGGATGTAAAAATGTAAACGTTTAAGTGGTAACCATAGCTGTTTAAACGTTTTAAACAGCTGGTTTCCATTTCCACTGGGGGGAGGGGAGTGGCAACCGGGCTGGGCTCAGCTCTCGCTGGCAGGGAGACTTGGAGCCCAGCTGGGGGGGGGGGGAAGGGTGGTAAATTGCAGTTGGGATTGTTGGAGTCCATCGCCAGGGGGAAGAGGGAGTAGTTGCACCCCCACTGTCTGGGGGTGAAGGAGGAGGGCAGAGCACGTGGTGCCTGCAGGGAACCGAATCTAGCTGTAACAACCCCACCCTCACTCTCGCTGGACTCCACGCTTCCCCACCAGCAAGAGTTGCCTAGCTATGACCACCCCCAGCAGTGTTTAACTGTTTAAACCATCTATTTTTAGAATGTTCAAAAGTGTTATAATAATCTTGACCTAAAGTTTCTCAGTCCAGTAGCAACTGTTTCTCATATGTGGTTACATTGCTTCAATTAGTTTTGCAGAAATATATATATATATAAAAAAAATCTCTGTTCGCCCCTATCATAGGCATATTAAGAACAACAGTTGTAATCTATCTCCTCCTTGCTCCCTGGCAGCATTTATCTCCCTTTACTGAACATATCTGGAAAACGATGCTGTTTGAACCCCACTGGGTAAAAACCACCAGATGTTAAGGGTCCAGTCTTGCACTCATTGAGGGTAACAGGTCTTGATTTCAACAGGTCTTGAACTGGCCCTAAACAAGCCTTGGCAACAGGTTTTTGGTTCATGGAGAGCACTGGAGCCTTTTGATAGATTTTTTTTTTAATTAAACCTGAATTGTGTCTAATGTTCAGAACAATTTTTTACTCTCTGTCATAAAATCCTTTTATATTTAAAGGATTTTCACACATACTAGTTTCAACTGAATACATCTGCTACTTGTTCTTAGATGTTAGTATCTCAGTAACACACTTGTAGACCTATTCTTACAGACAAGCGCCTACAGTTACCATCGCTTAGGGCCATATTTTTTAAAACACCGACTAATGTGAAGTTCCTTGGCTTTGGGGCTCCCAAGATGAGGGAGTACAGCCTGCCTTTCAGACAGCTGCTAAGCACTCATTGCCCTATTTGCTATGAATTAAAAAACTGGGTACTCAGCACTCTGAAAATTAAGACAAACTGTCTCATGTTGGACCCCTTTGCAAATTTGGGCCACATGGTGCTTTCTTACTCACAGGTTTAAATACAAGACTTTGCACTTCCAATCCCCATACCAATCAATAAGGAACACTCTCTTTCACTAGGCTGTAGTACGTGAGCCTCCAGCACCCCTACGCTGAAAACCTGGGAGCTACCCAATCAATAGTCATGCTGAGTCCTACAACAGAGTACTGTTCAGGAGTAAAAAGCGCACTCAGCTCAAGAGTCGGCTCTAAATATCATGCTAACAGCTACTGAATACTACTTTTGATACCTGGTCAGTGTTCCAAAAGGGAACAGAAAACCTGAAGATAAAAGAACTGACTATTCTCAGGAAGTTAATCCATTTTCTCCTTGCATGCATATCTGAACATGGAGCCCGTACTATAGAAATAAAGCGCTGTGTAACTACTGAAGTCCTTTGCCTGAGGTTGTCAGTATTAAAACTCTGGCACCTCAGAGTTAAGGTCGACTTTTAGTTTCCATTGTAAACTTTTTTATTTTGAGGGCTGAGTAATTCAACCTTTCTCATTCACACCAAGTTTTTCGGCCCTTTGGCAATTTTCTCTGAGAAAATAAAACAGAATCCATTATTAATATTTCACAGTTCTCAATGTATGTCAAGAACATACACTGCTTTTATTAATAAATGGATTCAAAGTAGTCTTGATATGACTGACATTGCAAGGTCTCTGGAGATTATACAGTATCAATCAGAAGTATCCTACAACACTAAGACTGTTCTAGTTTCCATTTCCGTATATACATATCTCAAAACAAGCAAAACGATGAAAATTACTTCTGGGTCATTCTACCCGTTCTAACACTGGGATCAAGAACTCAACATTCATGGACTTCACAATATTGTTTTGCTTTACCTGCTGGTCAGCGCTCATTTGCTCTGCAGTTGAAAACTAGGTTTTGATAATTAGCATAGGAGCTTAATTCTGAACCCCATATTTATGAAGGAAGGCTAGCTGTGGAGATCCTGATTTGATTAGAAAGCCACTGTAAATTTAATCTCCTCTTAAAGATTGCAATAAAAGAAAGCACAGATATTCCAACCGGAGAATTTTATGTGATACCTTAAATTCTTTAAATTCTTTTTAATTTATAGAATAATGTAACGTCTTATCCTACTCCCCTTGAAATAAAAGATAAGACACAAACTGACTTCAGTAGAAGCATGCTTATATTTTAATTTTATATTCATTTCAAACACTGTTGCACTAGGTTTCAAACAAACAAGTTAGTTTTTTAAAAGCAGACAATTCCCACTAAAGGCTTGTCTACATGGGAGAAATGACTGGAACAGCTACTCCAGAACAGCTCTGAATGTGAATACTTTGTTCCAATTACTGTGCTTCATGGAATAGTTTATTCCACAAAAACTATTCAAGTAAATTTCCCTGTGTAGACCAGTCAATGTGGATTATTCCTTTAGTACTCTGAAACACCAAATATCTTTAAGATATAAAACTAAACTAAAAATATGCAACAATTTTTTCCTATTTTTTAATTCCCCACACTACATGAAACTGTTCATTCAGTGTAAATCTACAAAACACATTGGCAGTATTGAGGCAAATTGGTCAGTAAGATTCAAATCAGGATTTACATTTATACAAACTAAATCTGTAGTTGCAGGTTTTCCATCGTATAGTATTGCAAATCAAAGTGCATTGTGAGGGGTTTATACTTGGTTCCACACATCCAGAATTGGCTACTGTCAGAGATAAGCTACAAGACCAGACAGAACATTGATTGGAACTTTGAATTTCCATACCAAAACCACCCCATTTCCTAATAATGGTTAATACTCCAGATAGTGTTCATTTAAAGTATCAATACATCAGGTTTAACAGCACCCAGAAATTTATGCTACACATGGAAACTGCAGGTGCTATTATCATTCTAAATAATTAAGCCTTTTTAAATCTTACTGAGTTATTTACCACAATTATATCTTGGTGCAGTGAGTTCCACAGCTTAAATAAATGTGTTGCCAAAAAAAAAAAGTATTTCCCCTTTCTTCTTTCTATCTAGTGAACATTTGTATGCACCCCAACTGAGTGCTCGATATAAATTAAAGAAACACCATGTTAAACCTCCACAGTAAAGAGGATAATCAATCATAATAAATAACCCAGTATTGTTCCATAGTTAAGCAAATACTCGAACAAAAAGCCTTGCCTTGTCCTGCTCTGAAGTTCAGAAAACAGCTTTTGGCACACTTCCAGAACATGCCAGCATGATAGCTGGGTCTTGCCACTGAATAGGTCTCCTTCCAGCCCTTCAGGATTTGCATTCAGGCTGTCAGTCAAAGCATTAGCTGATCTCGGTTGCAGCGCAGATTAACAGGAAGGGATGCTCGCTCTCCCTAAGGCAGGCAGGTATTGAATCATACATGGTTTGTAGATTAGAAACCACATCCATAAATACTACTAGAAGCAGATGAGCAACCTGCACAGCACACGGAACCACCAAAACACTCCACAAAGTTGAAGACCCACTACACCAGGGGTTGCCTGCCCGGGGTCCTGCCACCAACTAGCTGCACTCAGCGGTGCCTGTGGCCAGGTTGCCCCACAGCCCCTAACCGCTGGAGGGGCATCAGCAGCCACTGCCGGGGAGGAGCCAACCACTGCCTGCGAGCTGCGCCACTCCCTGGAGCCCAGACCTGAGGTGGCAGGGGAGCACAGAGGGGCAGGTGGCTGGAGGGGGAATGGGTGGACTCAGCGCCCAGGGCCATGACAGGGCTCACATGCAGGGGCTCTAAAGAAGGCAGTCTGGGGGTGTGTGGAGGGTTCCCATGGGGGCTCCATGGGGTCCCCTTGGGAGGGGTACATGCTGTGGGAGGCTCCGCCCAGCCCACCTACTGCCCGCTCCCAGCATGCAGCTGGGATCCAAGCTGCAGCTGCTCGTCTCTCCTCTGGGCTTGGGTATGCATGCAGACCTTTTTTAAAAAAAAACAAAAAACACCTTTTTAAAAAATTTAATTTTAATTAAAAACTCGCCATCAACTAACCATCCCACTTGGTCTTTAAAGGTAGGCTGCACAAGTCAAACCTGGAGGTGACAGTGCCATGTTATAGGAAGGCTGTATGTTACCTCTTAACTAACCCCAGATGAAAACAGGAGCATGAGTTACCACCACTACATGGAAAGCCAAGATCAGCTGGGAACCTAAAAGTACCCCAAGACGATGAATTGCTTTGGCAAAGGATGGACATTCTCCATTAACAGAGGCAGCGCCTCAGATTTTTTTCCCTAACCAACATGCATCACCTCCATCATTTGTGAGCTTGAGCGTCAGCCAACTTGTTCTGTCCAGGCCTTGCGAAATCAAGGCAACTATTCCATCTCAATCTAATGAAAAGCCACAACAGGGAGGTCGTCCGCATACTGGTGACATCATAGGCCCCAGCATTTCATAAAGACTCTCAAAGGGGTATTGTTGTGCATGTTAAACAGAAGGCACAAAAGTATGGAACCACAAATGAGAAGGCCACACAGACCCTCTGAAACCTTTCTGAAAGGAAGGCACAGAGCCAGTGAAGAACAGTTCCACTCACCCATTTTCGACCCTGCCAGCATACCAGGAACACCACCTTGGCAACACTATCAAAAGCTATAGTTCTAACAAAATCACCACAGACTCTTGACTTTTGTCCAGGGCCAAGAGTTCATCAACCAAGGATATGAATGCAGTCACTTTAATATACCTAATCCTGAAACCAAAATGATAGGCATCTGGGAAATAAAAAGATGCCTAGGGAAGTGTAATCTTCCCAGAAAGCGGAAAGTTTGAGACTCAGTAATAATTGGCAAACAGAAAGATTATTATCTTTAAGTGATGGCTTCTTGAGAACGGTCTCACTATTATTTCTTTAAAGTTGCTTGACTAGATCATCCCAAGACAAGAGAACAACAATCCCATCAGTAATGAACCCCAAAAGCTTCTGACTGGCTTTCACCAGGCAAGAGAAACCTGATCCATCTCATAGGTAATTGTATCAGGTAATGTCACAGAGTAATGGCTTCCAAACTTATTCGTGGACAACTACAGATCTGCAGAGCACTTCCTGGTAGTCTGCAAAGAGCTGGCTAGCCATAGCGCACTTGCTCCTCATCTTCTTTTCCCATTAATAAGGTAGATTAAATGAAAACCCAAAATACATTAAATACTCTTCTAATATTAATTTCCTTATCGGAAATTGTTGCCATTGCTACAGAGATGTTATTCAATGTCAATTTAGAGGGCAGATTAAGAATCTGATGCGAAGTAGCCCATGAAATATCTCTATTAAGATACGGTGTGTACTATGAAAAAGTTTGGAAACCCCTGCCACAGAGGAATCAGGAAAACACCTGAGCCATTTCCACTAAAACAAATTAGGGATTATGGAATTTTTAAGAAACCTCACAGCCTATCATAGAACTTGAAGAAATCAGTGAAGTTTTCTCCCTTCAGAGATTACTAATTTTGATGTGTTTATTTATACACTGATTAGTTTTAATATTAAGAATGAATGTATTTATTAGTTTGGGAAATCGTTCAGAAATAAAATGAGGAACTTCATGTGACTATCGTAAGTGCACACAATGTGTGACATGAGTTTAAGATTTTTCTGTATATGTTAGTGACTCAACAAATTACATTATTTTTTAAAATAACAGTTTTCAGTGGTAGAAGTGTACAACACACATGCACACTCACACAAACTTGAAAGACTGAGGTCTCTAGGAGACAATCATGATTTTTTTTTTAAAAAAACTAAACCACGGGGTATGTTTCATTTGTTGAGTATGCCTTTGTGCTTGTGTTACAAAAAAAGGCAGGAATATCGGAATGGCCTGTCTCTTCTATCATACCACTTCTTATGTTTCTCTTCTCCAAAGCAAATACCAAGTCTCTAATCTCACCTTGTGTGGAAGCCACATCATTCTCACAGCCCCTAATTATTTTTACAGTCCAACTCTGAACCTTTTTGTTTGCTGCTATTTCTATTTAAGATCATTAAAACGGAACACAGTTCTCAAGTTGAGGATACACCACCCATTTATAAAAGGTCATTACACATTTGTTATTATGTCCTTTCCCTTCTAATACAGCACGGAACATCCTATTGAACCATCATGGAGCTCTGATCAAATGTCTTCACTGAGCTGTCCACAGTCATGCAAAGATCATTTTTGAGCAATTTCACCTTCAAAACCCATCAGTGTACACAAGCTTCTTAACTAGTCTCTTTCTATTTTCTTGAGTGTGTTGATTTTACTGTGCCACCATTCTGTCTCAAAACCTTGAGTTTTTAGGTCCTGCTTGAGTTCCTCACAGAAGCAGAAAGCATGATAAACAACCATTAAACCATTGGATGATCCAGGTACTAAAGGAGCACTCAAAGAAAAGGCCATTGCAGAGAAACTAAATGAATTCTTTGCATCTGTCTTCACAGATGAGGATATGAGAGAGATTCCCAAACCTGAGCCATTCTTTTTAGGTGACAAATCTGAGGAACTGTCCCAGATTGAGAGGTCATAAGAGGAAGTTTTGGAATAAATTAAACAGTAATAAGTTTCCAGGACCAGATGGTATTCACTCAAGAGTTCTGAAGGAACTCAAATGTGAAATTGCAAAACTACTAACTGGGCACATAACCCATCAAATAAATCAGCTTCTGCATCAGATGATTGGAGGATAGATAATGTGATGCCTCTGGCATTTACAGACTGGTAAGCCTAACTTCGGTACCAGACAAATTGGTTGAAACTATAGTAAAGAACAAAACTATCAGATGCATAAGTGAACATGATTTATTGGGAAAGAGTCAACATGGATTTTGTAAAGGGAAACCATGCGTCACCAATCTACTAGAATTATTTGAGGAGATCAATAAGCATGTGGAAAAGGGTGAGCCGGTGAATAGTTAGATTTTCAGAAAGCCTTTGAAAAGATCCCTGGCCAAAGGCTCTTAAACAAAGTAAGCTGTCATGGGATAAGAAAGAAAGTCCTGTCCTGGATCAGAAAATGGTCAGAAACCAAAGATAGAAATAAATGGCCAGCTTTCACAATGGAGAGAGGCAAATAGTGTGGTGCCCCCCATGGGCCTGTATTGGGACTAGTACTGTTCAACATATTCATAAATGATCTTGAAAAAGGGATAAACAGTGGCAAAATTAGCAGATGATACAAAACTACTCAGGATAGTTAAATCCAAAGCAGTCTGCAGATTACAGAAGACCCCACAAAACTGGGTAACTGGGCAACAAAATGTCAGATGACATTCAACATAGATAAATGCAAAGTAATGCACATTGGAAAACAATCACAATGACACATAAAATGATGGGGTCTAAATTAGCTGTTACCACTCAAAAAAAAAAAAAAGATCTTGGAGTCACTATGCATGGTTCTCTGAAAAAAAAATCCACTCAATGTGCAGCAGCAGCAAAAACGCTAGCAATGTTGGGAATTATTAGGAAAGGAATAGATAAGACCGAAAATATCATATTGCCTCTTTATAAAACCAGGGTACGCCCACATCTTGACTATTGTGTGCAGATCTGGTCACACCATCTCAAAAAAGATATATTAGAATTGGAAAAGGTAGAGAAAAGGGCATCAAAAATTATTGGGGTACAGAACAGCTTCCATATGACAAGATATTAACAAGACTGGAACTTTTCAGGTAAGAAAAAAGATTATTAAGGAGGGATATGATAGAGACTTTTAAATTAATGACTGGTGTGGAGAAAGTAAATAAGGAAGTGGTTTTTACTGTTTCTCATAACACAAGAACTAGGGGTCACCAAATTAAATTAATAGGTGGCATGTTTAAAATGAACAAAAGGAACTACTTCTTCACACAATGCACAGTCAACCTATGGAACTCTTCACCAGACCATGTTGTGAAGACCAAGATTACAGCAGGGTTCAAAAAAGAACCAGATAAGATAATGGAACTATTAGCCAGGATGGGCAGGTATGCAAAACCATGCTCTGAAGTGTCCCTAGCCTCTGTTTGCTAGAAGTTGGGAATGGATCACTTGATGATTACCTCTTCTCTTTGTTCCCTCTGAAAACCTGGCATTGGCCACTGTCAGAAGACAAAAAACGAGAGTCCTGTGGCACCTTATAGACCAACAGATTTTCTTCGGCATAAACTTTCGTGGGCTATAACCCACTCTGACGAAGTGAGTTATAGCCCACGAAAGCTTATGCCGAAGAAAATCTGTTGGTCTATAAGGTGCCACAGGACTCTCGTTGTTTTTTGCTGTACACAGACTAACACAGCTAGCTCTCTGGAAATATCAGAAGACAGATACTAGGCTATATGCCCCATTGGTCTGACTCAGTATGGCTGTTCTTATGTTCTTAATCCTCTTTAATCTTGGCTATTTAATTTTATCACCCCTCTGTCCACCCCTTTCTTCCAAATCCTTAACAAACATGAGATACTGCACACCATTTTGGAAAATTGTCTAGTACATAACCCTAGAGCACCCCAGTGTTAACATTTTTCTCTGGAAGAACTGGCCACTCATTCACACACCTTGCATCATATTTCTGAACCACTTTTTAAATCCATGATGAGACTTTAACTCTCACCTCATAGTTAACAAGTTTCTATAACAGCCTCTTAGCAAGGAAGTTTATCAAAATCCTTTGATCTATAAACTATTTCTGCTCAGTCTCGGTTAGTCCATATAGGGCCTGCACCTGCACCCACTGACTGCAGTGACAGAAGCCTGCTCTAATCTATCTCCTTTCTATGGTATGTTCTGAGAACTCGTCAAAAAGAGTGAACAGGAGACAGCCACAATTTACCCGTATAGAATAACTATCACACCATATGCACTCAGTTTAGGTGCTTATAACTAACTTTAAATGATTTTCCTATTTTTTCCCTGGCCAATAGCTTTTAGTTCAGCTACTTTGTCCTTTAATTCTTTTCGAACTAATAGAAATTACATCTGGTCCTAGTAATTTACTCTGTGTTAATTTCACTTTTTTGATACTTCTATCTCTCACAGTATCTGACCTTTAGTACTTGTAAAGAATTGCTTTTTATGTCCTCTTTTACATCCTGATGGACTGACAGTCGCACTGACTCTCCTGAGGGCTTTCAACAGTACTTCGGATAAACTTAGGAGAGTCTCTTAGTATTTTGTATATTTCTGGCTACTTTCTTTTCAAGTTTCCATTTGGTTTTTCAAATAACCACTGAAGACAATTTCCATTCTATTTAGTATCACTTGAGTCAGTAATTTTTAAAATGACACCATTTTAGTTCTAATAAACTCTGGTATCTTGCTTTTCATCCCCTTTCCATGTTTCCCTTGATTTTGATTTCTGATGATCTGGAGTACCCAAACCTTGCATGACGATAATAAATTCACTTTTAAATATCTCCAAGTGATTCTCTTAACTTTAAGCACTTAATTTTCCTTGCATGCTATTTTAACTCACTTCCCCATTCTTACAAGAAAAAAATCATGTACTTGAAGTTATTTAACAGTATGAGCTTAAGTCTGATTACTGAGTCACTCCTCCTGACCCCCCAAAAAGCCTTGTGTAAGCGCCAAAGCATGTCTCTCTTACCAAAAGAAGTTGGTCCAATAAGATATCACCTCAGCCACCTTTGTCTCCCTTCCCCTATCGTCACTAATAAACCTCAACCCTATTTTCTATACCAATGGTTTAGTAAGAAATTAAAAAAAGAAACAGCTCTCCCTTTATCTGCTCCTAAACCAACTCTCCCAGATTCCCAAAAAAGATTCCCCTCATCCCCAAAGGTGTGGACATAAAAAGATCCGTCAATTTATATCTCACTATCAGTAAATCACCTGGGAGCTCTGTTTCATTATGGCAATCCTTGTGATTCCAAAAAGTTACTGTTGTATTGTGACACCAGGATCAGAGCAACACCATTGACTCAGTGATAATGCGGTTTAGTGGTTATGTGAAAAGGAGGCAAAATACTGTATTAGGGTTGGGATCCATGCTCCCCAATTGCCATACAACGGGAGAGGACAGGAAAAGGAGTGGGATGGCTGGCCACACCTTTCTGCAGAGTTGCGCTGACCTCTTTTTGTTAAATTGTTAGAACATTGCTAATTGTCAGTCGGCTCCGAAGTCCCTTCCTTTGCACTTTGGCACCCCTTTAAAACTTTGGGGTGTCAGTCACAGGGGGGCTGTTAAGAAGTGTGGGGGTGTCTCGGGGTGGCTGCTATGGGGTGTGGAGTGTCAGTCACAGGCCTGTCATAGAATGTGGGGAGTTCCTGGGGGGCTGTTACCCGATGTCAGCCAGAGGGGACTGTTACTGGGTGTGAGGAAGTGTCAGGGGGCTGTTACAGGGTGTCAGTGAAAGGGGGCTGTTACAGGTGTGGGGATGTCTGGGGAGGACTGCTATGCAGTATCAGTCACTGGGGGGCTATTACCAAGTGTGGGGTGTCCATCACCAGGGGAACTCTTACCAGGTGTGGGGCATCTGTCACCAGGAGAGAGGCTGTTAGCTGGTAAGGGGCATGGCTGTTATGGGATATGGGGTGTCTGTCACTGGGGGGGCTGATACAGGCTGTGGGTGTCCATCACTGGGGGGTCTGTTACCATGTGTGGGGTGTCTGTCACCAGGTGGGCTCTTACCAGGTGTGGGGTGTCCGTCACCAGGGGTCTGTTACTGCATGTGGGGCATCCGTCACCAGGGGCTGTTACTGGGTGTGGGGTGTCCGTCACCGGACAGGGGGCGGGGGCTGTTACCAGGTGTGGGGTGTCCATCACTGGGGGGAGGTTGTTGCCGGGTGTGGAGTGTCCATCAGCGCGTGTGGGGTATCAGTCCCGGGGGGCTGTTAC
>ML685819.1:743059-782263 GCA_007922175.1 Pelusios castaneus | reverse complement strand
GGGGGCTGTTGCCGGGTGTCTCGCCCACCGTGACCCCGGACACACTCGGGCGGGGCGGGCTCCCGCCTAGCGCCCCCGGCCGGCCAGTCACCGAGGCTCTGAGGCTGGAGGGGCTCCCGGGCCAAGCCGGGCCGGCTCCTGGAGCCGCGGCCGGGGTTCCCCCTGCGTGTCGCGGGCAGCAGGAGGCCCCCAGCCCGCCCTGCCGCTGCGGAGCCCGCGCTGGCCTGCCTCCGACTCGAGCCCCTTTCCCCGCCCATGCGGGC
Source organism: Pelusios castaneus (assembly GCA_007922175.1). Lineage (NCBI taxonomy): Eukaryota > Metazoa > Chordata > Testudines > Pelomedusidae > Pelusios > Pelusios castaneus. The sequence continues at coordinate 782,000 of ML685819.1, read as the reverse complement.
CCTGCCCGGCGCTCCGCGGAGGCCGGCCCGGCCATTGTGCCCCTGTCACACGGGCAACACCCCGGGGAGCGGGGAACCGAGCTCTCCGCGCCACCCTGCTCGGCCGCCGCCACCTCCCGGGGCGCGCTCGCCGAGCCCGGCCACGCTCCGCCCTGCAGCCAGCGGCCTCGCTCCCCGCACACGGAGCCCGCCCGGCAGCGGGGCGATGGTCCGGTGCAAGCAGGCGAGAGCCGCCCCCCCGCCCGGACAATAGCCCCCCATGACAGCGGCCGGGGGAAGGGCATTGTGCGAGGATCACAAAACACACAAAGCTCCGCAGCAGCCAGGGCGAGCGAGCCGGGGGCAGCCTGGCTCCTCCTCCTCCTCTCCAAAAAGGCCTGTTGGAAAACTGCACAAGCAGCGGCCGCTCCGCCGCCTGCCCCGGAGAGCCCAGGACGGGAGGCAAAAGGCAGCGGGCGAGCAGGGGGACCGCCGCCCCGGGAGGGAGCCGAGGGGGGGGGGGAGCAGGCCCGAGCCCTTTGTGTTACCTGCCGTGGAACCAGTCCTTGCAGGCATCGCACTCGATCATGAAGCGGGTTACGTCGTAGGGCAGCCTGCAGATGCAATAGACGGGCACCGTCGCCATGTTAGTTGAGCTCCCTTCAAAACAACACCCGAGCGGACTCCCCTCCCCGGCAAGCGGCGGCTCCTGCCGCTGGGGAGTTGGCGGCTTCTCCTTCCAAGAGGCGAGCAAAATTTGCAGTGTCCAGAGCCGGAGCGGTGGGGAGAGAAAAATCAGCTAATGCAATTACAGCTCTTCAAGGGCGAGCGAGCAATGTCAGAAAAATAACCAAGGGCTTCCCAAACTTTGGCTGCATGGCTCCTCTGGCTCTGCGAGCTCCAGGCGGACCGGGGCTTTTTGGTGGTGAACGATTCTTAGCCCCACTGTTTGGCGAAATGCATTCTAGTGCGTGCCCCCTGGTGACAGTACAGTACCGCGGCTTTTCATAAACACTCCGAAATGTAGCCCTTTCCTTGTAATGTCCTTACGTCAGCTTGCAACATTGTAATATTTCCTCCGATGGGGCTGGGGAGGGAGGCTGCAGCAGGGGAGGCGAAGCTGAAACTCAGAGCTTGGCACCGGGCGAAAGATGAGCGGGGGAAGGCACCCACCTCGCCGAGGAAAACAAACAGAGCTGGGTGTAAAAAGGGGGACGAGGAAAGGGAGGGAGATTTAAGAAACAAACGACGAGTGGAGATCGGCGGCTTTGAATGCAAAGAGCTCGGAAGCTTGCCGCCCTGCTAGGAGAGGTTTGCAAAACAAAACTGGCCTCGGAAACAAAACGCAATCTCCCGATTCGAGAGGGGGTCCCACCCCACTCCTCCCAAACGAGGACCGCTTGGCAGCAGGGCCGAAGAAAGAGGAAATTCAAGGACTAGCTGCTCAGAGAACGAGGCCGAGCGCGGGAATCGCCAAAAGGGGACCTAAAAGTGGGGCAGCAGCTCCGCTTTTAAAGGGACAGGGCTGTTAAGAAAAGTTATTTCGCTCTATGTTGCGCACAGCACGGGACGGCCGGGACCAATGCTGTCAGCCACTCAGCCCTACAGAGAAGGAGTCGGGAGCGAATTCAATCAAGGAAGGACCCCCCCCCCAACCCGCTAGCTATCGTTCGCTGGCAAATGAGTCTGCAAGAGGGAGACGCAGGAGGGAGCAGCCTTCCTAACATTGAGAAAAGGAGTCTCAAGGAAAACGCCTCTGAGAACACACGAAGTTTCCAGGCGGACCTCATCTTTCCCTACACTGCGCTTTTTGGCATAGGCTTGTTTTATTCGGCTTGGTTGCTGTGTCCATCGGCCCCAATGAGCTTAAAGGAAATGAAGCTTTCCGCGTGGATCAGCTGGTGGCCTCCTTTCGTTTTGTGGCGCTTCCTCGCCGCGATTTTGTTTGAAAACAAGAAAATATAAATACATCCCGTGGGATCAGTTTTTGGTTTCAAGGATGCCACACTTACACAAGGTTGCTTCTAATACGCCTGGCCACTGAAGGACAGCTGCCCCTTCAAACTTTTTGGAAATGTCACTTGTCAGCTTTTTTCTCATTCCCAACTTGAGTCACACATAATTGATTAAAGTTGTCATAAACCTTCATCCAGATCTATTAACATTCTCCAATATGGTCAAAAGCTGTAAATTGTAAAGTACACTTAGGTTGTAGTAAAACTGTACCATAACTAAGTTAGTCTTTGAAAGTGCCACAGGACTCCTTGTTTGTTTTGCTGAACTAGAGTAACAGGGCTACCCCTTTGGAACTTATAAATGTTTGTGGGCGTACACACATACACACAACTTTAAGTATAACGTGACTATGCACACCCATAAATTTTAACATAGCATGTAGCTCTAAAACACAAAAACCTTATTTTAACGACAGTCAACTCTATATCCAAAGGAAAGATGGTTAAATGTTGAAGTACCATGATTGTAACTCAATTATTGCACTGTGATTAGTAAAGAAATAAAAGACTCTATAGAATTTTTAGCAGGTGTCTAAACAGGGTGGAGGAGGATTGCATAAAAGGTGTACATATTTTAAAAGAAAACTTGTATTTAATGAAGGTAGTTTGCAGTATATAATTACTTTAAGAGCTACCGCCATCTACACAGAAGCCTGTTCATCCGCCCATATGTTAGAAATGGAGTGAAAAGGCCTGCTACCCTTAAAAGACAAAAGTAAACACATTGGCTATGTCTACACTTGGCCAAATAAGTCAACTTTGTTAAGCAATCTGAAGTCGACTTAATTTGTAAGTGTAGATGCACCCATTGTGCCTATGAAGTGCCAAATCAAGTCTGTAGGATATTGGGTACATGTTCCCAAGGGCAGCTCGGGAACACAATAGCCTACAGCCCAGAACTGCAATCCTCAGCCACCAAGGAGAAGAGTGAGCAGAGTCAGAGAATCTCAGTTTGAACTGATACTTCTCTCTGAAAAGTTAAAACGCTTCTTCCAACAGCAGGTGTCTGCCACTTGGTGAAGTGGCAAGGAAGACTGGATGGAGACTGACAAGTCATTTTATGTAGGCCACTGGCTGAGACAGCAAAATCACTGCAGTGTTAGAAGTGAAAGTCTCTATCCCACATTCAATATCCTGAGCCATCCACTTCCCCTGGGATTGTTTGCTTGTAGATGACCTTGCAAATGATTATTAAATATTTTATGATGACTTTCCTTTATAAACAAAGTATGGTTTCGAATTTGCCCATAAGGCTGAGATCAACGTATTACACTGTATCGTATGCACACCACAAACTGAGATTACTAACAATGCAGTCCAAGCAAGTTAGTAATATAGGCCTCCATTTTCAAAAATGGCTAATGATTTTGGGTCCCTCCAATTTTTTGGGGCCAAATTGAGAAACCTTGAAGACAAAAATCAGGTGCTAAGCCTGACACAGGTCCCTTCTAGTACGTCTCACGATGAGCACCTGAAATCACTAGTCACTTTTGAACATTAAAGGAGATAAAGCCTATAGTGCCCTACCAAAAAAGGAAACCAGGTTGGAGGTTGGGGAGCGGTAAAGCAGCAGAAAAAAGGTCTAACAAAGCATTCAGCAATCTTGCCAAAACGTAATTCCCTCCACAAGGCAGCGGCGCTACCCCAGAGGCGTGAGGCTTAGGCTTTGTCTATACTGAGAAAACTGCTTCAAAGACCTGCTCAATCGATCCTCGAATTGTTCTCCCTTTGTCACAGTTACTCCACCCTCCCAAGTGAAGCAACACTGCATTGACGGAAGAGCCCTGCTGGTCGACGCAGCCCAGTCAAGACAGTGAGGTAAGCAGAGGTAAGTAAATCGGCAGGAGATACGCAGTCTGCGTGCTGCGTATGTCCCGTTGACTTACCCCCACGGTATAGACTAGGCCTTAGTAAGGGAAGGAAAAAAAGTAGATTCAAATGATTTCACCTTGCTTTGGTCTTGAGATTAAATGTGTATGCAGAGACAGCTCTGCAGTTACCATTTTGTTTTCCTTTGAACATGGGAACTGCATTTTGTTAGTGCCCTTTCAAAATATGTAAAGTTTGAAATGTGCTGAAAAGTACAGCATCAAAATCTGACTGTGGTAATTACAGGATAAGTGTAGTGTGAAATGCAGATATCTGATCACAAGGAAAGAGTCTTCTAACTCTACGGGCCACAGCCTGCTTCCACTGAAGGCAATTTTCCTATCAGTTTTCATGAAAGCAGGACTGAGCCCAAAAAGTTTAAGGAGGCCAAAAAGTCCACCCTTATTGGGAGTCAAGTTGGTAGCTCACTGTAGCGCTTAGAGGGGCCCCTGATCAGGGTGAAATGGAGCAATGTTCTTACAATCTCAGAGAAACAAGATGTTTCCATCACCGTGATTTCATGTGAAGTCAACATTTACCCTGGAGTCAGCAGGGTTTAAAGTTTGAAATGAACAGAGCAGTTCACAACTGTCTGAACTCAGCCCACGTGTAGTGTCAAGACAACCGCGCTACAGTAATCACTTTCAGACATTTATCTGGCCAATCTAGGGCAAGAAAGTGAATTGTTTTTAAAATAAAACCAAACATTTCCTTTTAAAATGCGATCATAGCACTCATCTAATCTGATATATATCAGATTTAACCAGTATCTAATTAAAAGACAACTCTATTCCAGGTTAATAATACCACACAGCAATCAATGAATAATGTCATCATGTGTATTGTTGCATCTGAATTTGCTCCAGGAATGTAGCATCTATTACCCTCTCAGTGTAGTCATTTCAGAACACAGATTAAAAAGAAACGCTCAGCTGTTTGATGTAACCATGGGTATGTCAAGTTCATCACTTCACTAGTACTTGATGCCTGGACTTTAGATTTTAACAATGTGGGTCTGAGAAAAGATGGTATAAAAAAGTTTTTTTGGTTTTATTTTTAAGTGGCGAGAGGGAGCAGGGGGGAAGGAGGCATTGGTGCTTAGTGAAATAGAGCACTGGATCAAAACTCAGGAGAACAGGGTACTATTCCCACTTTGGCCCTGAGTTGCTGGATAACCTTGGACAGGTTATCTGTAAAATGGGGATAAAGATTCTGCTCTCCTTCATAAAGTGTTTTGAGATCTACTGATGACAGGTGCTACATAAGAGCTAGATCAGGGGTCTGCAACCTGTGGCTCCGGAGCAGCATGTGGCTCTTTGACTGCCCCCTTGTGGCTCCAGGCCCCCCTCCTGCCACCAGGGAACCCAGCAGGTGTCCAGCACCAGTCTCCGGGTTCCCCCTGCCCCAACAGAGCTCTGTAGGGGGCCCGCTCTTGGTTCTGGATTCCCCCCTCACTCCACAGGACCCTATGGTAGGCACCCTGGTCCAGCTCCCAGCCCCTGCCACCAGGAGGCTAAACCCACTGCAACTCTCAAAACACTTGGTTATTGAAGGAATTTTTAAAAAATGGCTCTTTTTATCTTTTGGGTGGCTGACCCCTGAGCTAGGTATTAGCACCATACTCCTGTCATAGAGACAGAGGTTTAGGATTTGCTCATAGGTCACAAGAGATAGTATATAACATAAGATGAAGCCTAAATTCAGTTCATGTATTTCTTTATTGTATTCCTCAGGTTTGATTTCAGCATACAAGACAGAAAACGATTCCTGTTCTGGGCTCTCTTGACAAATACTTAAACAGTGCCCAACAAAGAGACAAAAAGCCATAACAAACAACACCTTCCTCTGCATGAAAGAGAGACCAATCCACACCAATCCAATCCCTCGTTTCCAGCAATTGTGCACCAACTCCAACACCTCCATTGATCTCAGCTATTGCAGTATGAGAAAGAAAGAAGACATCTCAGGCAGATGGATACCAGGCACTTTTATAGTGAAAAAATAAAACCTTATGCTCAAATCACCCAGCAGCGGGTGTATATCGCAGAGCACTGGAGTCAGAGGCTCATGGTGACAGATTTTTAATGAGCAAACCACCATATTCTGCACCAGCTTCAGTTTCCAAACTGATTTAAAGCATAGAGGCATGCAGAGATCATTGCAATGGTCCAATCTTGAAGTGACGAAGGCATGGATGATGGCAGTGTGGACACAACCAAGAGGAAGGATCGCAGATTTATGACCCAATGTAGATTGAATAAAGCCCATACTAGTCTCTGCTGCTGTGATGATCTGACAGCTGCTGGAAATCTAACAATATCCCTAAGCCACAAAGTTGACTGACACAGAGCAGAAAGACACCCTCAGTCAGAGAGACGGATACAATCATTCCCATATTTCCCAGATGCTTCCTTAGTCTGCAGAATTAATCACATCAGAGCAGTCTCTTCCACACCTCAAAGCTCCTACCTTAGACACACCAAACTAGGTACCCTCTGGGATGGATGAAATGAAGAAAGGGGGGTTATAAATGCACACACTAGACTGCAGTTAAAAAGTAACGTCTATTTACGTTGTGAAACTGAAGGGGGTGGGTCTTAAAAGCAACAACTCATGACTGGGCCTGTATTTTTCAGACAGTAGACCTAAATCCTGTAGGACATATTCAGGCAAAACATTCAGTGACTTCACTGCCGTTTGGCATGAGAAATGACTGCAGAAATGGATTTGGTATTTGCACGCTGAAAGCATGTGTAATATTAACTGAGATGTGCATTCTGGAGTATTTTAATTCAAAACAAACGTATTTCCCAGTTTGTGTGGAAGCTCTCACAAATGTAGACACTTATCACAGGATGTTCAGTGCTTTGCACCAGTTCCCAAATGCTTCAGGGGCTGCTTGAGCCAAACCCATGTGATCTGGGAAAAACCAAACCCTTGCATCCCTCCTATATTCCTTTCTATAATTTCCACCAGCATCTCCATGCAAACAGCCCTATTTCCAAAGCACTGGATGTAGCTCTGTTGCCAACACTTCTCAACCAAGCTAGGCCCTTTTAATATTGAGGAGACTCTGGCAATAGCAACTAAAATAAACTGTGAGGTATTAGTGTTCCAGCCAGCTGATGCAAGAACCTTCAGCGTCTTTGCTAGGAATCTCAGCTATCATATCCTGATTCCTGAGCCACCCTTAGGAATGTTTACCCAACTATAGCTTTGATAGGTCAGCTAGTTCTTCAAACACACTGGGAGGATTTAGACCTAGAAGCCACAGCAAGAGACTTTTTTCATTCAAGCGGAAGGAGTGGTAGGGTTCAGAAGTGACATTTAAATCCATAGAATGCAGAGTTCAACCTCTTCCTGATTCTTCTGGAGCAAAGAGAAAGTACAGAAAATTCAGCAGAAAAGATATCCAGAGAATTCAGCAGACCAGATACGCAGAGAATATCTTGATTTGAGTCTCTAGTTAGAAAAAACAGGACTAGGTTAGCTGTAATACATGCTAACACAGTGTGCCAATTTGTCCCACTCTACCAAGGTCTAGGTCTAGGAGTCCACAACTGTCTTTGAGCTTATGGGCATGGATGGGGTTTTCAAACATGCCAGAATGATCTAGAAGGATAAATCACATTGTGTAGAACTTGTTACATGGGTGCTTCTGAAAATCCAAGCCCAGACTGTTAGCCCAAGCAGGAGAATCTCATGCTCTTAGATCCTGGTTCAGTGCCCATAGACAAGCACCAGCACAGCACAGCTGTTGTTACACAGATAAGGACCAGCAATCATTTGGGGAGTTTCCTGGGTGGGTTTTAAATGCCATTTTTTGAGCATTTTTCCTCCAGAGGTATAGTGTTTTCTCTCTTTTGGCATGTGTATAAAGACTGGCTCTTATAAACCTCTGAACTCTTTTTACACACTTAACCTGTTTGGGTTTTTTAACATAAAGAAGAAACTTGATTTATCCTTTTTCTCCATCTGTCTCTGCTATTTAAGAAAACTATAGGGAACAGAGAGGCAACCCTTAGCCTCAAGAACTTAAACAAAACAGGGATTAGTTGCTTACAGGACACTTCTTTTCCAGTTTTTCCTTCTGAATAGAAGGCACTAGATTTCCTGCCTGCACTTGGGTTTCCGTTTGGGGAAGCAGCTGTGGCACGTGTTATGTTTACTCTTCACATAAGCCTTTTAACAGCTCCCAGCAGAGCCGCACTCTAAGGCACTAAGAGATGCTGGGTTTGGGACTGCCTATGTTCATCAGGCCCCTGGACAAGGAGAAGCACACTAGGGAAGTAGAAGGACAAGTGAAATAGGGAAGCAGGGAAACTTTGGGGTTTACAACCTCCCTGTGACATTAAGGTGCTCAATTCAAGCAAGCAGCTTGGTTTAGGCAGGTTTTCAGGGGTTGCACTTGCTTCTCTATTGCCCCTAGGTGTCAGAACAGTGCTCCCTGCCTCCATCTTCCATGGCCCAACCCTCCAGCCAGGTCACCTTTTAGGTTCAATCCCCTTCCAGCGTAACAAAAGTTCAGCTGAAAATCCAAATAAGCATCTAAGCAAACAGCTTTTCTGTTCCTCTTGGGCTCTGCTGAAGTTCCAAAGCCTTGACTCCCAGGCCTGCTATGCTTTCCTAGGCCCTGTAAGCTGAGCTTTCTCCCTAGAGCCCCATCTTCCTAGCAGGTTTCCCCACTGCTTCCCTTCCCTAGGGACACTGGCAGCATCTCCCAGACTTCCCTGCTTCTTTAGGCCCTACTCCAACACTTTCCTCAGGAGCCTATATAGCTCCCTGCAGACCCTTTCCAGTCTGCTTTCACCAGGCCTTTGCCTGAGAGATGGCACCAAGGAGGGAATTTTACTCTCTCCCTTTCACAGCTTGTAATTAAGGCACTAGATCAGGACCAGCTAGGGGATAACTGCTACCTACCAGGCAACCCCTTAAAGGGCCAGCCTGAGCCACAAATGCTTAGCCTTCCAGGGGACTAAAGCACATGTTTACTGTGAAGTGCCCTTCCTGAACAGGGGCCTAACACAGCAGTCTGAATTTGGCACCAAAACCAAAACAACGCCCCCATCTCGCCCGACCCTGAAAGAAGCATTTAAGATTTTTACATATTATTCCTAAGCAAATATTTAAACATTCACCACCCCTTTAAATGAGTCTGCTGCTTACATACCGCACTACCTGAATTTTTGTATAGTCAGTCATCTGTTTCATATGCATAATATATACCCAGGTCTGCTTTCATCTGTCCCTATACATGTCCTGTCACTTCCTTAGACTTTCCTTGTGCCTTATGTCTCAGCACACCTGAAGAATACATCCAAACAAACAGATTACAGGAGCTTGTAAGAGGCTCAGGTGACTGACTGACATGCAGTCCCATATTCCCATTACAATGTCATAAAATCATTTGTTAATGGCCATTGAGAATGTAGAGGAGAAGAATTGGGAGAAGGAAAACAGACCAAATTTGAACTTTACTTTCAAGTCAGGAATCAACAAAAAGTCTCTCATCAGATTCCAACTATTCAATTCCACTTTTGAACAAAATCCTAGCAATTCAGTAAATCTAGAACACTTCTTATGGTCCTCCATTGGCCCTCTACTTCGTGCACCTCTGGAGATGTGCAATGAACAGAGGAGGGAGAGAATATAGGTTCTGTTAAAGGAAAAAATGGTTTATGGAAAGCTGGAGCACAGAAAATATGGAGGCATTTGGCACCCTGAAAGGGGAAAAGGAAAGTCTGAACACTCACTGGTGCACTCTGCATATGAATGCAACATATCCAGTTCTAAAATAAATCTGGGCCATGAAAATGGTCAATTAGCAAGCGTGGCTAATGGCTGCTCTCAGTCAATAGTCTTATCTCTTACCAGGCGTTTACCTTTTTGTCATTACATGTTTCTGTGGGTGGGATATGAGAGGTTGTGGACTCCCAGGTCTGAGCTGGGGGCTAGGCACATGCAGAGTAAGCAATTACTTAAGGCCCTGAGCAACTCAAGGCACCCCTCCCCCGTTTGCTTTTTTAGAATGTGTTATAAGGGGGAACCTTAAAATATTCCTGCTTAGAGCCACCAATGGGCCAGCACCACTTCTGGGGTTGGTCTTTGGAGATTTATAAGCACAGATTTGACAAGCATCTGTCAGGGATGGTCTAAATCAGTGGTTCCCAAACTGTGGCACAGGGGTCAAAAGTGGCCCATGCGGGCTTTCAAAGTGGCTGGTGATTCTCCTCTGGCTGATTGGAGAAGGGAGCTGAGTGTGTTTCTGTGAGGCTAAATGAGTCTGACCAGTGCAGGCTCCTTGCTGCAGCCAAGTGGTTCAGAGATCAGCACTCCCCTTCCGCTGGCTAGAGCAGGAAGCTCAGCAAAACAGTCTGCCTGGGTCCTAAGGCATCAGGGTCCCTGCTGGAGCCAGAGGGAGGGGAGCACTGATTTTTCCATCACCCCCAGCTGCAGAAGGGAGCCACTGCCTAGGGACCCAGATGGCTCTTACTGCAGTGGAGGGAAGGTAGCCTGTGGGCAGAGACTGGTGGCTCTTCAGGGCTGTAAAAATGATATTGGTGGCCCGTGAGACAAACAGGTTGGGAACACTGATTTAGATATACTTCACCCTGCCTCAGGACACACAGCTGGATTAGGTGATCCCTTTAAGTCCCTTCCAGCCCTGTGCATATGAATGACCGGTCAGCAGTCTCTGCTAGTGCCCCATATGGTAAACCAAAGAAATTTTTCAACAAAGAGATTGGTCCCAAGCAATCATCATTCTTTATTCGAAGCATAAGAAAACTTACTGCTGTGTCGTCCATCCAGTCAAATGCTCTTAACTTGTCCCAAATGTAGTGAGCACAAATGCATAATTTAGATAAGTGGATGCACTGCGCAGCTTATAAAATATTTACATCACTTTCCTTTTTTTAACACTGAAAGTGTCAAATGCATCGTTTGTGCCACACCAGCCTGGGTGATTAAGAACATCTGTAGTAAAAGTTTCGGAGACCGGTTACATCCTTACAGCACATATACTTAATATTCATTTGCACGGCCCCAACAGCGTGCTAAACATGTTAACGCCAGGCCTGACAATAAGATCCTGGCTGTTGCCTAAATATTCATTTGTCTGACAGGCTCTATAGGTAAAACTCCCAGTAGCGGCAATGGGGGCTTGCTGGAGAAGGGAGGGCCTAATGGACATTTTATTGTTGTTTAAAGCCGTTTTCAGTTTACCTGTTTCAGCTGACTACAGCACAGCTGGCATTTCCATCCTATTGATCCAAAGTATCAAATTCCTAATGAGAATCCCTTTCATCCACTCACTTAAGTCAATGTCTACTCCTGAAAAGCTGCAGCATATAAAGAAAGAGCCTTATTTTCCACTGATTGAAACACATTTGTTTTGTTGAAATAGGTGCATTTCTTTTGTGCTGCACATGTATGAACTCTAGGGCCGATGAAAAGGCCTGGACTGGCAGGCCTGGAGAACGAAGCTCTGTATTAGGATATGGCATAGGCAGGTGCAGGACAAGTTTCCCCTCGCTTCCCAGCCATTTCCGTGCATCTCCATGTTGGCCGAGAGGCAACAGGCACCAGGAAAGTATGGCCTTCCTACCATCTGTGCTGAGGCTGCTAATGAAGCTGCAGGTTGCTGACAACCGTGTGGGGCATTTAAAGTATATTTTAGTTTAAAAAAATAATGTAGTGAATGTTCAGAATAAAACTCTTGCGGTAATAAATCTTTATTATTGTATTACAGTGGCGTGAGAGACATGAGTCCATTGTGCCTGGTGCAATGACATTTATTTCTGCAGGAGAAATAGTTTCAAACAATTGTTTTGTGAAGAATATCATACTGGCTGCATGTTATCTGCCAGAAAAATTCACAGTGCATCTTCTAGATCTCAAAGGAAACAAACACATAGTCTAGATTTTCTGCCCAGGTTGGGGTAGTAGCACCTGGGTGATTGCTTCCAGTCCAAGTAAAGCCAAGTCCCAGGCTAACTAGCAAGTGGTCTGAATATCTAGTTATTTAGATGAAAGGCTGCTGTCTGGGTTAGGAAGTGAATAGCAGAAGAGGCTGCTGGTTTGAAGGCTAAGGGGTGACAAAGGGGTAACATCTCTGATTCTCAATACATATAATGGAGGTAAGAGAAACCTGGTTAATTTTAGCATTTACAATTCCATATATTGTTAGTTTCGAATTCTTGTACATGGAAGCAAATGATGAAGGGTGTGTTCTTACAGGTCTTTTTCATGATGATGATAGTCTCAAGTGTGGCTCAACTTTACTTTTCTATGTGTATATTTAACTCATTTTTGTTAGATTACGCAAGTCATTTTTTATCAGATATCTTCTGCTCTGAGATTATTTTAGATTAAAAAAAACAAAACCAGAGTGCATGCAGGAGACAAACAGAGGAGGATCTAGTCTAGGAGCATGCTATTTAGGACTGAGAGGTTTTCAGAGACATGATCTTTACCCCAGGAAAATGTAAACATCTGCAACAGGTTTTTCCAGACATCAAATAATGGCTTTGCAGGTTGCCTGGTGATGTATGAGAATTTTCAGAAATGCACACAACACCCACTCCACTCCACTCGTTTTCCTTTACAGAATTCTCATCCTCTGGTTCAAAACATATTTCTACATGTTAAATAACTGTTTATTTTCAAGCTATTTGAAGTTTTAAAGTGAATGACAGCAATGTCAGAGGCTGGTTAACATAACTGGATTTAAAGCTCTCAGGAAATGTATTAATCTCCACAGATGCTCTATGTCAGTGGCTCCCATAGGGCTCTCCATGAATTTCTGGTGGTGCATGATGCAATGTGTTAATGGCCCATGGATAACTGGTTGGTTACACGGTGCTGATTTCTTTTGTGCATTGACTAAATTACCCGAGATTCACCTCTCCCTCTGTAAACTTGACCTACCACAATAGCTGTATTCTATTGGAGTGGTAAAGCTGTCAGCCTCCTGGGGCAGGCTCAGGAATGAAGGAGACAGAAGCAGAGGTGGACCTAGATTCTGGAACTCACTATCAGTTAAAAATCCACCAGTTTGGCTTAGCTTTCCCTCAGGAATTCCTTCACCCAGACACTCCACCCACGCAACTCACTCACACAGACAAGCAATAAACAAACTAATCCAGTTACTCCTCCTAGGAAGAGAGAGAAAGTGTTGTTATATCCACTTTTAAATACTTGGAAGGGGCGCTGACACTCTAGTGATGGGGCCGGAGAAGTATCTAAATAGTTTCCAGCTGCTAAATTTCACTGAAAGTGAAAAAATACACTAAATGTTCACATGGAAAAGTGATTTGAGGACAGTCATTGCTGTAGATCCCATGGTGGTGGTAAGTGCCCATAATAGAGGGAAGGAGGCCAGCCCAAAGAAGAACCCCAGAATTTACAAGGGGTCATCATAGAGTTGCTCGCTCTGAAGTTACCAATACAGTCTGCATTATATGTACCACTCCCATGCAATACCATTACCGGCTCAAGGCTTCCTTGGGTGAAGTGTGCACCTTCCAGTTACCATAAACAGTCTCCAAGTGGATAGCCATGTCATTTCTTAGCAAATGTATCACGCCATCTGCATAACACAGTCAATGTCCGAGTTCCAGTCTTATTAAAATGGCCCCAAGTGCTTGGGAAATGCGCCTAATAGCAGCTCCAGCTGTAATGGAACAGCGGGATTGTCCGAGAGCCCCTGTTTCCACAAGAGTTTCTTCTTCACAGAGATTCTTTCAGCGTTAACGTCAATAACTCCCCTTTGTAAAACAATCCAGTTATGCGAGGCAGCCCTCTTCAGGTTCTGCAAGCACATGGAATATCTAAAGTATCATTTTTCACATTCATTTTGCACTGAAAATTAAAACCGAAGGCTCAGTATTCAGCATATCCCTTCTCTTTCCCCCTTGCCTTACGCATCACCTCTTTTGGTAAGGGAGTATCAACCTGGATTTCTGTCTTCTCTAGCAACAGCCAACCTAGACAAAAGATACAACAGCTGTGAGTCCAGATTAGCAGGTATAATAACCCCACTGGCAAATCATAACCACCTCCACTACAACTGTGATCGAGCTCCTACGTAGCGAGGAAAGCTGCAGCATTCCCACAACCAACAACGGGCACTGAAATACTGTTAGGGCTGCCACCTACATAGAGATGGAAACAGCACAAACAAGGAGACCTCCCTTACAACTGATCTGCTAGATGAAAGAGAAAGCCATTCCCTTCCTTCATCTCCTTTCCTGCAAAGATCTCACATGATCTGCTAGACCGGTGGTTTTCAAACTTTTTCTCAGGACCCCCTTGAAAAAAATTATTTATGGCCATGACCCAACAATTACATCTTTGAGCAATGCATTGCAGTCTTTCGGCAGGGGCAGCAGGGGGCACCATGACCCGAGGGTCTGCAATCCAGTACGGACCCAGTTTGAAAACCACTGTGCTATACAGTACCTGGCAACCTCTAGCCACATTTATAGTCATTCATAAGCCTGGTGAACAATAACCTAAATATCAATAAAGGCACAAATGCAGTTTTAAAAACAGACCAAAACTATTACAGATAAAAATCCATGAGAGTGAAGCAGGTAGGAACCATCAGCTACGTGAAGAAACTGGGGCTTTAAACACCACCAAATGATCACAAGAGTCCCAGTGGAACTGTGGGAGCTGGTAACACTGGTCTTATTGATAACTAATTGTTTTCCCTGACCAAGTCTGCTGTCACAAATCTAACTAGCGCTCTAAAAACCAAGTCCTAGATTTAGTTCAATGGCTAGATTGGGGGAGGATTCACAAACATAAAAACTGGTTATTTTGAAGCTGATCTCAACCGGAACCATGATCCTTTAAATTCTTTCTAGCTTGCAGCTTAACAATGGGAGAGGAGGGTGGGAGTCAGCCTCTGCCATTGGTATAATTAGTATTTATTTAACCCCCTTGGGTTTTTTATTAGGGGGTCCTGTTAAGAAAGGAGAGGCTCATTCATCACTACAAAGCAAAGGCAGACGTTCATGATGGAGAGGTTTCAGCCCATTGGAAGTGCCACTAGAGTAACTTGTTTGCTCAGTGCTGGGACAGTATTTGCATAAAGGATCGTTAAATGAATGCTGGTTTGTACACCAAAACAGAACACCACACAGCCAAAAAACAGCACCCGCCCCAACAGCCCTCCCATCTAGATCAATATTTACAGGATATAGGGATGCACCTGGTGACAGAATAAGCCATAAACTGCTGGGGTGAAATCCTGATTCCACTGAAATCAATGGCCAATCTCCCACTGATGGACTCCAGCAGAGTCAGGATTTCACCCCGATGCAAAAGGTAACACTGTGAAGGACACTGTGGGCCCTCTAACTGCACCATGCTTAGTTAATGGTCTGAGCAGGGGAGAGGAGCCAGGAGATCCTGTCTGGCTCTGTTTCAAACAGTAAGGCAGGCCATTTACCCAAGCTCACCCAGCAAGTCAGTGGTGGAGTGAGACATTGAACTCAGATCTCCAGAGTCCCTTTCCAATGTCCTATCTACTGGACCAGGCTGCTTCTCTTGACACTCTATTTGGAATAAGAGGTTTGTCCAGTTTCCCAAATCAAGAAAAGTCACCCCTAGAAACAGCCACACTCAGTGGAAGTGGGATCAGAAACACCTATGCATGAACCTGCTGAAGGTGGCATCTCCTTACACAAGTATTTAGACAGATATAGCTGCTCCTCTTCTGTTTCTGCTATCTGGTACGAGAGGCCTGATAAACGATGAAAACGCAACATCACAAAGGGAAAGAGATGTTCCATATTTGTTGCTGCCAGTTAAGGGTGAACATCCAGATTTCAATGCCATGTACCCTACATTTCTTCAGTGAGGTCCAGCAGGTTGTCTGGACAGTCAGACAGGCTTAGGAGTGACTCATTAAAGCAGATTTCCTTGCAGAGACACCTGCATGTATTATGTGGGAATACAAATTTGAAGCTTTCACTCTTTCAGTCCTGACTGGCATAAGCTGGGCAAGTTTCACAGGCAGCCTACTCAGTCCAGTAGGAGAGGTGAGGTGGAACCAGCTGTCCTCAGCTGAAAGGATGCTTGCTCCAGAGGAGGGAACATATAAATGGGAAAGTGTGGGGGGGGAGGGGGGGGCAGAATCCTCTGGGTTTCCAAAATGAGCTTAAGGGACCCATTGGTAGAGCAAATATAAAATATCTGACAGATTTTGGCCTGGAGAAAATGTATTTCCTTGAGACAGCTGTGCCCACCTAAACAAATACTGGTTAAAACTGTGGGAACATTAGCAAGCAACATCTAGGTGCAAGAATCTGTTACTCCTCCAACAGGTTTTTACTGCACTTGACTGTAACAAGTTGATTGCTGAACCGTTGTACATCATTCATCACCGGTTTTGATCAGTGGGGCCGCCCAAGAAGGCAAACCCTCTACCCAGGATCTACCTGTTGTGGGCAACAAACCATGCCTCCCGCAACACTCAGGATTGCAGAGATCACTGAGAGGGCTTAGGCTGAAATCAAACATAGCCGGGTGAGCATGAAAGGGCACAACAGTGGGATGGATACTGCTTACAGGTGTGTGTGAGACTTTAGTCCCAGGCCATCACCCCCAACTATGCCAATCACTTCTTATGAATGGACATGAAGCCACCGTGTGTGCTGCTGTGGTGCTAAACCTGCCAAAGAGTAATACATAGAAATGCTGGGCCTGCACAGACACCTGCAAAACTCCTCCGTTACTTCACTGATGGTCGTGTCAGCCAGCTGTGTCCATACACACGTCCAGGCGCCATGGCTTGTTACACGATGGCAGCCCAGATTATTTGTTTACTTCCCCAGCAACAAACGTTTCCAAGCATGCTGGGGTCCAAGGATTGTTAGGTCTTGGGGATCTGTGGGTACAGCCTAATGGATTTCAGGTGGTTATAGGAGTGTCTGAGTTAAATCTCAAGTCTCCAGAAACGCTCTGGTTTCCACATTGTTCTTAATCCCATCCTGCAGAAAGCCACCAAGCCTTTCGCCTATAACACATGCACTGCATCAGGATGTAATGATGCTTCATCACTGCAAACCACACAAATAACTCGTCATATTCAAAACCTCAGAGAACTAATGACAGAAGAACACCAGAGGACTGGAACTAGGGAATCTGATCAGATCCACCTCTGCAGCCCCAGCAAACACCACGCTCTCACAGGCACTCTTCTGGAGTACAAAGTTCACCTGGAGCAGCTAACCGTGTCTGAGTGTTGCTGAGTTACACCTACAGGCCAACCAGCACTCACCCTCCCCTCCTCGCTCCTCCCATTTCTGTCACCCGACTCAGCCCAAGCACTTCTGGCATGCAGTGGGGACAGGATCATCTATGGAAAAGCAAAAAAGCCGCCAGGTGTTGAGTACGGCACAGAAGGAGCTCAAATCACATCCCTTCCCCCTCGTCTCATGTGAATTCATTTCCCATGCCACTGGGCCTTTGCACTCCACCTTTCCATCCTGCAGCCTTCCAGGTCCACAGTCCCATCCCCCTTTCCCCCCCATTTAGCTTTTTCACACTGGCAGTGAATGTAAGTGCAGAGGACATGTGGCCATTCAGAAATTCTGCCCAGGAGCCCATGTAAGCTGCCTACAACTACCAGATTACAAGACATACTTTGATGGCATGTATTTAGGGCCACGAAGAGTCAGGTTTTTAAAAAACAAAGAAACAAACAAAAAACCCAACAGCTATAAAATGACATAATTAAAGTGCTACCAGTTTAATGTCCCCAATTTTTCTACAGAACTTTCAGAGATCTGTGCTGCACCCTTTGGTCATTCTTTCTCCACTCCTCGATTAAGCTGTACAGCATCGTGTGCTGTGCACATTTCATGTGACAAGGGAGCCTAAACGTTCACCAGCTTTACCATTAGGCAATACTTCACCGGGTCTCTAGAAAAAAAGGCCAAAATGATTTCTGAGCTTGCTGGTTAACATCCTGTAGTATTTTACCATCATACCATTCATCTTTGCTCATCTCTTATTTTTTGCCTTGTCAGGGCAATTGAAATCCCCAGGGACTTGGCATTAGAGTTTTGTTTTCAAGTCTCCTTTGTTTGCATACGTCTTAACGACAACAAAAATGCTTACCTCTTATATACCTATCCAACGTGTCTTCGCATTTCACCAGAGTGGTTGCTTCTACCCTCTCCACTTCATTGTAAATTCTCTTCCTGTGAAGTAGTCAGAAATCATTTATTTCTTTGCAGGGAGAGGGGTTTTAAAGTTAAAAATCAATAAATTCCCATTAGGTTCTTAAGATCAAAAAAAGGCGCCCCTAATTTCAGGATGACAAGGCAGCAAAGAGGGACTGGATCATGTGCATTTCACAAGCAGAACCTTCCCTTGCTGATGGAACTAGAAGGCTGCCTCTGGTAGAAAAGCTCTTTCCCTTCTGCCTCATTAAACTTTTCATTCAACTTTTTTCAACTTCTTTTCCAGCTGTCACACCTTCTGCAACTCTACATTGCCACACTGATTTAAGCAGGATTTAGCCCTCAGAACAGATTAAGAAGTATCATATATCAGATGAGGACAAAAAGGGCGAGTGGGGGATGCAGAGAAACCTCTAGGGAGCAACATTATCCAGAGAGAAGAGTAACGCACACAACACAAATGCTGAGAAAAAGAATTGAGCAAATGGTTACCAGTGAGTACATGAAAACCACCACACAGATTTAACTAATGCTGATTATTTGAGACTTGTCTTTTATGGATGTATAGTGCATGTGTAATCCAAAGAGCTCTTTCTTTTCCCAATTTCTAATTCAAATTACAGTAGCACCTAGAGGCTACAGCCCCATTACATTAGGTGTCATACCAAAACACTTCCTTGGGAGGAGTCTAGCTCCTGGAATTCTGCCTTTCAATATTCCACCCATTTTTCACTAATACAAAAATAGGGTATTTTCAACTGTATTATTTACTGCATTCTTGTATTCTCTATGCCAGAAGGGCCTTGAGTTGCAGGCCTTGATGATGAACCTTATGTCGTATTTCACAGAAGACACATCTCATCCCTCAAATTTCAAACCAATTCTATTTGTGTAGCTCTCAAGAATTAAGTTGAACACTTCCAACTTATTAAATCAGGTCATGAAAACTGCGTTGTTCTACAAAATGAAGGGCAATGTCCCCCTATGTAGGGATGATAAAATGCTTTTCTTCCTGTCTCTACCTGCTAAAAAGAGATCATGTCATTTGGTAACTCAATCAGCTTATTTGTACACAGGAAAACTTGTTCACAGTACATTCAATTAAAGGTCCATGTGACAAAAAAGGGAATACATTATTTTATACTAAAAGAATAAAGATTTTTATTAAGCATTGTAAGTTGCATTCAATAGCCTTCAAATACACCACACCACAATCCATCTACAACCAATCAAACCCAACAGTAGTTCATTCTTGCACAATCCATGAGTTGGGGCAGAACTCCCTTCAACTTACATTAAGATACCTACTTAGCTCTTGCGGGCAGGGAATGGGGAATTACACCTCATTTCTGATCACTAATGTGTGATGAAGAGCATCAGGAGAATTATATGAAAACGAATATAAAGAAATGATTCTGATTTTGAAGTACATTAAGTTTGGAAACACTAACAAAAACATCAAAATGATACAGGTATATTTGCTTATACTAAATTCTTGATGGGAAAGTTCTCAAGAACAAGCCATTTGTTTCCTGCTACAGAAGGGGGTATTTTTTTGAAGATCAAAGCTTTTTTTGTTGTTTTTTTTTTTTTCACAGAATTTCATATTTGCTAATATGAAGGCATAAAACAGCAACAGAGAACAATAATGCATACAGCAATGAGTACACCAGGGTAACGTTGATATTCAAAAAACGGCTAGATAAATTTTTTTTTTTAAGTTTTAGAATAAATGCAACAGAGGTCAATAATCACAAAATTTTAAGGTTAGAGCAAGATCAGTCAATGACTAAACATAGTTAACATCTTTTATAGGACTATTACTGATTATTAGCTTTTTGTTTTGCAAATGGGCACAGTACTTGTAAGAATGGAAGAAAGAGGACAATAACATGCATAATATTAACTACACACTTTAAAAATTATGAACCATGCAGAAGTTTAGCTCAAATAGTAGTACTAATGGTCTACGTCTGATTCAAAACCACATAGTTCATTGATCACGGATGCATGGTATTAGTCACAAAAAGTTTCAGAACACATTGTGTTTATTTTGAAAGGTCATTTGTATCTTCTATGATTTCAAGTTTATCTCCATTTAACTTCCTTGTAAAGTATGTATGATGTATATTTAAAATCAGCTGAACTGCAATATTACTCTAATTTTTAGTTTCGATAGTTTGCACATTTTAAACACAAAAAAACCACATCAACAGTGATGAAATTTAAGAAAGAAAAACTGTGGTTGTGCCTTTTTCCCCCATAATCATGAAATCAAAGCCTTAAAGAAAGCTTTCTTGTGACACAATAATGCAAAATCAAATATAATGGCATACATATGGTGCCAAGTACTAAAAATTATATTTTAAGCTATATATACTTAAAGACTGCCAAAATTTGTTTTCCTTACATTTCAAGAAACAAAACTACAAGCTTTTGTCATAACCAGTTTAAACTTTATGTATACTTCATTTTAAGTGCGGGAGTCAAATGCTCTTCATTCTCTTTCTTTTTTGTTTTATTGTAGCATTTTGACTACAACTGGTTAAAACTAAAAATGTGTTGTTTAAATCTCTGACATCAAAGAGGGATCCGAATTTCCAAAGTCCTCATTTTTCTCTTACGGAAAGGAAAAAATGTACGTAACTGTAGGCTCTCTTTCTTTCCAGATATTCCTAATCCTGACCCTTCCCAACATCCTTCACCCTCTATAAAAAATAAGTTTACTCTTCTTTTTTTAAGACAGCAGCCTCAAGAGTATCATCTTTATGGCAAACACTGTCTGTATTTAGTGCATTTAAGTGAGGATTTGTATTGCACATTTTAGAGTCATTACTCAAGGCACTTTCAGACTGGTTGGAACCCCTGACGTCTCCTGTATTCCCATTCATCTGGGAAGCTGGCTTCTCCTCATTCACTACTCCATTTTCAGCCAGGGATCCATCTGAAGACACAATTGAGGATTTAGATTCCTCTGATTTTGACTTAAGTTCTTTGGCCACTTCTTCTGCTGAAGCAGCATAAGGAGGTTTGCCCTATATTAAAAAAAGAGAGAATACATTATTAAAGAAGCTATTACTGTATATTTGTATCAGGTTATCTTGTCAACATTTCTGATAACATGAAGATGGACACAGACAGAAGTATTACCTGTTAATTATGAATATTCCAAACATGATTTTCTGATGTCATGAGAGCTGGCATACAGTACTAAATCCCCAGATTAGTACTGATTTAAAGACTGAACATATCAATCTGGAGACATGACATTTACCCCAGTGGGGAAGGGCTGCACAAGGTCAAACAAAGCATCCAATGCCCATTTCAGCTATGGGGAAGCACAATGGAAAATCTATGGGGGCTGCCCGTCTTATGCAATAAACACCTTTTTAAAAAAATTAAACATTTACAAAATTGCTTTTTATGACCAAGAGCCAAAAGTGGCAGAGCTGGCTACCATAATTATGATTACCATAATTCAAAGAATTTCAGTCCTTAAAGGAAAATTAACGTGAACACTTTTTAGCTCAGCCCAGTTGCACTTTGCACCAGGTGAAATAAATGTACTGTTTAGACTGCATAATTACGTAAATAAGAATCAGGAAATGCCAAAATTAAAATTCAGCACACAACCTTGACTCTGCATCCTTATTTACTTGCAATGTTGTCTAATGATGTGATTACATACTACTTCTCAAATACAAATCTATTTTAACAAAGATGTGAGAGTGTCATGTAATAGCATGTATTATGCCTATGTAAGAGAGAGTCCATGAAAGTGACATGTATGCAAAATGCACAATAAATATCCAAAAAACATACTACAGATGAAATAAACCATAAAGCTAATCTTGGAAATGTAAATATATAGGGTCTTGGAATTAAAACGACATTTAACTTTTCAATAGTTGCAATAATAAATCTTACAATTCCAAAATACATGACAATAAAACTTTGTTTAAAAAAATAACAAGTAAGATGCTACGTGACAACCTATTGCATTATTTACAAGCATGGAACCCTTAGGACTATATAAATACTTAGCTCGTTGAAAGCTGGGGCATAATTCTACTCCGCCAGAGCTCGTCAGGCACTAAGGCTACATCTTTATTGATGGCAGTAAATTCAACCACCATCAGATCGACCTTTCTGGATCAACTTAGTGGTCAGTTAAGATCTACTAAGTTGATCTGGAGATGGACTTACTAAAACTACCCCTCAAATGGTGTAGCACTGCATCAATTGGGACCGCATTTCCTGTCGGCACAGCGCTGCAAAGATCTCACACTGAAGGGGAACTAGGAAGTCGACAGAAGTTTTGCAAGCTACTCTGCGTAGTGCACACAACTCCAGTCAACTGCTGCTGAATTTCACTACTCATGTAGACCTGGCCTTAGTGTGCTTGTGAACACCAGAAGTTCCCCCGTCCACCCAATGTTCTTGGATACAGGAGTAGATTAAAGCAAAAAAAGCAAATTAATAAATTATGGACATGTTATAAATCTCATACAGCCTCTAGTTTCACAACAATCTTAACTCTAACCCATGGGCAATATTAGTTAATGTATTTCTGGATTGCTGCCGTTTTTTGGTTTTGGTAAAATAATTGGAATTGCTGTTCCTTGATAATAATGTTGCATGTGGCTTGCTAGGAAAAAGGAAGGTTACTCACCTGGGTGTATTAACTGGGGTTCTTTGAGATGAGTGTCCCTTTGGGTGCTCCACAAAAGGTGTTGGCACACCCTCGCAGGACAGAGCGGAGATTTTTGTAGCATTGTCTTTTGGAGCCTCGCGCGTCTCTTGACACCGCTTTTGAAGCGCGAGCAGCTCCAACCACACCAGTTCCTTCTCTACCGGTGTTCTCTATGTAAGAGTCCAAAGTAGAGCGGGGAGGAGGGCGGGTAGTGGAGCACCCACGGGGACACTCATCTCGAAGAACTCCAGTTACTACACTCAGGTGAATAACCTTTCCTTTCTCCTTCGAGAGATGTCCCTGTGGGTGCTCCACAGACGGTGACTGGCTAGCAGTGTCCTTAATTGGATGATTCCAAAGGGGTAGCCGTGTTAGTCTATTGTAGAAAGACAAAAGAGTCTGACGAAGTGGGATTTTCTCCCACGAAAGCTCATGCGATTAATAAATCTGTTAGTCTTTAAAAGTGCCACAAGACTCTTTTGTCTTAATTGGAAGGAGGGACTTCAGAATGCTTTTTTGCTATTAACAATTGTACTAAGCATCCAACTGCTGTGTCAGGCTGTGCAGTTTGGTCTAGTGCATAGTGTTTGATGAAGGTGTGTTCAGATGCCCAAGTGGCAGCTTTGCAGATATCTGGAATTGGTACGTTATCCAAGAAGGCAGTGGTAGTTGCTACTGCTCTAGTACAGTGTGTTCGTATATGTACTGGGGGTTCAATTCCTGAAAGGCTATAGCTTTCTTGAATACATCCTGATATCAGCTTGGATATTCGTTGCGATGACTGTGGTTTTCCTTTGCATCTGTCTGCTATTGCAATAAACAGTTTGTTTGTCTGTCTAAATTCTTTTGTTCTTTCTAGGTAGAATGCCAATGCATGACAAACGTCCAGCACGTGAAGAAGAGCGTCGTGAGGATTGGAGTGAGATTTCAGAAAGAATACAGGTAAGTTTATTTCTTGGTTGACATGAAATGATGTCAATGCTTTGGGTATAAACTTTGGATGTGGTCTGAGAGTGACCCTGTCTTTGTGAAATATAGTGTATGGCGGGTCTGCCATGAGTGCCCCATCTCACTCGTCTTGTGGAAGTGATGGCCACTAGAAATGTGACCTTCATAGACATAAGTTTCAGAGAGCAGGAGGCTAAGGGTTCAAAGGGTGGTTTCGTAACAGTACGTAATACCATATAGAGATCTTATGAGGGGGTGAGTAGGTGTACCTCCGGATACAGATTTGTAACACCTGCTAGAAAGCGTTTTACTATGGGATGTGTGAATATCGGCTTGTGTTCTAATTTTGTGTGAAAGGTCAAAATTGAAGCTGGGTGCACCTTAAGTGAGCTGATGGATAATCCTGTTTCCTTAACGTGCAGGGGGTATTGTAGTATATCAGGAAGATTGGCAGTTGTGGCAATAAACTGATGGTTATTGCACCATATGGAAAATCTAGACCACTTCTGGAGGTAGGTATGCCTTGTTGAAGGTTTTCTGCTATTTAACAGGATATGTTTTACTGGTTCAGAGCATAGTTGTTCCTCCTGTGTGAACCATGAAGGAACCATGCAGTGAGGTGTAATTTCTGGGGATTGGGGTGTAGAATCCATCCCTTGTCCTAAGACAGTAGGTGGTGTTGTAGGAGGAGTGTTATTGGAGTTCTGGTGGGCATCTGGTTCAGGAGCGTGAACCATGGTCACCTGGGCCAATATGGTGCTATCATGATTACCATTGCTGCGTTGTGATTTATCTTTATCAATGTCCTCTGTATTAGGGGTATTGGAGGGAATGCATAGAGTAGATTTTTGCTCCATGATCTCAAGAAGGCATCTCCCAGGGAGTTCTTTCCGATACCTGCTCTCATGCAGAAAAGGTGGCATTTGGGGTTTCGTGGTGTGGCAAATAGGTCTATTAGACGATGGCCCCATTGATGAAATATATCCTGTAATGTATCTGGGTGAATTTCCCATTCATGTATTTTCGGGAAAGAGCAGCTGAGGGAGTCGGCTATTGTATTGTGCACTCCAGTAAGATATGCTGCGGAGATCGTGACATTGTGTGGTATGCACCAGTTCTATAGCTCATGGCTTCCATGCAAAGAGAGGGGGAGCTGGCTCCACCCTGTCTGTTTACATAGAACACACAGGAGATGTCCGTCATAATTTTTATATGTTTGTGCATTATCATATGTTGAAAATGCGCACAAGCTTTGCAGATAGCCCTCGATTCCACAATGTTTATATGCAGGGATGATTCTAGCATCAACCACCTTCCTTGTGCAGTTTGTCTATGAAGGTGTGCAGCCCATCCTGTAAGGGATGCATCTGTAAACATCAGGAGCAACAGTGCGTCCTGGGAAAATGGTACTCCCATCAGAAGATTTGGGGTGTCATCCACCATCGTAAGTTTTGTTTTATAGTGTCTGGTAAGGTGACTATCTTGTATATTGAGTGTTTGTATATGTGTCCTAACCACATCTGTAGGGGGCGCATATGAAGGCATGCATGTTGGACCACGAAAGTGGTCGCTGCCATGTGGTCCAGGGCTTGTAGGCAGATTAGAGCATTTGTAGCTGGAGATTTGCAGATTGTTTCTATCAGTTGAGTGATTATGTGGAATCTGTTTTGGGGAAGAGATGCATGTGCCCTCTGTGAATCGAGGCATGCTCCTATAAACTCTACTGCCTGTGTAGGCATTCGTTGATTTTTGTAGAAAGAGGTCTCTTGTGGCTTGTACACGACTTTGAGATTTCAGGAGACAATCATCCAGGTAAGGAAATATTGTAATACTGTGTCTCCAAAGATGTGTTGCGACTACCGCAAGGACTTTTGAGAACACCCTTGGGGCAGCACCGTATATTGGTATGTTCTAAACCACATGTAAATCTGAGGAACCTCCTGTGTGATAGATGGATGGAAATATGAAAATAAGCATCCTGAAGGTCGAGGGCTGTGAACCAGTCCTCGGGTTCTACAGCTGGAATGACAGTCGATAGCGTTACCATTCTGAATCTTTGGAGTCTTATGGACCTGTTTAGTCTTCTTGGGTCAAGTATGGGTCTCCACCCTCCTGACTTCTTCTGAATTAAGAAGTATGGAGAGTAGAAACCCTTCCCTTTGTAATCTTCTGGAACACGTTACGAGTGCTTTGAAGGATAAGATCACAATTCAAAATGATTTGGACAAACTGGTGAAATGGTCTGAGATAAATAGAATGACATTCAATAAAGATAAGTGCCAAGTACCCCACTTAGGTTTGAACAACCCATTGCACACATACAAAATGGACAATGATTACCTAGAAAGGAGTACTGCAGAAAGGGATCTGGGTGTAATAGTGGACCACAAGCTAAATACGAGTCAGCAGTGTAATACTGGTGCAAAAAAAGCAAACGCTATTCTGGGGTGTATCAACAGCAGTATTGTGAGTAAGACATGAAAAGTGATTCTTCCACTCTACTCTGCACTGATTAGGCCTCAACTTGAGCACTGTGTCCACTTTTGGGCACCTCATTTAAAAAAGAATGTGGAAAAATTGGAGAAAGTCCAGAAAAGGGCAACAAAAATGATTAGAGGTTTGGAACATTTGACCTATGAGGGAAGACTGAAAGAGCTGGATTTGTTTAGTTTAGAAAAAAAGAGAAAGAGGGGATATAATAACAGTCTTCAAATACCTAAAAGGTTGTTATGAGGAAGAAGGAGAAAAATTGTTCCTCTTAATCACAGGTGATAGGACAGGAAGCAATGGGCTTAAATTACAGCAAGGGGGTTCAGCCTAGACATTAGGGAAAAATTCCTAACTGTCAGGGTGATTAAACACTGGAATAAGTTGCCTCAGCAGGTTGTGGAATCTCCTACATTGGAGGTTTTTAAGAGCAGGTTGGACAAACACCTGTCAGGGATCGTTTAATGGGGGTACTTGGTCCTGCCATGAGGGCAGGGAACTGGATTCGATGACCTGTCATGGTCCCTTTCAGTTTCTTTGATTCTATGATTCTAAGAGGGATGGGGGAGGGAGGTTGTATTCTGGTTTTGATACGAATGGGATAGTATATCCTGTATTGATTATTTCTAAGGTCCATTTGTCTGTGGTGATGTTTGACCACTGTTGAAAAAAGGGATGAAGTCTGTGCCTGTAGATGAGTGGATGCTTTGTGAACTTGAGGATGTGGTGCAGACCCTCAACAAATTCCACAAAACTGTGGTTTAGTGGATGGTGTTTGGGTGATTGTTTTGCTGTCTACGTCTTTGTGGTCGATGTCTGCCTCGTGGCTGATCCTGTCTTCTGTACCCAGGTTTATATTGGTAGTGGTATTGGTCCCTAGAATTGTATGGCTGGTATCTAAAGGGACATCTCTTGGTAGGAGTGAGATATATGCCGAACGTCCGCACCGTGGCTCTAGAGTCCTTGGATGCGTGCATGAGTTCATCTGTTTTCTCTGAGAATAATTTCTTTTTATCGAAAGGTAAATCTTCTATCGTGGTCTGGAGTGATTTTGGCAGATCCGCCAAGTGCAGCCAAGAAGATCTCCTTATCACAACTGCCGCGGCAATGTTGCAGGCTGCAGTATCGGCCACGTCCAGTGCAGCCTGCAGAACTGTTCATATCAGTTGACCCTCACAAATGATGGCATGAAATTGTTGGGCTTTTGCCTCTGGAATATCCTCAATAAAATCAGCCAGTCGCAAATAATTACTGTAGTCATAATTAGCAAATAATGCTGAATAGTTTACTACCTGGAGGTATAAAGATGATGGTATGTATACCTTTTTGCCGATTAGGTCCATTTTTTTGTACTCCTTATCATGGAGGGTAGTTCTATTAAATTATTTTTTATGTATGTGGTTGGCTGTCTCCACCACTAGTGAGTTGGGAGGGTGGGAGAACAAATATTCTGAGTTCTTTGCTGGAATATAGTACTTTTTATCCACCCTTTTAGATGTTGGAGGGATAGTGGCAGGAGTTTGCCAGATCTGATCGTCTGGCTCCATTAAAGCAGTATCTAAAGGAAGGGCAAGTTTGTGGAAGTTGTCTGCAGTATCTTCAGGAGCTTATGCTGAGATTCTGCGACCTCCTGCAGTGGTATTTCTAAAGACTCTGCCACTCGTTTAAAGAGTTCTTGAAATTGTTTTGAATCATCAGTGGCAGTTGAAGAAGAATGGATAATAGCCTCTGGCGGTGAAGGCGAGGCATTATGTGTAGAGAGAGGAGAGTCAGGTATGTCCTCTTCCTCTTCTGGGGTTTGGGGTTCTGGGAATCTGTGCGTCTGTTTCGATGCAAATTTGTAAGATGTGATGGTGGATGGTTTGCTATATACAAATGCCCACGGACACCATGGCTGATATCTTAGCCAGTGTGGTGGGTAAATGGCAGGTGGTCCGTACCAGGAAGGACCATACCATGGGTACGGTGACATCTGTTCATGTCTCCTTGTGTAATCAAGTCTGTGAGGTGAGTGTGATTGAGGTGGGAATGCAATCTCCTCTGCTTCATCTTCCTCCTCACTGTAAAAGGGAAGCGCTGACTATGTCCCTTGTCATGGTGATAGTGGTGGCTTAGTGCCAACATCAGGCGAGGGCAGTGGTGGAGGTATGCACTCCTCCCCGGCACCAAGGTGCTTTTTCTTCTTGGTGCATTTTCTAGGCACGTCCTGTGTCTGATCCCTCTGCGACAAGTTTTGTTCTGTTGCCCTGAACTGATTTGGCTCTGCCAGTGCCATGGTTGATGTTTGTTCTTGTGCTGCCCTCTGCACCATGGTTTTGGGTGCCTGGGGGGTTGGTGCCGCTGGTGCCTGCAGGACCGCAGTATGAGTCGTTGTCAGTGCCGAGTTTCCCCTCGGGGTTTGCAGCACCTCTGAGCTTGGCGGTTTATCAGCCGAAGTTTTTGACAGGCTCCGTTTCTGACTTCATTCTCCAACCGTTGAAAGTGAACTTTTTCTCTGCCTGTCAGCCTGCGTACCAGAGGAGCCGGGAGCCTCTTTGGTACGGGTGTTATCAGGAGAAAATGGTGGAGTCTTTCTCCTTTTTGTAGAAGTATGTGGTGGGGTGAGATGCTTCTTCCTAGGACGTTGATCTGGAGAGGCTGTTTGTCTCTGCCCCGGGTCCAAAGCTGGACGTAGTGACTTCTCCATTAACAGTAATTTGAGATGCAGGTCTCTGTCGTGTCTTGCTCTGTTACTAAGATTTCTGCAGTGTGGGCACTTTTGGGAGATATGCTCTTCTCCCAGGCATCTTATGCAGACTGAGTGCCCATCTGAGGCTGGCATGGCCTCTCGGCACTTTTCACTTCTTTTAAAGTCAGGTGCGACTGGCATTTTGAAAGGTGTGGGGTTTTTTGTTTTTTTGGTTTTTTTTAAAGAACAAAGGAAGAAAGGAAGTTGATAATAATAATAATAATGAATAAACAAAGGTAAAATCGAAAAATGGTTGAAATTGTTGCTGAGGTAAATAATGAAGAGAAGAGAGAGACTCCGTCTGTTGCCGAAGGTGGTAGATAAGCAACTGCGGCAGTTGGAGTCGCTCGCATTTCAAAAGCAGCGCCAAGAGATGTGCGAGGACACGCGCGCGGCTGCAACAGACACTGCTACAAAAATCTCCACTCTGTCCTGCGAGGGCGCACCAACCCCTTCTGTGGAGCACCCATGGGAATATCTCTCGAAGGAGAATGTATGCTATCAATATGAAGTGAAACTAGGTATGTTACATAGACGTGCATTTGAAGCTGATCAGTGCTGTGTCACCTGTGATCACATACTCCAATTTCCTATTCAGGTTGTTTTGTGCTGTGTTGATATGGTGAGATTATTGAGGAAAGCATAGCATTTATTTTGAGTCTGAGCTAAGGGCCTTACCTTGTGACAAAATATCTATTTCTTTATGCGTCATATGAATGTGTTCATCATAGAACAGCTCCTTGTCTCCTCCACTCCCGCTGAGTAGTACCTTACTTTACAACTGGTGTCAATGCAATCACTGGGGCTCTTTGAGGGGTAAGGTGCTATTTATTGTGGATACTCTCTCTGCCTTATGCAGCCTAGCTATCTTTGCCAACCTTCCCTTTCCCCCTCGCCCTAAGTCTCATAGCTCAATTTTATTTTCCACCTGCCCCTCTTACCCTCTTCTCCCATTTCATTTAGCTGAATTCCTATTAACTAAACCTGTCCCTCAAAAAAATACCCCACACCACAACTGTGGAACTAACATGATATTTGCAGCCATCACATTATTCACTTTGCTTCTGTGTTCTACCCTTTTCCCAGCCCTGTGTCCATCTTGTCTATTTACACTGTGGGGTGGGGACCATCTACTACTGTATTTGTATGGTGCCTACCACAAAACAGGCCTATTCTTTGCTGGCCCTTGACCATACATGACCATAATAAACATGATTAATTATAAACAAGAATATCAGAATCTGGCCCTACATCAGCAGTTGAAGATTTACAATATCCATTTCTTTGCTTTCAGGTGCTGTCTCATCCCCAGGGACTGAAATACTTAGGAGACTGGTCAACCTTCACTCCCAGAGACTTATAACACTAGCAAAGTTGGACTGCAGCTGCCTGTGCTATACTGGTTCTATGGGTAAACAGAGGCCCTCCATTTCCAGGCCTGTAAATCCAGCAGAGAATTCCAGCAGAACACTTTAAATTGGAGTGATGGAAATGAGAATGAAAGCATTAAAATTCAGAAAACGAACATGCAGACATCACAAACACTGAAATTTAGATCAGTACCCATAGAAGTGGACAAGGAAGATAGGCTGCAGTAACTACAAAGAAGTAAAAAGAACAAGCTTGAATTTTTATATCTAGAAAATACTGAATGTTACTTGAAATTAAGAGCTCATCACTCACAAGCGAGCATTCCTATAGCTCGTAGCACTGCACCCTGCCAACTCCTGTATACTACTATCCATGTGATACAACGCAAAGCCATGTGTCAAGTTTATGATGTACTTTTGTCAACCTCATCTTCTAACTACCCACTAATCCATCTCCCCGGACTCATTTAATTTTCAAAACTGCTGAGCAGCTGAAATGAAAGACTGAGCAAAACTCGGGGAAATGTAAAGCTGAAAAAAATCGTCATTAAATGTTTAACACTAATTTGCTTCAATTGCCTGGTTTCAAAGAACTACAAAAAGGTAGAAGCAGTGATTAATGGACTCGTCCAATTGCCAACAGATGAGACTGCATGCTCACATGAGAGAGGGTGTTCTATAATTTTCTGTGAGCGTTTACAGTGACTATTTTTCTAGAGGTAAAATCCTAGTATTACATGAAACGATTGGGGACCACAATGAAAGTAACAAAAAATGGAGGAGTTTGTGGCTGGGGGAAGGAAGGAGGATACAAAATATCCATTTGCTTCAAATTCATACAGTATTTCTCTTCCATGTTTGCTCAGTGACTTCCATTCAGGCACCATATTCCTCCCCCTCAGCTGATGAGGACTGTCCACATATTCTTCATAGCAGGGTGCATTTTTCTCCTCTAACCAGATAACCAAAACTTGCTTCTCCATGAGATGGAACAACACTGGGTGAACTGTCATCACTGTGACCACATGGCTTATTGTTTCATTGACTAGGAGACACCCGGTAGCTGCCAGAGAAGGTCACCACATTATCCTGTAAACTAGAGTTAAGAAAGTAAATCGCACCACTTTATTACCTGAATTGCTCCCTGGTTTTTATAACCTCTCCCATAGTACCTTCCACCTCTTCCAAATGTTCTTATCACTGGCGTGGAAATAACTCCTCTAGGACGCCTATGTGTATTAAAGAAAAAAACAACAAATGCATTTAAAACTTTGTTTTAAAATACCTTAAACTAAATAGAATAAAAAGAGATTTTTCCCCATAATGCCATCTGATTACTATAGAAAATTTTCACATTCCCCTGCCAGCATCCCAAGAAACAACCTGATCCTAAAACCAGTGAGACTTTTTAAGATTTTACTAAAGCCTATGATTTGTGTTTCTAAAATCTTGTTTTCCTAGTAATAAAATAGCTATGTCACAATTTCACTTCACAACAAGCAATGAAGTAGTACTTTCAAGCTCTATGGAAATTCTTTAAATTCTTATCAAGTTATCCTTAAAATTCCATATAAAATTTTCAATCAGTGGCTAAAATATACACTAAAAGCCTGGCAAAAGGACAGAACCAATCTGAACTATTTATATTCATAAGCCCATTTTAAAAAAATTTAATAATACTTCACACCAATAATGTGCAACTCCGGAGAATTCAGATAAAAATATGATTCAGAATGCAAAGCTGCTGCAATATTGAAGTTGGTCAGTGATTTAAGTGCTTGTGAAAGGGAGGAAGTGGCTTGAACCATGCTAGTCCAGGCAGACACTGTACAAGCTTAACACAGTTCTGTTACACTTTCTTAGTTATGACTTGCAGTTTTGAGATTCTCTTGAGCAGAGCTCCAGTCATACCAAATCATACAGTGGAGTTTCAATTTACCTAAATGAGGATTAGATGAGATTTGCACAGAATTTCATTTGCCCTTCATTATAAATTTTGAACCCAGTTTTCCAGGGGTCAAAGACCCAGCAACACCCCAAAAATATGCTATTGCATAAAGAAACCTTAATGTACTCTGCCATGATATCAGGGACCTTTTTCCTTCCACTTATAAAATGGTTTGTATTTTCAGTATTGGAAATTAACAGCAACAGGCTGCTCCGGACTTTACTCCAAGCATATAGATCAAACTAAGGGGATCAGAGTCTTTGTTCTCCTGGCACAAAAGAGGAATGAGAAACAGGACTAGCCTGATGCTGATCAGGTCCACAGGAGCAACTTCTTCAAAGTGTCTGACGAAGTGGGATTTTCTCCCACGAAAGCTCATGCGATAAATAAATCTGTTAGTCTTTAAAAGTGCCACAGGACTCTGTTTTCTTAGAATCATAGGGTTAGAAAGGATTGCAAGGTTCATTTAGCACAATGGTTTGCAACCTGAGGTGCGTGTCCCCCTTGTGGAGGTGGGGAGTATGCAAAATATTTCAGAGGGTCTGTGAGGTTTCAGTCACGTAGTTCCCTGAGCCAGCCAGAGCAAAGAAGTAGCTATCCTAAGGGAGCAGCAGCCCTGAGCTCCACGCTGGCCAGAGGAAAGGAGGGAGCAGCAGATTCACACCTCACTGGATGCTGATGGATCAAAGGTAATGAATGTCCGATGGTTACACTTAACAGCATGGAGAAGACTGAAGATCAGTGGATTGCTTAGAGAAGACATTTGAGAATTAAGTTTTACATAGTCAAGAAAGAACAATGAAGGGAAGCCTCACTTGATCAGCTCTGTAAAGTAGGAGATGAAAGAGGAGCTGGATTAAGTGACAAAGGATGGACAATGGTGTCCCTGTTTCCAGTACAGAATAACTCTTTACTCTCTGGTAGCAAATTAAGTACACAGATAAAGTCTTCGATCATTCAAACGTCTGTTTTGAGAGGACTCTGACACAACGGTGTACTTCCTGTCAGCCCTCTATGTGGACTGCCACATTCTGGTGAATGGTATTTTTTCCCCTCTGAATGATCCATTTTTAATAGTTCTAGATATAACCAGGTTCGCTGCCATTATATTTTGGTTGTAGTAAAGCTGGTCTGGCACTGCAAAGAATTTCAGCTTTTGGAGGTGGTAACAAATCTCCTAAAATAAACTGGCTACCCAAACACAGCCTCTTTGATGCAGGGAAGGCTGGAAAGATTTTATCTTCCCTTCTGGCAGCTACCATTGGAGATTCTCTCTACATCTCTTTTCCAGCTAGGCATTGGTGGAAACGATTATATCCCTGAAGCAATTCAACTGCCCCTACACACAGTGGCTATGTCTACACTTACTAAAATTAGTTCGAATTAGTAAGTTCAAACTAACTAATTCGAACTAATTTTAGTTAGTTCGAATTAGCTTAATTCAAACTAGAAAAAATTAGTTCGAACTAAGCAAGTGCCATTCATGGCACTTACTTAGTTCGAATTAGCCATCTCCATTGATTTCAATGGGCCGGTTAGTTCGAACTAAGAAATTAGTTCAAACTAACATGGCCACATTGGTCAATTCGAACTAGTTAGTTCAAATTAACCCTTACTTCTAATACCCTATTCAAAGTTATTAATTCGAATTAAGGAAGCCCTTAATTCGAACTAATTAAAGCCTAGTGTAGCCATGGCTTTAGTTAGTTCGAATTAAGCTTCCTTATTTCGAACCAACTTGCCAGTGTGGACATAGCCAGTGAGATCCCTATTTAGGATGAAAGTTGAGCATCCTGATTATAGGTTTCAGGTGCTAGGGATTGTATGTTTGTTTTAGTATCCAAAAAATGGAAGAACTCCTCTCCAGTGCAAATGAATGCAATGAATTACTTAGACGAAGTGAAGCAGCCCAGCGTGTATGTGAGGGTGCCTTCAAAAAATTAATAGCAATGCCCTAGCAACTACATATCATTATATGAATAGACTGCGTGCTTAGTAAGTTTGCGGATGACACCAAGTTGGGGGGAATGGTAGATACTCTGGAGGGTAGGGACAGGATCCAGAGAGACTTGGACAAATTGGAACACTGGGCCGAAAGAAACCTCATGAGGTTCAACAAAGACAAGTGCAAAGTCCTGCACTTAGGACGGAAAAATCCCATGCACTGCTACAGGCTGGGGACCGATCAGCTAAGTAGCAGTGCTGTAGAAAAGGACCTGGGAGTTATGGTGGACGGGAAGATGAATATGAGCCAACAGTGTGCCCTTGTTGCCAAAAAGGCCAATGGCATATTAGGCTGCATCAGTAGGAGTATTGCCAGCAGATCGAGGGATGTGATAATTCCCCTCTATTCGACACTGGTCAGGCCGCATCTGGAGTACTGTGTCCAGTTTTGGGCTCCCCACTACAGAAAGGATGTGGACAAATTAGAAAGAGTCCAGCGGAGGGCAACAAAAATGATTAGGGGGCTGGGGCACATGACTTATGAGGAGAGACTGAAGGAACTAGGCTTATTTAGTCTACAGAAGAGAAGACTGAGGGGAGATTTGATAGCAACCTTCAACTACTTGAAGGGTTGCTCCAAAGAGGAGGGAGCTAGGCTGTTCTCGAGGGTAACAGAGGACAGAACAAGGAGCAATGGTTTCAAATTACAGCTGGGGAGGTCAAGGTTGGATATTAGGAAAAACTTTCTCACTAGGAGGGTGGTGAAGCATTGGAATGGGCTATCTAGGGAGGTGGTAGAATCTTCATCTTTGGAGATTTTTAAGGCTCGGTTAGACAAAACTCTGGCTGGGATAATTTAGGGGGAGTGGTCCTGCTTTTTAGCAGGGGGTTGGACTAGATGACCTCGTGAGGTCCCTTCCAACCCTATTATTCTATGATTCTATGATTCTATGTTCTGAACTTGGACTCCTCCCCCTTGACAGCAGCAATATACAAATACCAGAACTCTTCTACAACCAGTATTATAATCAGAAGTGCTACATTTAGCTTAAATCAGGGATGTTAAACTCATTCTATGGAAAAGGCCAGATTCCCCTTTTAATTAAATGCACATGGATTTGTGTAGACCTTCCTTAACATGAGTAATTGGACATAGTGAGGCTTCATTTCTTGGGGGACAGATTAAGGGCTGTAAATGGATCAGCAGGCTGGAAATAATGTTTGTGCTAATTAAGACAAGCAAATGAGTCAATAAACTAAGAGACAATGCCTGCACTAGACAAGAAAGGTAGAACATCCAGGGAACCATTTACAATGGACAAGATAAGTCTGGAATGTAAGATGAGGGAAAGAGTAAATCGTACATGGACAAAGCATGCGGTACAGGGACTGGCTCCTACAAAGTAACCCAGTCAATCCTAAAACATGATGCAAGATGCAATGTATAGTAAATGCAATGTAATGTGTAAATGTATATAAAGGAAGGTTTTCTGTGTTACTTTGGATACGTGGTATGCTCTATACCCACCCCCGTGCTTGCGTTTGATCAACCAGTATTGTTTGGCTGGGCGCCAAATAAAAAATACATAACTGACAAAATCTGGAATCTAACGGCATTCTTGGGAAGCCAAGTTGAAAGAAACTCCAACAAAATGGTGCTGTGACTTGGATGTCACTTGTCTGGAGCAGGGGAAGTAACATCAGAGACAAGCCTGAAGTCAACCCAAAATCCCTATGTTTGGAGTAGGTCAAATATACACCCCCTCAGTGTATGGGTCACTACTTAATAGAAAGGGAAATGGCATTAAAGGAGTTTTAGTATGAAATTAAGTTAATGTGTTCTAATAATGTGTAATATGTAAAAATACATGCTATGTAAAGCAAAAGCAGCCTTATGTGATACAGAGCATGAAAACTTGCCCTCAACACCAAAAAAAGGTAAAAATGTAATATAGGAAAGGAGACATCAAAAGGTAAAATAATTAACAAGGGTCCAGCACCATAAAGCTAAACATAACTGTACCCCACAAGCTTGTTTTTTCTTCTCAGATACTGCTGCAAAGCAATGCAATATTAGAAAAGCCCCACTCATGTAAGGCTGTTAGCACCTGCAGGACTTACATGTGCAGGTATAAGGTCTTACAGACATGGTCGCCATCATTTGGGTTCACTCTGGGCCTGCAGTTTCCACACTGCACAGTATGGTTGAAATGCTGGGGTGTTGATAAATTAAAAACCTACTGTGCTGGTATTAACATCTATTGTGTAATAACAGCTGAAATGAATCATTTCTAGGATGAACCCAGGGAATACTATTTTAATTGGACTACATTTTGTTTCGCATCTACATTTCCTGAGGTAATAAATTAAAAAATATATATTTGGTACCAGTTTTAATAATGTAATTAAAATAAAAGCAAAGTTAGAACTACAAAAGGATGCTTTAAAGGCAGAGCAAGCTTATAATGTAAAATTACACCTTGATAGGCTACAACACAAAAGATAATCTTGCACTTCTAGCTCATACTGAAAGCCTAATATTAATGATAGTGCAAATAATTACAATAACTCTGGGCTTGATAATGTGTTGCTAAGTAATAAACTTACATAAAAGCACAAAAACCCCAGGAATATAATGCAAATAAAACAAATACTAATGAAGAAAAGAAAAGCAAAAGCAGTGGAATTTACGGCTGGTTTGACATGAGTAACTGGACATGGATGAGGCCTTAGTTCTTGGGAGATAAGGGCTTAGTACACATTTACTGGAAAACTTGGTGGCAGTCGATGAGAGTTACGTAAGCTATGCATACATATATCCAGGATTTGGAAGGTAAACACATCAGCAAGCTGGAAACAGAATGTCTGTGCTAAGATAGGTAAATGGGTCAGTAAGCTAAGAAACAGAATGTCTGTATTAGCCAAGAAAGGGAACACCCAGGAAACCATTTACAATGGACAAGTTAAGTCTGGAATGTAAGATGAGATAAAAAGTAAGTCATGCATGGACAGAGCTTCAGTGATAGGCTCCTATAAAGTAATCCAGTCAGTCTCAAATTGTGATGTAATGCAATGTGTAAATGTATATAAAGGAAGAGGTTTTCTGTGTAACTCTGGATGTGTGGTACTTTCTATACTC
This sequence comes from Pelusios castaneus, assembly GCA_007922175.1. Classification (NCBI taxonomy): domain Eukaryota; kingdom Metazoa; phylum Chordata; order Testudines; family Pelomedusidae; genus Pelusios; species Pelusios castaneus. The sequence goes on along the minus strand of ML685819.1, from coordinate 744,682 downwards.
ACTCCCTAAATTTGAGTTTGATCGTGTCAGCATCACTTTGTTGCATACCAAATAAAAATACCTAACGCAGGAATAGTCAGTAGGCCTTACGGGGCCAAACCCGGACTACCAGATGCTTTTGAACGGAGCCTGATAGCTTTTTATTAATTTATGATGATTATTATTTTCTCTGAAGTCTGGACCTTGACCAAGAAATTTCGACAGTGACAAAAAATAATCGACTACCCCTGAGCTAAAGTGTTAAAACTTGGCATTGAACTAAGTTCTTGGGAAGCTGTGTGGAAAGAGGTGTCTGAGGAAGATAAGTAACTGCAAGATAAATTTGTATCTACATACTGTTCTTATTTCAAAGCTCAACTCCCACTGCAATCCACAAGATTGTTTGTACAAAGAAATAGCATAGAATACATCTTTATACATAGTGAAGTCTGCTCCCTTTTGTACCACTTATTATTTCTGCCCTTTATTTTTCTTCCTTCCTCATCCTCTTTTCTGTTTGTTTCCTTCTTCCCTGTCTCTGTCTCTTCTGATCTTCCCTCCCTGCAGCATCTTCCAATTCTTTCTCAATTTATTCAAGGGCTTCACCTCAACCCTCTTCCTATTCTGACCAATAAAATGATCTTCAATGAAACAGTCAAGGATGATATTAAAGAGTCAAAATTGAGCTTTACTATTTATATCACAACTAGATTAATGGGGGAGTCATGTTTCCCAGACTCATTGTTTCGGGATACCCGCAAACCCAGAAAGACATAGCTGCATTTATGTTCACTTCACATTGAGGAGCTACCTTCAAAACCTGAGGGGCCAGAATTTTTTTTTTTAAATAAATGAAAGCTTAGGTTTTGCATGATCTAATACTACCATGCAGGCCTCAAACATACTAAGACCAACCAGATGGAGCCTACATGCTAGGCATTTGATATTCTTTTGTAAATGTGGAGGAAGAGGTTAACAAATAAGAGATATACTAACACACCTATTTTACTCAGTTTCTTTGAAGTTATATCTGATTGCAAATAATTATAGATATACAAAATATTAATTTCCTGTTTACTTTTGTGGTTTAAATTATTTGCACAGCGCCTAGCACAATGGCACTGAAATCCCCATTGAGCTCACTAAATGCAACTAGAACACAAATAACGATTAGACGTCTCTGGGAACAAATATCAGCATTTTAAAAAGATCAATTCATATCTTTATATGCAAAGACCCCGTTTTTCAGAACTGCTGAGTACCAGCACCAGCTGAAATCAATAGGAACCGAGGGTGCTTAATGGTCTTTTAATCTAGATTTTTGCAAGTAATTTTTGTGTATTTTCTTCAATCACTGTAATATCTGGGCATCATTATGCCTTTAAAACTTCACAGTGAGGTGTTCCCTCCCCGCCACCCCTTCACTAGTACTACATACTAAAGACAACAGAGTCTTGTGGCACTTTTAAAGACTAACAGATTTATTAATCGCATGAGCTTTCGTGGGAGAAAATCCCACTTCGTCAGACGCTTTGAAGATAGGAAAGTTACAGAGTGGGAGGAAATTAAATGCAGGGGAGTGTATGACATAGCATCAACACTCCCCTGCATTTAATTTCCTCCCACTCTGTAACTTTCCTATCT
>ML685819.1:614740-742959 GCA_007922175.1 Pelusios castaneus | reverse complement strand
ACACTCCCCTGCATTTAATTTCCTCCCACTCTGTAACTTTCCTATCTTCAAAGCGTCTGACGAAGTGGGATTTTCTCCCACGAAAGCTCATGCGATTAATAAATCTGTCAGTCTTTAAAAGTGCCACAAGACTCTGTTGTCTTTCTACAATAGACTAACACGGCTACCCCTTTGGAATTTGACTACATACTAAAATTATTCATCAATTTATCATACTACTAAGTAAATACTTCACTATCATCAAGAAAAAAAATTTAGAATATAGGGAAAAAATTAAAGTCCTGTGGCGCCTTAAAGACTAACAAATTTTTTCCAGCATAAGCTCTCGTGGGCTGCAACCCACTTTGTCAGCAAAATCAATACCATCTAAAATTTCATACAGACCATGATTTGTTTATACTGCTCTATATACTATACACTGAAATGTAAGTACTATATTTATATTCCAATTGATTTTATAATTCTATGGTAAAAATGAGAAAGTAAGCAATTTGTCAGTAATAGTGTGTTGTGACACTTTTGTATTTTGAGATCTAATTTTGTAAGCAAGTAGTTTTTGAGGGAGGTGGAATTTGGGATACACAAGGCAAATCAGATTCCTGAAAAGAGATACAGTAGTCTGGAAAGGTTTAGAGCCACTGTTCTAATTCATCAAATCACTAAATTTTGTTAAGAACAGTTTCTATGATAGTGCACTTACCCTCTTGCTGGTCCTCCAACAGAAACTACCTGTAGAGGAAATGGCCCTCTACCCCCACGTCCACGTCTGCTTCCAGCCCAATGGCCGACAACAGTGCCAGCTATTTCAAGTTTCCCTCCCTGAGAAGGAATAGGTTGGACTCCTGCACATAAACGCAAAACCAAAAATTGCTCTTTACCATCATTAAACTGAAGTTAATTAATAGAAAATATGTTCTCTCAATCTCCATTACGCAAAGAGATTCCTTTCCTGATGATACTGTGAAACTTATTTTCATGATATGGCTGTTTAAAGAAATTATAGCTAAAATTTGAGTCTCACACACCCTTTATTCAAATAAATGAATAGAGCATATTCATTTTTTAATTTATATGTGACTACTACTGTTTCAGTCATTGGAAATAATATTTAGATTGATATTAAGAGTCTGAAGGGAAATTTTACAAAATATGTAAGGTGTTTGGTTTCATGAAAGTAACTGATAAGGAATTATTTTTATATTCAATTATCCTAAATTTACTATTGTACTTCCATCAGCATGATACACAAGAAAGGCAATTAAAAATTACTAAATGTGGACTATGTTGTAGAAATAGTATTTTAGTTGACTTAATTGTAAACTTTATTTTTACCCTTTTTTAAGGCAGAAGAAAAAATCTTAATATCCAAACAGAGAATATCAGAATGACTGACATTCAAAATTTGCTTTTTTATAGCTATCTAGTGTCCTTAAAAATTAATGCTCAATCAGGGCATAACATATTTCCAGAAATCAAGGTAAGTACAACAGAGCTAGATGTTACTCAGAAGACTGTCAGCAATGAGAAGATTAACAGTCATGAGATTTATGAAGATGTAGTTAATTTTCAAAAGTTAATACACTTTAAAACTACAGCATTGGTTAATGCAGATGTTCATGCTTCTCTGTGCTATTCCTTCAGCTTTAATTGTGTACTGTTTACACTAGCAAGGTTATTTTTGCAACAGCGTTAGAAATATTTTGCTTGTTTTTTTTTTTAAAACAGAAGCTTAGATGCTAGAGAACACAGCTACATATATAAGAAACATTTGCTCAAGTAAGTAAGTGGAATTCATGGATTTCTACCGTCCCCCTTTACCAAAGAGAAAAACAACAGACAAAGAAATCTAAACATTTATAAACTTAGGTCAGAAATCCAAACTTTGACATGAGGCACCAATGAAAGATGGATTAGCAGTAACACAAACACAAGAACTTCTACTGTGCCACTTTTTCAAGATGCCTTATTGCCCTCCAATTTTAGAAAATCTTTAACATGCCCAAGCAAAGCTGAGCTTGCTATAACACACCCTAACTTTCTGAAGCAGAAAAAGCAGAACTGCATGTTAAAGCATTTTTGCATTTAAACTAGAGTATTATGCTAACCTAACAGGCAGATTGGTACAGAGACCAGTTTGCTATAGGGACCTAGAGAAAAGACTCCAGTGGATACAGCAGGCAGAGAGGGATTTCACAACAACCCGAGACGGTTCTAGAAGCGATAGCTAGAGACAGTTAGGGAGACAGGAAAACTAGCAGCCAGTGGAAAGCCTGAGACCGGACCGTGAGGTGAGAGAAGCTGTTGCTGGAAGCTCCAAGAAAAGGGGTTTGGTATAATTACCGCCCTGAAACTTGCTAGTCCTGTTGCTGTCATTGCCAGAGAAGGCTCCGGAGTGTCCTGTTGCTCCTGCCACCCGGAAGGCCCGGTAAGCGCCTGTTGCTACTGGTTCCCCATAAGGGCCTCCAAAGCCACAGACTCCTGTTAGACCCAGGGGAAAGAAAGACAGGGGAAAAGCTGTGAGGGGGCTGGGTATATGGGAATTCCCTGAAACATAAGCTGCTGCCATGTTCCTTTGAGTGTCACAATGACTACTGCCATTTAACTCCTATGGCAGGAGAAAGCCTGCTGGTTTAGCAGACAGTGGGACATGGGAGCTCCACTGCCCATCCAGATCAGAGGTGGGCAGTGGCGGAGTAACTCAACACCAGTTAGAGGGCCCTATCCAAAGCAATTGCAACTTTGGCCTATGTGTCTGCGAGCCACGAAATGTAACCCTTTACTTGGGTAGGAAACATACACGTGAATCCAGAGATCTGAACCTCCAGTGCATAAATGGTGTTAAGATGCTTACAGCAAGTTTTGAGGCAGCAAGCCTTTATGATTGCATTTGCACACCAAAAACCCTCCCCCATTAATCTTTCCGACTGTTAATTATAAACCCACATGTAGCCCTTTGAGTGTGGGGTGCTGCTGCGAGGAAGGGAATCAAATCAAGAATGGCATGATCTACTGTGATTACTCTAGGACGTGCCTCTGGTTAAATGAAAATACCCAAATTAATTTTTTTTTTTTAAAAGGGTAGTGACGTGGTTTGTTGTTGTCTTCAGCCCCAACAGCTGCCCTGTTCCCTTCTTAAATAAAGACATTCATTCATATGCTACATTTATGAATGCGAACATTTTAATGTAAAGTAGTCTTATCATTTGTACTCTTATGTTGACTTATTTCTCTATTTTCCTTCACATACAAACATTCCTCCAAGGCATTTCACATTGGCACAGCTCTTACCATTTCTTTCCATCAAGATTGTATTACCAAAGGCTCCTCAGTTACTAGGGCACAGCCAATAAAAGCCACACCTCCAGCAACAGACATACTGGACCACATTCTGACTGTTTAATTTACTGCACTATTGCTATGATATTGGGCTGATGAATCAGAACCCAATCTTGGGATGTGAATGACATGACAGTATTTATTTCATTCCATTTTTAATCCACGTACAGGTACTGCCAACCACTCACTTACCAGCAAAGCCTCTCCCTCTGCCCTGAGGTGGTGGGACTGGCCCAAAGTGTCGAGGATACATAGAAGCTGGATAAAAAGGCATGGCAGGTGGAGGTGGAAAAGGGAGTGGATGGTTCTGCCTGGAGAAATTTAATCCTTCTAGGATGCTTTGGCGCATCTTTTCAACCTTGGCAGCCTGCTCAGCCTACAAATAAACAAAAGTGCTCAAATAAACCAAAGGCCTTAGTTAGCTCAATAAATACCATAAACAATGGCTGGTGGAGTTGTCTACACTTCTGTTGAATCTGTGCGGCAACAGAAATCATGTAGGTGGTAATCCGAGACTGTCTGAAACCACATTGGGATTCCAAAAGGATGTCTTCAGCAAAAGGGAAGAGATGGTTCTACAGGATGTGAGCAAGGATCTTCCCAGCAACGGAAAAGATAGCAAAACCTTGGTAATTCCCACATATCGACTTGTCCCCTTTCTTTAAAATGGTCAGAATATTGGCACTCTTTAGGTTAGGTGGAATGTCCTCATTAACTCAAATTATAACAAGGAGTTGATGAAGTTTTTGTATGAGTGCTCTTCCACCAGCTTTGAAGAGATCCCCAGGGATGCCATCTGGGCCTGGTGCCTTGTTCTTTCTAATCTGAGTGATGGCATGGCATGACATAGTTCTCAGGGTCACTGGGACAAGCAAGCCTCTCCATCAGAGCAAGACAGCAATTCAAGGACAGGACTCAAATTAATACAGTATTTACAACCAACTTTCCAAGAGTTAGAAACAAATACAGTCAATGGTGACCTTACCAACTCTCCCCACTCTAGATCTCCTAGCAAGTCAAGGATGGTGATTAGCATTTGTTATACTACTGACTTTACTCTAATATTTCCTCTTTGTAAAAGAGGAAATACTGAAGTAAAATATTACGTGCAGTCACTTAGTGATATTTTGTGATACTCATATATTGTTTATTTTTTAAAAAAATTGTTTTCTAGAAGAAATTACAGGTTTTTGAGCATAGATATTTTAAGCCTGCCTTCACTCTTTTCAATTCTCTGTCAAATAAAGTAGGTACTGTATTTTATTTGTTTGTAAAAACAACATCAGCTTAGTCCTTTTTGACAGCATTGCCATCTTGATGCAAAACAAGGTGCTGTTGCTATTACATAACAGAAATAGCTGCCAATGGTATTTGATTTGCTCATTACCTTTAGAATGTACACAGATTTCAATTTCCAGGTAAGTATCTTATGTATTTACACATAATAATCTTTTGGTAAATGTAATGAATGTACAGCCTCAAAATAACTAGTGAATCCTAGAGTGTTTACTGAGATTACAGGACAGAGGAAAAATGAAGTCACTATTTCCTTTAAAGTCTATTAAAATGCCATTCCTTCTCAAGAAGGGATAGAGTCAGAGTCATAATAATTAAGGTCCATTTCCTATCCCCAAATGTATCTATATTCCAGATGGAAAGATCACATCCTTGTAAAGCAGTGATAACTGCCAAATAAACAGCATTAGAAACCAAAGAAAATCCACAACACAAAAGAAAACTGGATTTCAGAAACTACGTACCTGACCATCACAGAGGTCAATGAGAGGAACTTTCTCCCGGCTTGCTTTGATGAGCTTAGTCTGGAACAGTTTCCCATCAAAATACATCCATGGACAGCAGTGCTCCCATGGGATTGGCTGTCCACACGCATCATTTGCAAAAAGTGCCATATCCACACCACTCATAAACAAAGCAGATAGCTGAATTCCTCGAGGATCTAGATTCTCAATCTTTAAGGAAAAATTAAAGGGAAAACGAAATTTCAGTTCAACGCAAGGAAAATATCAGAAAATTCCAAGTTATTACTTTATGACAATTATTTTCCACATCTGTTTTGAAAATAGAACTATTAAGGGTCTGATTTTCAATCAATGGACTTTTATTTGTCAACAGCTTTGTATGTACAACCACCACCATATGCAGGTGCTGGAGTCTGATACCTGTGCATGTGAGGACGCTGGATTATCGCCCCTGTAAAATTAAGATAAACGAGCAACAAACCTTGATGCCATACAAACACAAAGAAAGGAATTACAATGTTCAATTATGGACCACTGACAAATATCACTGCAAAGTCAGAGAGCCAGTGAAAATTTAAAGGATACAATATGAATCACCTGGAAAGTAAACTTGTGTACTGCTGGGAATGGTTGGAAGCTTGGCATTCTGCTTCCAAATAACAAACCAGTGCCGTTCTAGGTTTTTTCATTTGTGGGCCCCTAAAAAAGACTGAATGGAAGTGCAGACTACTTTGGAAATCTCAGTCTGCGGACCACAGATTGATAACCACGGAAATAAAGCACAAAACCTCAAACTCTATTGATTACTGACAAATTGTTCACTAAAATCATGTTGGAAACAGCCAAAGAGAAAAACAAGAATTGCAATAAGGAACAATTTTCATGTCCAATGTACTATGACCTGCTAGTAGCAAAGGTAGAAATACAATGGCAAACCAATACAAATGCTTTCAGACCCAAGTAAGTGTTCTATGAGTTGCTCCCAGACCAGCAGTCCAAAAGAAAACATATGATCTCAAACAATGAAAGTTTACATTTCATATTTTAATATTAATTCATGAGTCATGACAAGTAGATGAGGTGTAGAAATGGGATTTAAGGAAGAGAAGAATAAAAACTAAGGTTTGCTATATAGCATTGTAGCTGTGTTGGTCCCATGACAGGAGTGAGATAAGGTAGGTGAACTTTGCCCAATAAAACATATTACCTCACTTACCTTACATCTTTAATAAAAATCCATGCCAAAGTAAAACCTAAATAGTGGTGGGAATGGGAAGGGATCATGTGACTGGAAGAAGATAAAGGCTGTCTGAAATATGCTCTGTGCTGATTCAATGATTGGAAACAATCATTTTCTAAAAACATTTTTACAGTAGAACAAAAGCACAGCAAAGTATTTTTTATTGAGACTTAAAGTAATGTTTCTATATTGACAGTTGAGAAGCTATTTATTATTTACTTCACCACATCCCTGGGAGAAAAGGGACATTTTCAAAAATGTTGGGCTTGCTTAATTAGAAGCATTAAAAAGAGCTAGAAATCAAGCAGAGGTTAAGAAACATCAATGCTATTCTTCTCCTATCTTCTATCAAAATAAGAAACTAATAATGAATTGTTTCAATTTCCTCTGTTGGTTGTAATTATTTGCAGTCAAGTAGGAGACCTTCCCCCAAAACAATAAAGAAACAGTTTTGTTTAAAGATTACACTTTTGAAGTTAGCACGTGGATCCGAATGCAGCTTCCTTTTCCTACTCTCTGCGCTCTGCTATTAAAAGAAGCTGACAGTTAAGTCTGCAAACAAAAGCAATGTGCCAAACACTACCATAACTTCCTGTTTAACAGAATCTATCATTTGGTGGTTGAGATTATCCATGTGTGAACAAACCCCATGCCATTCACCTGTAGTGTAATTCTAAACTCCATTTTGATAAAAGTTAGGGTAGTTTGCAATAGATTACAGTGGTTTCTAATGAAATTCTGAAAATACTCAGATGGTTATACATTGCACCAGAGCCGAACTGGCCTCTTTAACAAGGAAAGAGGAGTAAAACAAACCATCCTCATCTCCTTCGCCTCCCCCAAGTCCTGTGCTGAGAGTTCCTCAGCTGAACCCTAAAGTCTGGGACTTAAATTTATAAATCTTACAAAGCACACACTATAGTTTAGTGCTGCTTTAAGCCCAGTCAGAATAATCTTTATTATGCAGCAGATTACATACATTTTTCAGAAAACCTTGGAACATGTTACACCAAAGAAGGGTTAAGAGATTTCCATGAAATTCCCTGCTGTGGTAATATTTGCATTTAATATTGTTTAAACTGTAGGTATCAAAAAATATTTTGATGTTTTCAAGTGCATCCCCTGCTTCTGAGGTTTACTGCTGGAAACTTTCAGGAGTGTTCCGCTTCAAGATCCCAGTTTTTAATATGTTTTGAAACATTGTGTTTTTCCTCTCTGACGCACTTCCGTTGCAAATTAATTTCTATTATCAAGGTTGCCATCTCTGAAAAATTGTGGCGGCATCTGAAGCAGTTGGAAAAGGCAGTCTTGTATCACATAAAAAACAAATGTTATGAATACATGAAGAGTTGGAGCTGAAAGAGTGAAGAATGGGTATGTGAGGGTAAAAGAACAGAGTAGCTGAAGGACAAGAAAAGATAATGGAAAGAAAATAAGGAGGATATGCTTGTAATATGCTTCAAAGCATCTGACGAAGTGGGATTTTCTCCCACGAAAGCTCATGCAATTAATAAATCTGTTAGTCTTTAAAAGTGCCACAAGACTGTTGTCTTTCTACAATAGACTAACACGGCTACCCCTTTGGAACTTGTAATATTTGTTTTTGATGTAGAAACAAGAAAACTCTGCCTGTTCAAATTGACTTACGAAAATGTCAATCCTTTCTTTCCTGGAAATATTTCCAAGGAAAACTTTGCCATTATTTTCAATAATAATTACACTGCTTTATTTTTCATACACATAATCAGAACTCTGCAAGATCAAAAAAGGATTCAAATCACTTTACAGATATACAGCTGTGTTCAAACTCAGCTGCTCCTTCTGTGCATACCTTCAACAGAAAGAAACAGCAACTGTATGTGAAGACAACTGAACAGAACACCATAAATTACATCTGCACTTACCAACAAGTATTATGGAAATATTCCATACTAATCCTACACATAATCTAAAAATAAAATTGTTGGAGAAAAAAAAATTTCCATCAAGAAACACATTTTAAAGATAAAATATCCTGTTTAACAGTAGCCTTGTCTCTGCCACTCTTTCTGCAGAGATCAAAGTATTTATTCTCCTCTGGGAATTCTTTTGTCAAAAGCTTTGTGTCCAGCAGTCTTCACAATGGGATTTTCTCCCCTCCCCACTGATCCTGGAGACAGGGGCAAGACTGTACTTTGTTAACACCCATTAAACAAAATCTGCAGAGGACATTGTCTCTACACCTTTCGGTTATGAAAATGTGAGGAATGAAGATCAAGTTATTGCCTTTCAGATTTCACATGTCACATTCTACCTGTTTGCCCATGAAATTGCTATCTGAGTTTTCATCTGCCCACAGGTAGGGTTACCCAGTTAAGCTGTGTGCGACCCTGAGATACGTCCCTAGATCCATCCTACAATTGAGACTTTATATGGCTTTCCCCCCAGCCTGCTGCTGGATAAAGTACTTGTGTTGAGCTTAATAGGTCTCAGATGTGCAAATATATTTTGATCATACTTCTAAATATTTAGGGCATCTCACTCAAGGGACATTTGTGATTTGGACAGAAGCTGGCTATGTACTTTCTTGGAGAGATGTGTAATACCTCTCGGGCTATGCAAAATGACCTTCATCCATTGCTCAGAACACTCAAGTCAGTGCTGTTAGCCACCTTATCCTGAAGAAAAGTGACACACTGTGGCTGCACAGTTAAAGCGTTTATTTTTAAGACTCTTTAAAAAGAGGACAACCACAACTGATTATGAGAAAATACAGACACTCTGATCTCAGCAACTCTCCTGATGGACTCAGTTCAGGCTCCACATTGGCAACTGTGAATGATGGAAAGAGTTAATGATGCTGCTTTCAGGAATCTGATATATTGCTGCTTAGCAATCAGCCAAGTGTTCTGCAGATGATCACGTTCACAAGGGCTGAAACAGGTTTCTTGAGAGCTTCTGCTTTGAGAGTGACAGATGAGCAGTCTTGCGAGAACGCTGCATGTGCTCACTTTGGCTGACTGAGTTATGCTTTGGGTCTCATTAACTCCTTTCTTCCAGATAATTAAAAGCTTGAAGAGGAAGATGACAATAAAGAATCTCTTTTTCCTTATTTCTTTAAGTCTGGGCTTTTCAGGCACCCAGGACTGCAACAATCCAAATATGATTCTGAACTAGGCTCAGGATTATTTCTTTCACATGATCATTTAAGGGATTTATTAGTTTTTTTATGCTTAAAACGTGGGATTCACTGTGGTCAATTCATTTGGTTGTCTTGTACGCTTCTCTTTATGCAACTTCTTTTTATGGCTGGATGATAGTCCTAAGAGCCTTCTTGAAATGAGTGGGAAAAATAGAAGATGGCTTCTTAAAGGTGACATCTAACTTGCTTTAAGGATCTAACAGAAAGAGTATCCAGCCGGGTGTTGGCAGTAAACACAGGCAGGTAAGGTTCTGGCAAGATATAGCCTACTTGTCACCAAAAGAAAACATATAAACAACCTGTGACCTCTGGAGCACTTATGAGTCCCAACTAGCTGGATCTTGGTGACAGGGAGAACCACAATGAGGTTAATTGTCTGAGCCTGGATAGTTGAAATCTTCTGGTCCAGCTATTAGGGAGAGCAGTGCCATGGGCTGCTGCTTCTCCCTGCTCTTGTGCAGTGTCTCCTTCCAACTGTGGACCTCAACCTGGGAAAAAGAGGTGCTTTTGCTGTTTGTCTATCCAGTTCAGTACACCCAATGTTCACGCACTGTCTTGGCGCAATTAGCTTTGAGTCACTGTAGGAAGACAGTCATTTCTGGTTTGGTTGGGCTCTACTTCTTATATTGGGGACTTTGAAGGACTAGATACGAAAGCTCATGCGGTAAATAAATCTGTTAGTCTTTAAAAGTGCCACAGGACTCTGTTTCTCTACATACAACTATTCCTTCAGTATGAGGCTGCAGAAGCAAAACACTTCCTTTTCCTCACTGTCCCCCCCTTCTCTCAATCAGCCAACAATCCAAAGAAGACTGAGGGGGTGCTTCAGGTCACCTGTCCTCTTTCCCAAACTAAAGCTTTCTTTTGTTTTCAGTTAGCAAGGTTCTGGTTGGGCTCAAGAACCAGCTGTCTGTTATAAATACAGGACTAAACCTTGCCATTTTCTCCATTCCAGGGCACACAATTCTGCACAGGAGTTCTAAGAGGATGTTACTGTGAAGACAGCTGGATATACAAAGGTTTAGGAAAAGATTTTCCACAGTAAGGCCAAGCAAGGGTGGATCAACACTTTGTACTGTGCAGTATCTATAGAGTAAATAAAGTCCACTGTTTAATTACATTTACTTCAAAACATCTAATTGTATTTAGACAGATAAGCATCTCAGCTAAGGTCTTTTAAAATTATGCAAGTTAATATTTATGGAATGCAATCAATGCTGGAATACTGCTTTCCCCACCTCTTTATTTATGCTTTCAAGTCTTATGCAAGCTTCATCATGCATTTCTCCCCCCAAAATAAATGCTACAAGGATCTTTTGACTCTAAACAAAGTAGTCTTTTTACTTAAATTGGTAAGATGATCATTCAAGAACAGCTTCACAAGAAGGAAAATAAAGTTCTGTTCAGAAACAGGTTTCTGGGTTAAACAAACACTTTTAAAGACGAACAAAATTTATTTATCGCATGAGCTTTCATGGGAGAAAATTCCACTTCATCAGATGCTTTCAAGGCTTCTGGGTTAAGCTTCCAAAATGCTATCATAAAAGAGTAAAAATGAAACCTCACCAAAACAACCCTCTAAAATTGTATTTACATAATATAAACAATATAACTGAGTAAGTACCACTCTTTGCTACATTTCAAATAGCTTGCATTTTACATAGTAAATGACTGGTATCAGCTGAAGGGACATACCAGATTTTTAAAGGAATTTAGGCATTACTGTGCTCAATGTTGCAACACCTGTTTTAAGAATCTAAAATCCCACTGACTTTCAAGTGCCTAAATCCGTTTTGAAAATGAGACATGGGTATTGTCACTTCCCAGTGCCATTTTCTTCTTCAAACTTTTTATCAAGATCTCAGAATTGAATTAGGGTTGGAAAAAAATACACTGAAGAGCTGTACAATATGCAGAACATAGGAGACAAAACAGTGCTGGTGAAGTTTTCCAGCACAAACGAGGGACACTGGATACCAGAGCAGGAACAGCTTTAAAAAAATTTGGGTCTTAATGCTTAATGTCTTTAGTAAAAAACACCATTTGCTCATGTTAATATTATGGATCAGCCTGAGAGGTGGGGGGGGGGGGGGGTAGATTTCTTTAGTGAAAGAAGCTGGATTAAGAATTACCTTAAGTTCCTGTAGCTGGTCAGGTTCATAGAGTTTTGGAGACAATGCTTGAGAAAGGAAAGCATCAAGCTCCTGGCGACGAAGTATACGGATCCCTGGCCACTGCACCATATACCTACAGCAAAGGGAAATAAAGAATAGTTACTAACCTTTCCATAACTGCTTTTCTTCACAATATATGTTGCATGTCTATTCCATGCCCACTCCAGTGCACACTTGGAGCATTTTTATACTTGGTAGTACCTATCCGGGCAGTTTGAATGCATTCTGCTATCGCACTGTGCAGGCATAAAGGGCCGAGCCTCCCCAGAGGCACCTCCCTACCCCACTTGTTTCTTCCTATCAGAAAGACTGCGATAGAAATGGTAAGGAGAGCAGATCATGGAATGGACACGTACAACCCATCTTGAAGGACAACAGTCATGGAAACATTACTAACCATTTTTCCTTCTTTGAGGGATTGCACATGTCCACGCCACTGCAGGTGATTCAGAAACAGTTCTATTTGGAGGCAGTATCAGAGACTATTTGAACAAAGATTGGATGGCCATTCATCCAAATTCAGATTAATCTCTGGTGGGCTGAGATTACAGTGAGAGGCCAACATGTGACATGATGACCAAATGTCTAATATTGAGCCAGAAATGCCTCAAAGGCTGCTTGGGATCTAGTCGAATACCCCAATGTTCTATCCAGCAGCTTTGCATCGGCCATGCCTTCCGTTTCACTGCTGAGCTATAAATACCCCGGATTTCAAGGCTGCTCTCGAATCTTTGAGACTATGCAGTGTCATCTGTCTCTTCTGAGAAGAATGGCTGCTCATGGGGTAAAAGCCTAGAAGGGTCTGTTAAACATATGGAGGAGGACAGAAGAGTGCAATCAGGATGAGGACCTCCTCATGATGGCAGGGGCCATGCTGTGTGCAGATGAATAAACTGCATTGAGACCCACCTGTAGAGCCATGCTAGCGATCAACTTAAAATCATAGGGCTGGAAGAGACCTCATGAGGTCATCTAGTTCAACCCCCTGCTAAAAGCAGGACCACTCCCACTAAATCATCCCAGCCAGGGTTTTGTCTAACCGGACCTTAAAATATCTCCAAAGATGGAGACTCCACCACCTCCCTACGTAACCCATTCCAATGCTTCACCACCCTCCTAGTGAAAAAGTTTTTCCTAATATCCAACCTCGACCTCCCTAGTTGTAACTTGAAACCATTGCTCCTTGTTCTGTCCTCTGTTGCTACTGAGAACAGCCTAGCTCCCTCCTCTTTGGAGCACCCCTTCAAGTAGTTGAAGGTTGCTATCAAAGCCCCTTCAATCTTCTCTTCTCCAGACTAAATAAGCCTAATTCCTTCAGTCTCTCCTCATAAGTCATGTGCCCCAGCCCCCTAATCATTTTCGTTGCCCTCCGCTGGACTCTTTCTAATTTGTCCACATCCTTTCTGTAGATAGGTCCAGATTGGCCTCTGGAGTCAACGAACTCCCTTGTTTAGAGGTGTGCTCCAGGGAGTGCTTTCTTTTAGACCAACCTCCTGAGTTTTTATCAGAGCTTGTTTCTGTGATTTCTCAGACAGCCTTTGTCCTAAGTGCGATTTCTGATGCCTCTTCTTCCATAGCAGGAATGTCAATCTGCCTCTCAGCACTGGTAGCATGGGAGGTACGCTACTCACTGATCCCACTGTGCTTGGTAGCCAGAGCAACGTAGAGGTCTCAGATGGAGGTGAGGATGCCAATTCCATGAGCAGGTATTTTAACTGACTGCCACAACAGTGGCAGGGCTTGGAATCAGGAGAATGCAGGTCACCTCTGATACCAGGGTTGGTAAATGCTCAAACAATAACATTCCTTTTTTTTTTTTTTTTTTTTAAACTACCTGAGTAACTACTCAACTACACTAACTATACATAGCAATCAAGAAAGACTTGCAGAAGCAAGAACAGAGAGCTCCAATAACCGTCACAGGTGGCAGGAAGGAAGTGAGGTGGAGGGTGAGATGCTCAGCCCTTTATACCTACCTGATGTGTACAAGACAGCAAAGGGTGCTCAGGCCACCATGATGGGTACTGCTAAGGGTAAAAACTCTGATAATGATGCACTGGAGAGCACCAGTGCCTATACTGGAACAGATGTGCAATCAGACGACTTACTCAGAGTCCTCACATGAACAGCTGAAGTAAATAGCATTATCATCTGAACAGAATAGCCACCAGAATGAAACAAAGCTTTTTGTTCTGGCTTCAAACTAAAAAATAAGACGTAGCTATAAAGACTGACATGATTTCTTAGGGTTTAATGCCAGAGTAATATTTTGGTAATGCTCATTATAAATGACTAATTACTGATTGTAGTGCGGTAGCAGCCCTCTTGGTCCCATGAAAGAAACACAGTAGGTGAGCTCTGTGCAGCTTAATTAGGTCGTCTTTTCACCAACAGAAGTTGGTCCAATAAAAGATTTTACCCTCACCCATTTTGCCTAAATTAATTAATGTAGTTTGTGCTGATCCAAATACTTCAGCATAGTATAAAAATACATATTTCAAAGTTACTAAAAGAAAAAAAAAATGTTTGACAACATTTATTACATTAAACCCTTTGGGTTGGCTCCTTAGACTATTCTGACAAATGAGGAAAACATCCATTATTTGATGCAAATGTCCAAGCAAAACATACTGATAAGATGCTATCTATGACCTCACTCAACAGCACACATCATCAGAACACCACACAGCTTTCAGTAAGAAAGAATAAGATACACCATAAAATACTCTCGAAAACCAAAGTGCATGATGAAACATACAAATACAACAATGGTACAGTTTAAAGGTTTCATCAAAATGAGTGAGATGAACACACTACTCAGAAGTCAAGTCACAGCAAGTTTTACAGAGGTCATTCCAAACAAGTGTCAATACAACTTTTATACCTCACTAACTATGTATGCCACAACACAGAAAAACCATTTTACAAATGTAGTAAGGGTTTTTAATAAAGTATTATTGGAAGGAACTATTTGTATATTCTACCTACTCCTACAAAGCTATCTGTCTTTCTTATTATTCCTCCCCACCTTTTATCACCTCAATCAAAACCATGAAACACTACAAGGGCGCAGGAGGGGACCAATGGACACTGCTACTTTTAAAAGCTCTGGCCCCAGGTGCATGGCATGTGTGCACAGTCTTCAATGGAATTCAATAAGGAACATCACTTGAACCATCTTACAGTCTCAAAACGGAAGAGAAATTAATATTAAATTGAAGCAAACTTAAATTTTTGAGATGATAAATGTACCTAAAATCTCTCTTCCATCCATCTATATCTCACAACCTTAAAGCCTAAGATCATGAATCCTGCCAGACTTAGAAGCAAGAGCCAGATCTCAACATGAGACTAGGGATCACTAGAGATATAGAGCTCCCATTCCTAATTCAGCTCTGAAACTAAAGGTTAGTTTTTTCTTTCTGAATTCTGTACCTCTCATGTGGACTGTCAAATTAACTAAGGGAAGCAGCGTGACTAATAGTGAGAAACTTTGTACCTGGTAAGTGGGAAATCACTTACATGAGCTTTTCAATCTCATAAGTTAGCATGCAACTTTCTTTGGGAACATACAGTTCCAGTTTCTGTGACCCAGAGGGCAGTGTTTTGTGATTGTCTACTTAGAGGCCTTAAATATAACATGTCTCAATCAATTCAAATGCAAAGAAGCAACTGTGACAAAACAGGCAATTGTTCTTCTTTCAATCCTCTATGGAATTAGCAAAAAACAAAAACACAACACACCACAACCTGACAAGTTGCTAGCACACTTCAGAATCACAGAAGTGAGAAGCCACTTCTTCCAAAAACACTTGCAATATGAATTATTAATTTTCAAAGTCATGGTTTAATATTGGATTAGAGAAGGACTTAACAGAGCAATACATTATAATCAGTTTAGTAACACACACTTCTTTGACACTATTTTAATGTGTGATAAACTCTCACCTTAATACACAACAGAGCACCATAAGATGAGTGGGCACATTAGTTGGGTTGAGCATTGCTGGTGTATCTGATCTCATACAGGCCAAAAATGCCCTCATTCTTCGATTCTTGTCCTCTACTGCTTTTCCCAGCCACAGTTTCTTCAGATTAGGACAGGTCCATTCCCTGAACGCAAGTGCTTCCACCAGTTCAGGGGTCTGGGGAGATTTTCCTTTGTAAGCAGCCCATTCTTTAAGTATCACTGGTGAAACTACAGAATAAAAACAATGGAAGAAAAGAATTCAAAGTCTTGTGTATTTTAAACTTCATATAAAAATAGCCTCCCGATTTAAATTGAGAGGACATTTTAACTCAGGTGGTGTTAGAGATATTAGCTGTAGAAATTCTGGAATTATGGATGCTAATTTGCTTGATTAGTAACCAACCAGCAAGTTCCTGAAGGATGATTTCTTTTACGTGCATTCACTTCAGCACATTCTCTAATATGTAAGAGTACTAATAAAAACACAAATACCTGGTATATAGTAGGAAAATTGTCAGTTTTTTAATCCAATTAGTTTATCAACCAACGTATTTTTCTCTATCATAATGGCATAAGCTATTTAATTTTTCTTTTTACACAGATATTCATGAAATAAGTCTTACATGTTTGATTAAAGAATTAGAGGGATGTAAAATGAAGAATATTTCCCAAAATAGTACATAAATACAAAACACAGAGCAGTTAATGGCAATGAACACAGGGCAGAGCCTTACAAAACACAAAAGGAGGACTAGAAAGAAGTGGTGCATAGGCAGTGGAAATATAAATGGTAGCCTTGGGCAGTGATGTCTAATATTCATTTTTCAGCTGCGATAGCCACTTAGGCCTGGTGGAAAGGGGCAAGGTGGTTCCTGGACACAGAAGCAGGCTTCAGATCAGTTCTGATGTGATAAACTGATTTAACTCTGCACTCTTCTATCAAATCTGTTCTCTGTGAAGATACTGGGTTGGTTAAGGAGGCAGAAGATTGCTATCCTCTTCAATACCCAGGGTTTGGGTTTTTTTGTTGGTACTCTGGCTGTCAGCCTTGGGAGTAGGAAAACATCCTCTGCCTTTGCTGGCCGGTACTTGTATGGCTTTTTGTAGGAAGCATGTGTAAATTCCTATGTACTATAGCGTGATTCTTGAGGGAATGGAGTATTTATCCGTCCTTTCACTGAAGAGCTCCAAATCCTCAAACAGTAGGTCCTATATCATGTACTTGGTATACTTGTCTAGAGCCACAAGGCCCATCTCAATGTGACAGCTATGGCCACTGACGTTCTTGTATCAGATGTGTCCATGACTGCCTATAGCAGTGGTCTCCACCCAGTTGATCGCGATCGACCTGAAGCTTGAACAGTCGCTCTTCTTAACATTAAGCTTCTGAACACCAGTTGCACTTTAAATTGTGACCGTTGCACCATCTGCTGGTGAAAGATTGGAGACCAATAGCCTATAGCAATGTCCTTGTATCCCCCTTTGGCCCTCCTTAATTATTTCCCATTTCATTCTTGTACTCCTGTAGGAGTTTTTGAAGTAAAAAAGTGGTTCTCTCACGTGTGAAGCAACTATATTTGCTACATAATGCCCGGAAATTCCCTATCCAAAGCTGCAGTGAGACTGAGGAATACGTCTTGCATCAAAAAAGGTCTAACTTCTTAGGATTTTTGTCAATATGCGTAAGTTAGTAAATTTCAATTTTTCTTGTACTGAAGTAATGACTAGAAACCCTGTATTTGGGTGGTCATAGAAGTACTCAAAGCCCTTCGAGGGCTTAATACCTCTTTTCCTCCCACTTCCAAGTGAGTGGAGAAGTAGCCAGGATTTACCATAGTCCTTCCAATTCCTCCACCCATTCTTTAATCAGGAGGGTGGCAAACCTGGCCAGTGCTGTCACACTCAAAATATCAAAAAACAGATTTTTCTTGTATGAATTTGGTCTCAATGTCTAGGGTCTCCACATTTCCAGATCAGAGATCCTGGAACACTTTGAAGTCACTGATCATGGGTGTAGGGGGCTAATCTGGGCTCACTGCTTCATTCAGAGATAAGGATGCTTCTTTGGATAGAGACAGGGATCATTGTAGTAGACCCTCTTCTCCTGCAGTCCCACATCTCTTTCCAGGATGAGTGACCAAACCAGTGATAGTGGCAGGGAGAAGGATCTCCTCCTCTTCCCAGAAGCACATGAGGATGACTTCTTTAACACACAGGACAAAGGCCCTCAGTAAGGCCAATATGGCCAGGCTGGAATGCAATACAAGTACTGGCATAGTTCAGACTGGCCAACTGAGTGCCATACACACATCTTTTCAGGCAGTAATCTGAAAGGGGCTCCCTTACGCACTCCTTGGGATCATCCTCCCATGGCGCAGGAGACGGATCGCTGCTTGATGTTGTCATGGAGTGGCAGTGATGGTGAGAAGTATGTCTCTTCTTCAGGTGCTGGTGCCAAGGGGAAATATGGAGCCAGTTTTGGTCACTTCTTCAGTACTAGGAACATTCCCTGGAGCACATCTCAAACCCACACTCAGCTTTCTCAGGTTATTGGTACCAGAGTAGTGCCCAATCTCTTGCTCCGTTTGATTGTGTAGAGCCTTAGTCTTTGGAGGAGCGATGTTTTGTGACCTCCTTAACTTTAAGAGCTATTGATAAGCTCAGTCTTATTGTGCAAGAGTATGTCCCCTTTTGAATGGGTGCAGCTGCTGGCTTTACAACCCAACATGTATACTTACAGCAAGATTGACATTGACGCACATGTGAAGAATTATATATTCACACAAACGTGTGTGCCACATACATTATATATATTTAAAGTATCTCTTGCAGAGAGTATACTATGTAACATGAATACACAGCTGCTCAAGTTTCCACAATTGTCATTGAGACGGCTGAGATAGAGAAAGTCACATAACCAGATTCCTTAAATCTCCCTTGCCCGAGACAATCTGGTTACAGATCTGGATATGGCACAGAAACCACCCATCACACTTGACAACAATCTCATCCCAGCAATGGGTAGTGATAAGGTGTTTATCCTGGTATTAGATTTGTAAGCTGTCTTCAATACCAGTGAACATGAAGTACTGTTGACTTCCCTGAAGCTGCATGTCAGAGCGGGATGGGGCTCCTTGATCAGCTTTGTTCCTTCTTGGCAGAGGCCCCAGAAGGTTATATTTGTATCTTCAATCCTCAGGACATTCCTGCGTGGGGTGCGGCAGGGTTTCATCTTATTACCACTATCATTCAGTATACGCACAAGGCCATGACTAGGCATTTTTGTATACTTTCTAACTGTATGATCTCTGTGCTGCAGTGGATATTGTGATTAGAAAATCCAACTCCTTGGCACAAAAGAACATAACCTGAAGAAACCAATGGCTGAGATTCAAATTATAGCTCCCTCCAATCTAATCTGTTTCACCAACAGAAGATAAGCTTTAGTCCATTCCACTTCAGATATGCAAGGAAGACAACTTAAGTTCTTATTTATAATTAGAATTAAATTGGTATCTAATGAGAATAACTGGTGAGGCTTGAGACCTTCCCCTAGACAGAGGCCCAAATGCATTCTGAAATCAAATTTGTAAAGTACAAAACATCTTTGTTTAGCTCTGAACAATGGAGAAACATGTTGGCAGGAGACT
The DNA here is from genome assembly GCA_007922175.1 of Pelusios castaneus. Taxonomy (NCBI): domain Eukaryota; kingdom Metazoa; phylum Chordata; order Testudines; family Pelomedusidae; genus Pelusios; species Pelusios castaneus. The sequence goes on along the minus strand of ML685819.1, from coordinate 723,648 downwards.
AAAAGATTGCAGTGTAACTCTACCCTTACTCACGGGATAAGTAGGTAATACTATCATCTTGGTAAATTTAATGTAGGATGAATTAGTCACTAGAATTGGATATTCCATATGAACAAACACAAGTTAATTGCCAGCAGGAAAACAGCTACATATAATTTTTCATGCTAATTTCCAAAAAGATTTTATTTGTCCAACTGGCTTTTTCCTAGAAAAAAATAGGTGCTTTTTTCTGCATTGGCTCAACAATAAATGTTATTATGTACTCCAAAGGAACAATACCTTTCTCAGAGCTTTTAAATGGGACACAGTCAATTACTAACCCTCTTCCCCCATGCCAAACTTCCTATTACTGTAAATGAAAACTAATGGAGGGGAGAAAATCTATTTTTTCAGTTTGTTCACTTTCTGCATATGATTTAACCATAATCAAGATTCCCCTGTTTGTTTGGCTGGCTCTCTCACACAGCAAATGGGGAGAAGAAAATAATCAAGGAAAGCATGGATGTAGAACAATAACTGTAAGGAACATTCAGAGGCAGATACACAATCTTTTTAAACTGTGCCCATGTAGTTATTTTTGCCAGTCAAACCAAATTTCAGTAAGGACAGAGGAGATTTTATATTCAGTATACTGCCATATTGGTAACATCTTGACAAATTTCCTTCTTCATTTAAAGCTTTAAGACTTCCAAGTTTAAACTCATTTCTGGTGTAAAAGGGTATCAGACACTCAGAACCTTTAAGATGTCTGCTTTTTTAGAAGTGCAGCACAGCAAGAACAGTTGCTTATTTTATAGTAACTGCAGCTCTTCAAGATGTTGTTGCCTGTGTGGATCCCATTTACATGCACACATACCCCAGGTTAGCTCTTTTGAATAGCAATGTCCTTGGGCTATACCTGTGCTGTGCATGTCCTCATGCCCCATGACCTGAAGGCATAAAGGACAGAGCATTATATGTACATTTTTTTCATGTGATGCTGCTTTAGAATTCTGTTGATTATATACGTTTGCTGCCTTGCTATTAACAAATTAGGTGCCGGATGGGAAAAACGTACTCTGATCCTTGTGGCAATATACAATATTTCATGTGAGCTCTTTTACATGTTAGAGCTAAAGTTAGAGTCTACCAGACAGTCTTAGCTGGCTCTAGCAGGGCACTGTTAATCAGCAGGCCTACTCACCATGTGGCTGAAATGTGGAAGCTCCATGAAACTGTGTGGAGCTTCTTGGATGTCTTCCAAAGGGATGGGCAGTGACACAGCTACATGTTTCATCAAGTCCTGAAATTGCTTAGAATTGCCAGCGTATAATGGTGGTAGAGGCATTACAGCCTCATAAGGCAAGGAAAGTTTGTTTGCTGGAACTAAAGCTCTCACTCCTTTTTGTTGTTCCTCCTCAAATGGCTGCTGAGACTGTTGCAGAGATCTTATGGTAGAGATGGCTGCACCCACAGATTCACTTTTGCAGAGTCCCTAATTATTCTGAGACAATCTTCTTTATATGCTATCTTCAAAGCGTCTGACGAAGTGGGATTTTCTCCCACGAAAGCTCATGCAATTAATAAATCTGTTAGTCTTTAAAAGTGCCACAAGACTCTATTGTCTTTATATGAGGTTCATCAGCTCCATAACAGCCTCATGGGTGTGGGTGAGGACACCAAGAGGACTAGTATCAGGTCATTTGAGGGTATCTAGATCTTGTAGATCCCCTGTCCAAGTGGGACTTTGGGGGAGGAAGCCCTGGGAAAGTAATCTGGTAAAGTCCTCCACATACAGATAAGAATCTGATGAAGAAGTATCAGATTCAAATGGGAGAGCCAAAGATGGTAGAATGACTAGAGATAGAACTGTAGACCTGGACAGTAATGGGGAATAAGATGGTACTGGCGACAATCTTGCATCCAGCATCAAAACATCTATACCCTCTTCTAGAAAAGAGAACTCTGGTTCTTCTGAAATCAAGTCTTCAGGCAGCATAAATCTACTCCATACAGGTGACAAAAAGGGAGAAGGCAACTTGGAAGTTACTCCTCTATAAGCCACTGTCAGTATCAGAGGAGCCATAGCATGGTAACAAATGGTCCTTCAGAGCCAAATGCTTTGTGGGCACCACAGATTTATTTAGAGAAGTCATAGTCGGAACACTTATTTGCTAGGCATTGTAGATACACTCGTACTATAGGCTTTGTAAAGGCAGGGAGTCTTCTCTTTGTTAACAGTGTAATCATTACTAAGCTGATTGAAGTCTGGCTCTCTGTCAGTACCATCTCGGCATATGTAGCAATGGGTTTAGCACTCAGTGCTAAAGTAGTGATTTTCCTGATCAATAAGGAAGCATCTGTACTGAAATCTCCTAGAGCCTCAGCAGTGTCCTTATCAGGACATGAAGCCTCTTAAGAAGTGGCTTCCTCAGGCAATAACAGCCTCTTCTTCTTTTCCACTTTTCTGAGCAGATCTAAGTCGACGCCTGAGTTTAGAAGGTGTGATAACATCACTTTTAATAGGAGCTGACATCACATGACTTAAAGCAAGGGTATTTAGGCATTCCCATAAAAAACCAAACAAACAAACCAGTAAACCTAGAAAATTAAACTCCTTCTTCTGACTAAAGAATTGAAGGGGGAGACAGAAAATAAACCCTAAGCCTTAATAACTTCTTCTAAAGCTGTTTACACTAACGCAAACAAAGCTAAGCACTACACTACACACTACCTATTCATCTAAGTATTAACCATGTAAGGAAATGAGCTACTTAAAGTGGACACTCCAGCTCTCATTTCAAGCCTGGGTGGTGAGAAGGAACTGGATTGGCAGTTGCTTTGGGACTGCCTTATAAGGAGGACAGTCAGGCTCACTGTGCAGACCCATCAGACACTGCTGGCAAAAATCTCCAATCAATGGCACATGCTCCCACACTAAAAGGAACCACGGCATAGGGGGCCTAGCCTTGTGATCACAACCGGGCTGAGGTCTGTACTCTAGGACAGTGGTTCTCAACCTTTTGTGGGTCGCGATATGCCTGGCAGCGTATTGCGACTCTACCAGGACACACTAGCCCACTCCCTCCTGGCCAAATCCAGCCACCTCCCCAGCGCTCTGCGGCACACAGGGGTTGAGAACCGCTGCTCTCGGAAACGGTCTTCAGCAAGCAGGAGCTAGAGGAATTGCAAGAGCCAGATACCATAAGCAAGAGTCAGAGTCAGGCTGGAATTGGAGACTGAGATCAGAGGCAGTACCAGGCTGGAATCAAGAGGCAGGAATGCTGGGATGCTTTCAAATGAAATGAATCACTGGCAGCTACAGAACTGAAGATGTGAATACCTGATTAACATCAGCATTAGCATGCATACATTTGACTGCAATTAGCAAACAGGCCTTGTAACAAATCTGCTCACAAAAAAGTGTACTTTTTAAGCTGTTAGATGGCTTATGATGACCAAGTTGTTATCTCTGAAGGTTACCACAGCATAAGAAAAATTGAATTTTCATGTGTCAGCATTTGAAAACTAAAAAGAGACAAAAATTGTAAATTCCATGGAAATAAACTAGACAGAGTATTTTGGAAAAGTAGAGGGAAAGCTGACATATTCATTTAACATTTCTGTGAAAACTATTTTAGTATCTGTATGAAAGAGAAATTCTTACATTCAGGTCCTAAAATAATACTTTGAATCTAAACAGCGCATCAGGACCAAAAATGACAACTGTATTCACCAAAAGGCAGCAGCCAGACTGTATTTTTTTCATGTCAGTTTTCTGACTGTAAAACATAAATCTCCAATCTTGCTGACTGAACGTTATTATTTACATTCATTAAACAATTACAGAAAAATTTAGCAAGAAAAAAATTAAGTAATTGATTTATAAGGACCCATAATATCTGTCACTTTTATCCTGACAGAATATTAAAATTTAATCTCAGTTATAGAAATCCTATCATCATCATCATTTTGGATCATGTTGAAAATGTGCATAATATTATGCATTTCTGAAGAGAAAAACAATGGTTTATATAATACATACATTCTGGTGGAAGTCTGTTCTTTCTAAAAGCAAGTCTTTCAGTTTTCTTTCTGCTTTCCGCCAAACTAAACAGAACTCCGTAAACATACTGACGAACTGGCCTATAAAGCAGAGCAGCAGGAGGCAGGTCTTTGTTGGCTTCATCTTCAATAGAAACAGCAATTTTGATTTCACCCTTTGCACGGAAGAAAGCAAAATAATATTTCACATTTTATACTGAATAGAAAATATATAGCTATATAGATGTAAGTATGCTAATACAATCCTGTTTCAAAACTATTTCAGTCATATAATGGTTTAATCAATACACAAGATATATTTGAAGAACAGATGCCAAGAGTTAAGCTAGAATGTTAGGGACTTCTTTCAAAAGTATGCAAGTGATTTAGTAGCACAAATTTCACTGATCATATGCTCCTAAATACTTCAGGGACTTCTGAAAATCTTCCCCATAGTTCCCCCTAGTCTAAAATAAATCTTCTGCTTTTCAAGCACTGAAACAATACACAATTAAGCAGGTGATGCAAAGCCTTTTAAATAGCCATGGATGATCAATATAGCAAACAACTGACAAAAATAAAATTAAGCATTTTGCCAGTAGAGAAACAATTAAGGATATGATGAATCTTCTATTTTATTATTAAAAATGGATCCCAAATACTAGCAAGTTGTATTCAAAGTCTTAATAGGAAATGTCAGATACAACAATACTTTGAAAATCAGTAAAAGCTACTTTATTATAACATGTTAAAGGTATGTGTGTAATTAAAATATGCTCTAAGTAAAGCTATTTAGCTATGCATTTAATGTCTGGTGTGGCTTGCATTAAGTTTTAAATACTAAGCACTAAGTGAACAATTTGATTTAAAATACTGTATAAATTGAAGAGATACATATGGTGTACATACAATAATTTTAAAATAAAAACAAAGTGCATAGCTTACTTTTTTGATCACTATGCAAAAGGATTAATACAATCACATTTAGGGCAGGTCTGCACTGCCTGCCCTATTCAGAGGCAGTCAAACTGAGATACTCAAGTTACTTAAAATAACTTGCTTACCTCAGTTCGAATGCCTAACGCCCGGCTTATCCACTGTGCTGAGCGGATCTCCCTTCAACTCAGTGCTACCCTGTTATCGGGGTGGTGTTCCAGGACTGAACTTCTTGCTAAACTGAGCAGGTCTTCACAGACCCAAGCAGTTAATCAAGAAGTTCAAACTAATGGCGGCGAATCTGCCACCATCAGTGAAGACCTGCCCGTAGACAGTGGTTCTTGTAGACAAAAACTGTTGGGAAAAGGCAACATTGAGTACAGGCTTAAGGACCAGGACTATGAGAATTCTAATCCCAAATCTATTCCCTGCCATAGACTTGTCATATTGGCTTTGGGAAAGCTCCCCTCTCTGTCTCATTCTGCTCACTACAACGTGGGAGATAGCGTTTATCTACCTTACCAGAGTGTCACAATGTTAATATTTGTTCTCCTCCCATTTCATTGTGGCTCTTGACAAGGCAGAACTCTGCAAGCATGGTGTCTTTGTGTAAGCAGTCCAACGTGACTGCTTTCGACAACTAACTGGAGAAATTTTATAGCAATTAGGGGTGTGGTACAAACAGGCACAGGTGGATCACTTATTAACCCATACATGGACTATTTTCTTTACCGTAGCTGTCACATACAACACTAACCTCTTCCTATTTTAGGTACATTTGGGGCTCTTGGTGAACATGAAAGTAGATCAATGTCCCCCAACCTTTTGGGGGCAGACTCTTTACAGGGTTTGACACTTTCAACTCCCTATTAAAGCACCCCATGTCTTGGATTCGTCATGGAGCCAACTAAAAAATGCCCATTTTAAGTCACTGTTTACTAGATATCTCAATACTATCTCTTGTATAAGGTCATTTTGGTTTAGTGAGTGAGTGAGAGTTTTAGCTTTTGGAAGTCCATTCAACTGTCCAGTTTCATTTGAAATCAAAGCACTAATCAAGGTTTCCCCTATGGATCATGTCTGTATGGCTCTTTGACTGCATTTTGGAATGACCTGTTTAGCATGACACTAGAGAATCGCAAGGTACATTCATCTTTTGTGATGAATCCTACAAGCCATTAAATGGCTATATCCAATGTTTTCTAAGAGATACTCTTTTCTTCCCTGTTTTAAAAAAAATTGGAAAACCACCTGTTCGTAGTTCTGATTTTTTGAGGATTGTATCTTATTGGACACTCATTCATATGCCTCCCCTCATGAGTTTGGTGGGTTTTAAACAGAAAGGAATGATTTACCCTCTATGCTTGCTTACTCACTGATAATTTCTGATCTTTGATGTTGGTCACTTGGAAGAAATAACGTTTGCAGTTTTTGTGTAATTAGAAGATTAGGATATAACTCTTGCGTCCTGCTCTTAAAATATATTGGGAAGAATGTTCTGGAACCCCTGAAATACCTTTTGTTAGATCATGTTGGGTAAGGCAGAGCATACATGCCAGACAATAAGTGCTTATTCAGGCTAAAAATCTTAAGAATTTGTGAAGTCTTCGATATGACAAATGTTGCTTAGAGAATTACATGGTAAGTACTTTTCCAATCCAGGTAGATTTCTATTTTCTGAGCAACCCCTTAACAAATAAACACAGGCAATCCTATATACCTTCGTAAATCATAGATTTTGGAGGGTATAATTGAGTAATCCTTCTATTACTTTACCAAACACCAACTTGTGCTGATCAGTTCTTTCTATAATAAATCATCATGAATGCACAGTTGCAGGGTAACAACTCATCCTTTAAATATTACAATTACTGAAATCTGTTTTTGTGTTCAGTATTTCCATAGTGAACAAGGCAGTCATTTTTAGCCATCTCCAATATTTCTAGCATATTTTTAAAGTAATCAGAAATAGTAGGACCTGGGTGATTGCTGTCAAAACCCGCTCCAATTTTGTAAATTTACTAGCAATATAAGTAGAAATTAGGCTGAGGCATGCCCGATCAATATTACTGTAGTTCCATACATCACCTCCAATGTTATTGGCTGTGGCAATTCAGACTTACTCTATCCTGTATGTTTGATTCATTCATTTTTAAGATGTCTGGATTTGTATTTAAATCAAAGATTCATAACCACTACTTATGAATATACTGCATCAATAAAGCATTTGAACACTAGGAATTTAAAAAATCAGTCTTCCATTCCAAGGATCATGGTATGATTTTTTGAGGAGTAATTTATATAAAGGCAGCGTCTTAAATTAGCCAACATATATTACCTAATTTTCAGATTTTGAAATTACAGAAACTGTACTGAAATGGAAATCTGCTAACGAAGATCACTAGCCTGTCTTAGGTTTATGGGGAAAATAATATGGACATGATCTATCAATTATGCTGTTATTAACCTCTTTAGCCATAAAAGTTACTCCTCACTTCTAAAATGACAAGCATTTTAATACAGGTTTTGACAGAGGCTCAAGTGTAGACTTCTCTCTGCATATCACAAATTATAGCCCCCCTATGGATTTAAAAGTTGACTGTATTTGTTCTGAGAGAGAAATGGTAAGTGTGGTAATATCTTTTATTGGACCAACTTCTGCTGGCGGAAGGTACAAGTTTAGTAGTTGATGCTTTTAATTTTCCTAAGAGGCTTTTTCATTTAAAATAATTTTTTTTTAAAAAGGTACAAAGGTTGGGCAACTGCTGGAATCATACCAGGGTTTTATACAACTCAATCCATTTCTGCAGTTCACTTTGGTATTGGAAGCATATTGGAGTGTGCTTGACGGATAATAGACAATGATCCTACAGAAAGTATTGGTGCGGACTCTTGTCAGAATAGAATAGTAGTAAGGAATAGTTAAGATTTAAAATTAACAGATCGAAAGAGATGTTTCTTTGTTTGCCTGATAACTCTTAATTGCCTACTTAATTTTAAGTGGTCTCCTACAGCACATCACCTCCTTATCCTTAACAATTTGTACCGACTTGTATTTAGCTTAGATACTTTGGTTACAATCCCTAGACCTTAAAAAGACCTCTGTGAAGCTTCAAAACTTACCTTTCCCCTACAGAGTTTCAATTTAAGACGCTAAATTCTCACTTTTCTCTACAGTATTACATATTATACAAACATCAGCTATCGCAAGTATTCAATTTATACACACACGCACACTCACTCATGTACTTTACCCAGAATTAAAGCTTTATTTGTGTTTTTCTTTTGAATGAAATACTTCGCACGCTATATTCCAAGCAAAAGCAAGAACGCTGGGTTGACAAGGTAACCAGCACGACACATTATATTGTTATCTCAGTCCTCTTCCTCTCAGACTTTAGGTTTACCGCGTTCTCCAGACTGTTCCACTGACAAATTAACTGTTCTACAGAAACTGCCAGGGAAATGCAGGTGGTTTTTGGAAACTGGGGAGGGGGTAGCTGAGACTTTTGGTGAGCAGGAAGGTATGAAAAAGTTATTTTTTGTATCCAGAAAGTAGTCAAGGTTTCTGATACTTGGAGGGCAGTGCACAATTCATCCCCTTCCATTTAGGAGAGGGGCAGAGATGTTTTTAATTTTGGGATTGAGGAGTACTAGGCAGAACTAGCTGCTCTACTGCATCTTTCCCCAGTAGTGGCCACTTTATCCAGCACTGACATAATAAGCAAATTAATTCATTGGGCCTAAAAAAAATTGGTAATTTAAACTGTCAGACTCCAGCGTTCACCACTTAGAGATGAACAATGCAGTTCACACCTCTCAGAGCTTTATTTTAGGCTCTTTACAGACTCAGAAAACATTGCATTAGTTACAATCAATTTATGTTTTCAAGGTTTCCTCATAAACAAGAGGGCTAGAGACAAATGAAAGCTTTAGAATCTAGGAAACAATTATGTGGCAATTTAAAAAATAATCCATAACCATGCAACAATTCATGTTGCAATGTAATCATATTATACATTGGACCCTATCTACAGATGTCAAACAGCATTTCTATTCACTGAAAAAAACATAACCATCTTCAACCACTGATTGCCCTTCTGTATTCAATGCAGGGGTCCCTACATTTGATTTTTTCCCCCCCCTGGAATGGATTTAGAATTAGAATGAGAATAATTCTTCATTTGATGTTTAATTGCTTGGATACTTTTCTGCATTCTGTGATCACATAGTCAGATAGAACATTTAAGTAACATCAAATAGAACATTTGACTATTCACATAATGAAATTAATCAGACATTTGTCCTCATCCACCTTTGCTTCTGTGTTTTCCTTTTACATATAAGGAAAATCAATGAAGAAAAAGTGTATCGATGCAATGTTATAGTTTAGAATTGAACACTATGAAATTAGGAAATACAAAACTAAAGCTTGATGCAAGAATACTTTTACATTTTTTTTTTTTAACACGTTTCAATTCTCAATCACTACACTGCATTTTGTACTGAAATGCATTGCTAAACAGATATCCATGACACAAAAAAAGCTATATAAAAATTAACAGAAGGTTTGGACACTCAAAATTAAGTAAAAAATATTCCAATTTTGGTACAGTGACTTACACAAATTGTTTTATTTATGTTGCTGCCAATGTAACTGATGAGTTTGTTTAGTATATTTTTAAACAATTACCAAGAGTGCCCAAAGCTTTTGATGGGAGATATTCTGCTACAAAGTAGCTAAAATCCAGAGTAACCAATGTATAGTGGATACCTGAAGTCGTACAGAAATTTGTGTTACACTTCATTGTGCATGGTTCATATAATTTAGAAATGGAGTGAAGCTAACTCAGAAGCAGGGATCCTAGTTTTCTATGATAAAAAAAAAATCAAAATCCTACGATAAAAAACCCACAAAAATCCATGGTTTCAGTGATTAAAACAAAATGCTGAACTTGAATTTCCCTAGCCACAATACATACAGGTATCAGTTGAACACAACATTTTATTGAGGTACAGCAGAACTTCATTTATCAACTCAACTGTCCTTATTAGTGGAACCACCAGCTGCCTGGGTTTGCTTGGAGTGGGGGCTCCAGCGATCAGCCCGAGTCCCACCTGCACAGGGCTGACAGCCTGAGCTCTCCCTCCTTCCTACCCTCCATTTTAAAATAAGAAAGCTCTTTGCCAATTTTTGATTACCCAATCTGGCGTCTGGCCCTTGTAGATCAGATAAATGGGATTCCACTGTAAATTTAAAAAGCATTAAAAAAAAAAATCAACCATAAGATGGGGAGGCTGCATACACTGAAAAAGTAACATTAATACTTTCAATTAAAAAATTAAATTTTTTTTTTTTAATAAAATGTAAAAGCTAATGATTCTCTGTAAACATGCAAATCCTACATTTTTTTATGGCAAACATATCTAGGATCCCAGCTCACAAGGAAAGAGAAATGTGTAAAAATTTAGGTTTTGATATTCAGTGTGGTTAGCCACAACTCCTCAGTGAATTAAAAAAACAAAAACAAAAACCACAGAATACTTAGCAGTGATTTTAAGTCAAGTATTAGGTTTTCCTTTATATTGCATGTGTGGAGGAAGGGGAAGTTTACCTAATTTTCTCCAATTCCTACTCAAACAGAGCATGATGAATATTTTTATAAAACTGATTTTCAGTATCCATTTTGTTAGATATCCAAGAAACCTTTAGGAATGGGGCAGTGGGGAAAAAAAAGTACTGAATCAACTCTGCAACCACCTATAACAATTCATAAAATCACTGACAAAGAAAAACTACTCACCTATAATTTTAGTTCTTAGATTAATCATCAGAAGAGATCCATACTTCAGAGTGCCTGGTTTGTGTGTGTGGCTAAGAGAAGTCTGATTACAAAATTCCTGACTGCCAGCAAATAGCAGGACAAGGTGCATGCATCTCTGCCAGATTTCTGGACACTAAGAGATTCTAATATTGAAAAGTCAATTTAATGAGATGAAAAATATAACCTCCCATTCTATAGGAAAGGTAAGCTATGTGGCTGTCCAATACCTATATTAATTCTTAACCAAGAATTAGATGCAATACATTTTCTTCTTTAAAAGTAGGTATTACATCAGTTCTTTTGCATGGATCTAAAAAAGCTATAAGAATGCTTAAAGTATTTGTACTCAGTTTTATCACACATGAGCCAATGCCCCAAGACTCATTTTCAGTATCATGTCAGCTAAATTTGCTCAGAGTAAATCTGATCAATTTGGTGCTGAAACTGGTTAGAGGAGCTGGACAGCCATGTACTCCATGGCTCCCAATGCATCTAAAACCAGTGCAGTTAGCATATACAGAGAGGCTTTTTTAGACGATCTCTGTTTACAGAAATACCCAGGCCATAACCACAATCTATGCAAGTTACTTTTAGGTGTCTATTACCTTTGTCTGAGATCAAGTTCCCTTTCGTTACCAGGTAAATGGCAGTTAAGAGAGTTTTGTGGGGCCACTGAGTCTAGCCTCATAACTAGACACAGAAAGCATGATCCTATCCTTCCCTGCCTCCCTATGTAAAACACAGAGGTCTTCTAGTTCAGTGGTTCTCAACCACTGTGTCGCTACACAGAGGTAAGTGTGTCACAGAGAGCCAGGGAGATGTCTGGATTCAGCCAGGGGGCGGGGGTGGGCTGGTGTGTCCTGTAGGGTCATGATATGCCGCCAAGCATGTCGTGACCCATAAAAGGTTAAGAACCAATGTTCTAGTTCATCTGAATCAGAGTCACCTTTTGCAATATGAGCTCTCAAAAGTCTGTAAATGCCCTTAATGCAGAGAGGACTGCCCTCCTGTTGAGTACATTTAGGTCTAATAATTGTTTCTGGAGGGACATGGCATCAAATTTCTAAAAGGTATTTAGGTGCCTAAACACGCAGAAAGGTGTCTAAAGGGATTTTCAAAACCGCTTAGGCATCTCAATGCCTTTAAAAATCTGGCCCCAAACGTCTTCTGTGGAAATCCATGTGGGCTCCCCTTACTGGGGGAATTTAAGGCCCTTCTTATCTGCAGATGGACCCTGGAATGACACTAATCTAGTACACGTCACAGGATTATCACTCAGATGTGATGTAGAATGCTGAGATTTTTAAAAAAGGTGATTAGAGTCAGGCTCATAAACCCTTAAGTAGACACTTACTTAAACGAGCTGATTTTCTGAAGTGCTGAGCAGGCAGCAGCTCCCTTTAATATCAGGGTACTCAGCACTTTTCAAAATCAGACTGCTTATTTAGGCGTTTAAACATTTTGAAAATCTCAGACCAACTCTCCATTTAGTTTATGACCACTGAGATCTCAGGTTCCCTGATTTAAGGGGAGCTGCATCTGTTGCACTCAGCAGGACCCCCTCATTCTGTTAGTAATAAGTATTAATGATGCTTACTGAAAACTTGCTGATCCTGGCACCTCCTTTCTCCCAGACACTATGGACAAGATTTCCTAATTTCAAGGAGTCGTACTGTGCACATACATTTGTACACACTGAACATGTGCAAAAATCTTACATGCATGAAAATCTGGTATACTATTACTACCACTTGATTTGCATTCATTCACTGTGTATTTGAATACATTATGCATGCACAAAAAAGGCACTATTACTCATTGGAAAATCTGGTCCACTAAGTCCTGGATCTTGCTCAGTGAAATGAAGTCTTTGAGATGAGATGTGCAGTGAGGCTCCCATTCCCTCTGGAAAACACACTTTACTTTAGATAGATAAGAATGAAAAATAATCACATCACCAGCACCTTGCCGATGCCATGGACAGACACCTAGACCCATCCCAATGGGTTGACCATCAGCCAAACAGCTGTCCAAGTACATACAAACCACACATTTCCATTCCATATAGAAATATCACTAAAGTAATTCTATTTGAGTAAAGAATCTGAAAAAAACTGAACCCTTCTTCCAGATCACAGTTTGGTACCAGTCTGTGCTGAAATGGGTGGTTTCTAATGCATAGCCCCAATACATTCTCTGTAGTTGCTGAACAAAAAACTCCTTGCAAATCCTTCAAGGAAATAAATGGTCTCAGACATCCTGATTAACAAGTAGTATCATTGTGGGAGATCTGGATGGAAAGCAGGTAGCTACTTTTTCCTCTCCCCATGTAGAGATTTTAATGTCACAGGAATCCTGAAAATCACTCTTCCAGACAACAGGAGTTGTTGCAATTGTGTCAAGTCAAGAACTAACACAAAGTGCATCAAAAGTGCAAAATCACAGACATCAAAAGTCTCAAATTAAGTCACTGTAGAAATAAATTTAATCAGTAAATATATTATCTATCTTGCTGCAGTATAGAGGAGTCCTAGCCCGCAACCATAACAAAGAGACGGTGCATGCCTCAAAGCGAGCGTGGCATGTGCAGCTGCAAATTATTTGACTTAGTGGCATTAGGGGTACCAATGGGAATTATAAAACATGGTTAATGATCCAGTGACTTGACTCACTGCTGCCACAATAGTTGAAGATGGACTTAGAGCATTAAGCTGCTTTGTACAGGAGTGTGGAAAGATGACACTGGGTCAGAAAAGTTGTAAGACTTTTTCAGTGTGCACTTAGAGAGAGGTTTAGATTAAATCCTGGGTCCTGAATCTATGCTAAACACAACCAAAAAGTTGTGCCAAGGGTGTCAATGCCTTGGTGCATCCCACTGACTCTAATGACAGACAGCGAAGATCTAGAATGGTTGCAAAACACACAGCTTTGGGCAATCCCATTAAAAGTACGCAGAATCAACTGGCATTGACAGCACCACTTTGTGGTAAGATGAGGAACTCTCCTCCACTGCCACTGAAAAGTTGCTGTCCAACACCATCCAGACAGATTTCTGTTGGACTCAGTGAGCAGAGCAGGGATGTACAGGACTGCCTGAAAGCAATCCCCCTAAGACCTGATTGGCTTGCCATGTATTTGCCAGCTGTTCCAGAGAGCAATCATGTTTGTCCATAATCAATATTTTATGGCCACATCTGCAGGGATTTCTTAGAGCTGCCAAGCTGCTTCTCTTCAAGTATACCAAGATTTAAAAAAAAAATAACAGTGGGAGGAACAAGAGAGCCAAGTAACAATCATATCAGTATCAATATCTGAACTATTCTGAAACAATGACAGAGATAAAGACTGGTAGATGTGCCAACGTCTCAGAGGCATCACACACACACCAAACATTTTTAAAATAGAAAAGGGTAATAATATGGAAAAATAGAGAAAATTCAGGAAAAAAAAATATTTTGTGAGCAAGCAGTTTTAAGAACAAGGGACAAGTCACCCCAGAGATACCATCCAGAGCTCCTTTTTCACCAAGAATAAGACATACTATTGATAGTCCAGAGCTCTAAGAAAGAACAAATATGCATTAGCCCTCATAATACTGTCTGATCAGGTATTTAGGTCTGGATACCTTTACAGAATCACTATTTCACAGTACCTGAGTTTGAAAGCCATACCTTGGTTAGGACATGAAAGATGTAGGGGTACATTAATCCCTTCTTGTGCCTGTGTTCTGCCACTCTTAATACTTCAGGTGCTACAGGAGGTAATGGAGGGGTGGTAATATCCATATGGTTCCTGGTGGGCATTGACAACAGACATGGTATTTGTGGACTACTGGCTTGATTCCCTTTGACTTCGGCTGCCTGGCTTCCTGAAGAGGCAGTCGAGGAACCTTCTGCCTGTAATACATCATACAAAAGAAAACAGGCTTTACTGAGTATATAGAAAAAGTACACAGAAAAATATACTCGTACCTTAAGAGAAAAAATGGCACTTTGCATGTCTCTCCCTGTACCCACAAAGGGGAGCATAAATTCATATCTTTACTAGACACTAAAGATATTGGCTTCAATAAAAACATCAGATTGATGGTTTATTACTACAATCTGTAATCCACTACCCCCTTTTTTGTCCTGTGAATGGGCCACTTCAGCTTGAATGGTCTCTTAGAATGTGTTAACTATTCATGCTAAACAATCCATTCCACCCTGTATTTAGCTACAACATTCTGAGTATGTCTAAACAGCAAAGAAAACACCGCGGGCGGTTGGCCCATGTCAGACTAGTCAGGCCATGTACACACCACAAAATTGTTCCACAGCAAGCTCACTGAGGGGTTAAAGTCACGTGTTTTTATTGCGCTCTCCCCCATCCACACAGCACTCCTTGTAATGAAAAGGAGCGTTCATACGCTCCTGTGAATTTTCATTACAAGGAGCAGTGCATGGTGGACACCCATCCCACCCTGCCCTGCAGCAGCCAGGGTTCCGGTTTGGCAATTCTAGCCGCTGGGGTTGCTGGCTCCCCAGCAGCATCAGATCTCCAGCTGCCGGGGTTTCCCAGTGGCACCAGGGCTCTAGCCGCCACAGTTGCCGGCTCCCCTGTGGCAGAGGGCCTCCGGCCACCGTGGTTCCTCTGCTGTTAGAACAGTGAAATTGACAAGTATGACAGCTCCGGTGTCCCAGAGTGGTCTTGATTGGCACCCTGGGACATTTCCAGAGGCTGTTTAAGACGCAGTGACCACACACACACAATGTAACACGGAACAACTGTTCCACGGTAAGTGTTACCACTCTGGTTTAGGTCGTTTATATGTTGCACAGCAAGAGGGCTATTGCCGCATAACAAGCAACATTTGTGTGTACATGCTCTCAGCGTTACCACACAATAATGCTGTAGTGTGTACAAGGCCTCAGGCTCACAGGACCCAGGCCATAGGGCTGTTTCATTCATGGGCTTGGGCAGGAGTCCAGTAGTCTACTCGGCAATAAAACAACCCCAAGAGCCCGAGTTGCCTGGCATGGGATAGCCATGGGTTTTACTTTGCCGTGTAGACATCCTCTATGAGGCCTGTTCTACCTGTTCTACATATTGATCCAGACTATGGAACATCCACACCCCTGAGCGATGAAGGTAAGCTGACGTAAGTCGCCGTTGTGTAGACAGTGCTAAGTCAGCCAAAGAAATGTTATTGCCCCCCTATCGGAGAGATGGATTACACCTATGCTGGTGAGAGAGCCACTTCTGCCAGTGTAAGTAGTATCCACACTGAAGTGCTACAGCAGCACAACTAGAATTTTAAGTGCAGACAAGCCCTGAATACTTGTCCCAGATCTGACAGAGAGCTCTGCATATCTTGAAAGCTTTGGCTCGTTAACACTTGAAATGCTACAGCAATACTGCTGCAGCAGCTGCCACACTTCACTGTAGACATTACCTACACCAACAGAGGTGGTCCTCTCACCAGCACAGATAATCCACCTTCCCACGAGGCGATAGCCAGGGCAATGAATGAATTCTTTGGTCAACTGGGATTAGGTCATTTTAACTAGGTCACTCAGGGCTGTGGGTTTGTAATACCCCTGAGAAATGCAGCTAAGCCTAGCTTAGAACCAGGCCCGTCTCTTTCACTGACAGAAGTCGGTCCAATAGATATTAACTCACCAACCTTGATGATGACATTTATCTTTTTCTTGACTTTACAACCGTGCAAACATGTAGAATTGCTTACCCAACGGCTGCTACAGAAACTGCAAACATGAACAAGGTACAACGGTGCTTACAAACGTGTATCAAGTACAGACACCACACACACCTATCACAGGTGCAAAGAGCAGTGTAGACAGTGAGGGACAGGTTAGGTAGAGTGCCCTACATGCCTGAACCCCCAAGTAAACCCTTCACGGGCTCTCTACATGATCATGCAGTACTCAAAAGTCTATATGGCTATTTTTAGCGCCTCGCTGCCTCTCTTCTGCCAGAGGATCACCAGAGCTTTTCCTGCTGCCTGACCCTTTCACTGCAGCACTAGCTACATGTGTAGTGCAGGTGTAACCCGGTGGTGCTCTGTCCTCCCTCTCATGGCACCTAAAGATTAATGAGTCCACTACAGACTTTGCTAGGAGCAGTTTGGCTTTTAGGTCGTACTGTAGAAAATTGTACACTAAGCACCAGAGATCCCAGGTTTAATCCTGCCCACCAACGACTGGGGTCTCTACACATGTATTCTAACTGCTGCCATGCGTCTAGACACAGCCTTAGGAAGAAATAATAAAATGTACAACTATAAAACAGGGAGTAACTAGCTAGACAGTAGTACTGCTGAAAAGGATCACAGAGTTATTCAATTTGTGAACCACTATATGAGTCAACAATGGGATGCAGCTGCAAAAAAGGCTAATTCTGAGATGTATTAACAGGACCGTGACCTGCAAGATCTAGGAGGTAATTGCCCTGCTCTATTTGGCACTGGTGAGGCCTCAGCTGGAGTACTGTGTCCAGTTCTGCGTGCCAAACTTTTAAGAAAGATGTGGACAAATTGGAGAGAGTTCAGAGGACAGCAAAAGTGATAAAAGGTTTAGAAAACCTGACCTATGAGGAAAGGTGAAAAAACTAAGCTTTTTTAGTCCTGAGAAAGTAAGATTGAAATGTAACTTGATAGCAATCTTGCAAAAGAGGACTGGGATCAATGTCCAGTGAGAGTAAAACAAGTAGTAACTGATTTAATTTGTAGCTAGGGAGATTTAGGTTGGATATTAGGGAAGACTTTCTAATTATAAGGATTGGTATACTCTAGAATAGGCTATAAAGGGAGGTTATGGAATTCCCATCATTGAAGGTTTTTAAGAACAGATTACATAAACAGCTGCCAGGAATGGTCTGTGCATGCTGGGTCCTGGCTCAGTCCAGCCCAGAGCCCTACATTTCTGTCATTCTGTATTCATAAATGAATCAAAATTATAACTCCAAGAGAATGCTGACAATCAAGTCCTCCTATTCTGTGGTTACTGTACCAGTCTTTATTTGCCTGAAAATGACCATTATCAAAGCCAGGATACTATAGTCATGTCATTGTGCAATTTAAATTTTAACTTTTCGTCATATTAAAAAGTAGTAGTAATTTTCTTTCCATTTGTATTTTCCCAGTATATACTGGCAATACCAGCCTCTAATAAACATTTCTGGGGAGTTATTGTCCAGCTAGACAAAGGGTCCCCTCAAATGTCTCCACCCTGATATTACCAGGGGGTTAGAAGTGCGGGGGTTGGGGGTGGGGAAGAGAGGGAGGGAGAGAGAGAGAGAGAGAGAGAGAAAGACTTCCCCAGCTCATTTCTTGAACAAAATGGGAAAGCATTCAGTCACCTTACATGTTTGGTGCTTGTTCTTGAGGGACCAATGGTTTTCCCCATTATGAATTAAATTTATGTTCCTGTGTTAAGAGGATGGCAGTAAAGATTCTTTTATACCTATTCTGGATAAGAGTTGCAAGTACAGCATTTAATTCCGTCACTAATAATGCAATCCAATGTTAAGATTTACAGCCAAAACATTAGGCATAAAGTAGGGGTCTCAAACATGCGGCCCGCATATCTCCTGCGGCCTCCCACAAGACCTGGAGTTCAGGGGTTCCCAACCTCTGGCCGGCTTTTCAAGTGGCCCGCACCCCTGCTGGCTGGGAGCCAGCAGCCGGGCTGTGGCTGCCTGCCTCCCACCCGGGGTCCTGTTGCCGACTGAGCTAAGCTCGGTGTCTCCTGCCAACCCTCCCATCGGGGCCTCAGCAGCCACTGCTGGACAGCCAGGGAGGAGCCTACCACCACCTGGGCACTGCGCCATGCCACTCACCAGACCTGGTGTGCAGCAGCGGGGGAGCGTGGTGGGCCAGGCGACTGGAGCAGGCAGACTGGGCGCCCGGGGCCAGGTCAGGGCTCAGGTGCACTGGCAGGAAGAGGGTCTGGGGAGGGGTCCCATGGGGGCTCCATGAAGTCCCTATGGGGCGCTCTGCCCAGTCCCTTGTTTCTTTTCTTTCTTTCTGTTCCTTCCTTCCCTTTCTTTCTTTCCTTCTCTCTTTCTTTTCTTTTTCTTCCTTCCTTCTCTTTTCTTTTTTAAAAAAACTTTAAAAAATTTAATTTTAATTAAAAACCCCCTTTAAAGGGTTTTTAAAAACCTTTCTAAAATTAAATTTCAATTAAAAACTCATTCAAATTCAATTAAACACAATTAATTAACTTTATTTACAATCACTTTGAATTCAATTAATTATTTTTAAATTAAAAAATAATTAAATAAACTGGTGGCCCTTCGGGGTTTTAAAAACTGTTGTATGAAAAGTTTTCAGTGATGCAGCACTCGGGCCAATATCCTAGTCCTCATGTGGCCCTCGTGATTATTTGAGTTTGAGACCCCTGGCATAAAGTAACATACTGTTAAGCTTATCCAACAATGAAAAAGTACTTGAAAAACTGCTTTGAGAGAGACTAAAAAGTAAAAGCAAAGAAATCCACAAAAATCTCACTACTAACAATCTGATCATCTCTCAATTTAGGAGGATACCATAAGTAACCTACAACTATTACAAGGAATTCCTAAGATTTCCATAAATGAAAAACTGAAGTTTGTTTAATTAGAAAGTGCTGTCAAAGTTATCTGTTTTATGGTTTTGCAGATGTGAACATTCTCTCACACACTTCAAGAGATTTTAACAGCAAAGTACAAACTGATGCTGAAGAGCCAGCAGGATGGAGTACACACAGAAAGATGTGCAAGGCCCCAGAATGTCTGAGGTTGTGAATTCCAGGCACACCCATAAGATCTTTCAAAATATCAAAAGGGAAGCAGGCAAGCCCTTATTAAAAACATTAAGGATTTCTTTATTTTAAAGAAGTCACAGCACACTATTCAAAAATGTTCTATATCAAAATACTGAATTTTTACAAAAATGGAAGTGGCAGTGCCCCTTTCAGATTACTTTAGATCACTTTTAATGCAGATTTGGACTTCTAAAAAGTTAGATACAAAAGGAATGATTAGATCAAAACAATTTGTGAAAGTACTTTTTTCATGCAAATAGTTGTCAGATATAAAATGTTTTTTTTTAAGTACACTGGTCCGCATGAAAATTATTGTAAACAGATTCATATCCCCAACTCAAATAGCCCCAAGACTATATTTAAAAGATGCTGAAATGGCACTATAAATAAGAATTTATGAAACACTGAGCTGCTACTGAAGGATGAAAACAATCTAGTTACAAGAGTACTATCACGATGTTTTATGCAGTTGCAGTAGAAAGGCTATTACTAGACTAAACAAAAATTGTTGTAGAAAATTTAGAAAATCTGTTTTAAAATTAAATGCAGTTTTCCATATAAAAAATGAATTTGACATTGACAACCTATATTAGCACCTGAACTTATAATCAATTAAAACCATTTACATTAAATAGAATTTGCTGGTAAGTTATTAAGAAAGTAACACCAATGAACTGGTGGAAGTCACTGGCTGAGCTTACACCTGAAACCAGAGTTGGCTGAAATGTTAAACCAGTTTTTAACAGCAATAACATTTCTGTAGCTGCTGAGAGAATATCTTCATTTACTCACTATTTCAGTTCAATGGGTAGTACACTCAAAGTTAAAAAAACAATTGGAAGTAGAAGGAGGAAAAGTGATTTTCCTCTCCCCATCAACGAATTAAAAACTAGGTATAAAAAAATGAAATCTATTAGTTTGGAAGTCTTGATACATAGTTATCAGAAATAATCAGTTCATTTCACTAACTACAGATAATACCGTTAACTGAATATGTTTTAAATGCAAGACATATTTTGATAAACATTTCCCCTTATGTTTCCAGCAGCTGAGATAGTTTTCTTTAATAAAAAAATTAAAATGTTACTTTATCCATTTTAATTGAATATGTATTTCCATCCAGGTAGAGTCTGACACAAAAACAAGCAAAAAAATAATAATTTAATAAATGAGAAATGCATTTTTCCACATTTTCTAACAAATAAAAAATTAAGAATTTGAATAAATGTAAGTTAAGCGACAAAACTGCTTAAATAAATAGACATACCATATATCCTGGTTAACAAAACTCAGCACCAAATTAAGCACACAGACTATATTTAGTTGCAAGTCTACATGTTTTAATGGTTACCAACCTCTCTCAGGAAAATAACTAAAACACATGACTAAAGTCACTGATTTAAATCATTCCGCCCTACACAATGCACCCAACCCAACAGTATCCACGTGACTGATCCAGGAGACCATTAGTAGCCCCACAGTTAGGAGTATTATGGTAACTATTCGTATGTACTACTGTAATATACAAAGGACCTAACTGAGAAAGGAAACCCATTGTTCCAGGTACAGTATAAACACACAGCAGGACAGTCCCCGCCCCAAGAGACAGCAAGTTATCTAAATGAAACAAAGGGTAAGAGAAAGGAAGCATTATCTTCAGAGTTGGCACTAGCCTTCTGTTCTAGGCCTGATTTTCAACTCCCTAAATGATCTGCCTTAAAACTTCACACAACACATCTCATTCCTATATGAAATTCTTCTGTAAAGTGTGAACACACACAAAGTTTAAGAGAAACGAGACTTGAAAAATTTCTTTTCACCTTTTAAATATTTTCCCAATATTTTGACTTATCTCTCTGTGAAATAAATAAACTTATAAACTCCCGATTTTGCTCCTCTGTAGTGCATAATAAATAGAATTGTTTTTTCCCTGGTTTGGTGCAGGAAAGGAAGCAATTACACATTTAAAACTTATCACAAACACAATGTTTACACTTTAAAATGTACACCAGAAGTGGTTTATACATGCATCCATTGGATTAGCTACCCAACAGTTTTCTGCAGACATTGCAATCTGAGAATGGTACAGATGTAGATGGCCTTTACACAGGGAATGGCTTCCATGGACAAGTATGGATGGGTGAGGCCTAAAGAGTTTCTGGCTGTTAGCAGACTGGCACAATAGAGGCAAACCTAAAGGGCTATTTAATATATTCTCATAAGGATTTTAGCTAAGGAAATAAGGTACTTACACCTTAACTCCCAGACTTTATTTTACTATATATTTTATTTTATTATTTATGCATGCCTGCGAATAAATTAATGGCTAGCCTTCGTTTTTATTATATACCTGGTTATATTGGAGGTATAAAATGTGACATTTTTCAATTAAATATAGTTGAAACTTGGCGTGTCTGCCACAATGTCCTTCAAATTGACAGTGGCTTTAGAACTTGTTTTTTACTAGCACAATTTTAAACCAATGTTATATTCTTCTGTGCCATCTTTACATTAAATAATACTTTACTTTGAATAGTTTCATTCAAACTCAGAAATAATTTGCTATTCATTGTAAAATTCATCTCTCTAACTGGTAAGTAATATTATTTTTGCATGAGAATCCAAACATGAATGTAAATTGATAACAATAACTACACAGCTCTGAGAGCTCATGCGATAAATACATCTGTTAGTCTTTAAGTGTGACAAACTCCTTGTTTGTTTTGCTGATTAGACTAACACAGCTACCCCTTTGGAATTTGTCAACATGAATGGTGAACTAGTCTATCTAGTTTACAATTTTGTATGTGTATCCCAACATATTGATTCATTTTTCACTTATATTAAAGTTTATCTTTTAAAAGAAAGTTTACATAAACACTTTTGAAAATTTTACCCATCTGCTTGTAATGCTGTAGCAATAAATGTGGAGGTTTGTATCTTAAGCTGTTACCTTTGTTTGGTCTCCTGGATCTCCACGTGCTTGATTTTCTGATTGGGTTCTTGTTTTTTCCCAGCTCATTTTGTTCCCACTGACATGGCTAAAAAGAGAAAAACCACAGTACTAAATATAAAGTGTAAGATGCATCTTAATAGCTTTATTAATAATCACTGATGATTTTTATTTGTCAGTGAGTGCTCTAATTTTAAAAGATACCACATGGATTAGAAACTCCAATATACAAGAGTGCCTTAAAAGCAGTGTAACATCCCCATAATTGTTCATTTAAATTTGTAGAAGAATCAAAGTTTTTTAAAACTGAAATACAAATCTTAACAATGATCAAATGTTAATCACAGAATTGTAGGACCAAGAGGGTCCTCGAGCAGTCTAGTCCAGATCTCTGCAATCAAGGCAGGAGGACTAAGTATTAGACCATCCCGACAGGTGATTGTCTAACCCTAACCCTGTTTTTAAAAACCTCCAATGATGGAAATTCCACAGGCTCCCTAGGCCGTTTATTCCAGTGCTTAACTACCCCAACAGTTTTCCCCAATGTCCAACCTAAACCACCTTGCTGCAATTCAAGCTCCTTGCTTTTTGTCCTATCTTGAGAGGCTAAGGCTAAGAATTTTTCTCCCTTCTCCTTGTAACAACTTTTTATGTCCTTGGAAACTTATGTCCCCTCTCAATCTTCTGTTCTCCATATTAAAGAAATCCAATTTGTTCAATCTTTTCTCACAGATCATGTTTTCTAGACCTCTTGTTGCTTTCCTCGGGACTTTCTCCAATTTGTCCACATTTTTCCCAAAATGGGGTGCCCGAACTAGACACAATACTCCAGCTGAGACCACATCAGCAAGAAGTAGAGCTGAAGAATTACTTCTCGTCTTGCTTACAACACTCCTTCTAATACATCCCTGAATTATACTTGTTCTTTTGCAGCAGTGTTACACTGTTGACTCATATTTAGTGATCCACTGTGACCCTAGATCCCTTTCTGCAATACTCCTTCTTAGGCAGTCATTTCTCATTTTGTATGTGCGCAAGTAATTGTTCCTTCCTAAATAGATTACTTTGCATTTGTTCTTATTGAATGTCAATCTGTTTACTTCACATAATTTCTCCAGTTTGTCCAGAGCATTTTGAATTTTAATCCTATCCTCCAAAGCACTTCAAATCCCTCCCAGCATGGTACTATCCACAAATTTTGTGTGTACTCTCTTTGCCATTATCTAAATCATTGATGAAGATATTGGACAGAACCAGACCCAAGACTCATCCCCGTAGGACCCTACTCAATATGCCCTTCCACCACTGATAACTACTCTCTACTTATGCCCAGGACCCAACAATTACATCTTTGAGCAATGCATTCCAGTCTTTCGGTGGTGGCAGCAGGGGACGATGCACCCATTACCTGAGGGTCTGTGAACCAGTACTAGGTCCCAACCCATGGTCTGAAAACCACTGATCTAGATGGTATTTCCCTAGTTTGTTTATGAAAAGATCACCCAAGACAGTATAAAAAAATCTTACTAAAAATCAAGATACCATATATCCAGTTTCCCTCCTTTCCACAAGGTGCATTAACCTGACAAAGAAAGCTATTAGGTTGGTATAACTCTAACTGTTCTTGACAAATCCCTGCTGACTGTTACCTCTTCTCATATTATCTACTAATACAAAAAACATCTTGAATTAAGTTCCAATGTTGGTTAATTCACCAACTCATTTCCCCACTTAAGAGACTGTCTCTAAACATAGTGATGTAAGTGATATTGTCTGGATGCCAAATTCTAAATTTGTTCAAAATTTATTGAACCACACATAAATGTCATTATTGTGAGGAAAAAAAAGAACTAAAAAAACTTTCTTCTATTGCATTTGTTAAATACAAATATGCCAATTTTGTAAGGTGAAAATTTTCATTGTGTACATAATTTAAGCAAAACAAGTTTGATGTGATCCATGTTTCCTCAGTATTTGTCAGCTACACCACAAAAATAAATTTACAATTACTGTCGTTAATTGCAAGCATTCTCAGAATTTATAGCCATGAAGATACACATTCAAAACAACACATATTTGAACTTCTAAAGGTGTAACTACATAAATAGGATCCTGGTGCATGCACCAGGTCTACATCTATTTAAGGTTACATTCAGATAGACCTGTCAAACTTCCCCTTGGAAATTAGCAAGCAGTAATCAAAGGTTCTACAACTGTCTTATCAAAAATGGATATATGATCTAGTATACACCTGAACATATGAACTAAGCTGAATTACCTTTTCACTCCGAGCAACGGGCAAGGCACAAAGGTAGAGCAGAACAAGGAAGTTTTCAGTGCTACTCTCTGTGCTGTATCTGTTCTGTGGACGAGGGCCATCAGTCACTTTCTAGAATTGGTAATCTTTTCAAAATCATTGAACTTCATTGCACGACTATATTTTCCCACAGTTATAAAAGTGCAAAAAACAATAGTCACTCAGGATTTTATATTTTTAAAATCTACTAGAACTCTATAACATAATTCTGTGGGGGTGTTTTTTCAATGTGGAGTTAAAGAGATGGGGTTTTTTAATTTATCAGGCTCTCACAATGTATCTTTTTTTCCTTAGGGCACAATGAAAGTGTGTGGTGAAAACACCTGCTAACTGTGTGTTTTGTTGGGTGGTGTGAGGGTTTCATTTTGTTTTTTCAAGAAAAAATAGCTGAAGAATACAGATGTATTCACAACCACAGCTACTCAACAAAGTACTGTACAACATTTCTGAAGGACTACTGTCAATAACCTTCAAGTTTTCCTGTACTCATAGAATACTGATAAAAGATTCTGCTAATGAATAAACATTTCAAAATATGTCAAGTGTAAGTGATATGATCTCAGCCATTACTTACTTCACAGCACCTCCATTGCCTTCATCATTATCAGAAGAGGACGATGTAGAAGAGACAGGAAAATAGGTTGGATCTACATGATTGGGGCTCCCACTCTGAGCTGGGTTTATTGGAGAGGATCGTTCATACAATGGAGTATGTTTTCCTTCATGAGGAATGTTACTGTAGTTGTTCTGCTCAGAAAGACTTTTCCCACCTGTTTCCAAGGTGATGGCTGGCTCCGAGAGACTATATGGGTATGGACCCGGACCTTGGGATCCCCCCTGATTGGACATCTGCGGGGCCTAAAAAATTAAAAAAAAAAAAAAAAAAAAAAAAAAAGTTGATGTTATAATATGAATCCTGTAATGTAAAATATTATATTTTATTCATATACGAGTTAAGCCCTCCAGACCACTTGTGAGAAATGTTTTCAGTGGAGTCTCTGGAGTCACTGCAGTTACAAGATGAATTTTATCAAGGACCACTGCCTGTGAAAAGCACAGGCTAGATTTTTAACCCCCTCACCTAGATTCTCACGGGCCTAGCACACCACATTTTTAATCATTATTCATTCAGGAAAAGCAGAAGAATATACTTGCCACAGGTTTTGCTTGTAGAGAGGTCTGTGGAATGTTGAGCATCTGAGAAGGAACATACGGTGGCACTAAGCCAGGCATTCCAAACTGATTTGGTCTGGCTGTTTAATGAGCAAATGGAGGAAAGGGGTGAAAAATCAAACTGTGAAAAAACACAATAGTACTAATTTTATATACTAATCCCCATGCATGCAGTCTGGTCAAAATGCAGTTGTCCAGTGTGTATTAGTAACTAACCTCTATGGTTTGTTTGGGTTTTTTAAAAATAAATAAATAAAAGTTTTACTTTTAGCTGGTTATTTTATTTCTTTATTTATGTTGCCCTTACAGTTATTTATTTTTGTTTTATCCCTGTGTCTACTTTTACTATTCTGAGCTTGTTTCTGCTTTTTAACTACATAATTCTCTCTCCAACTGTATAGTTTGTTAAGTTTATTTTAACTTGCTTTGGTTTCTTATCTACTTCGATTCTGTTTTTCTCTCTCTCTCTCCCCCCACTAGCCTGCCTATTTTTATCATGCAAATATCATCACATCCAGAACTCTATCCAGGCAACCAACCCATCTGCACTTCCACTAGAATATAGGAAAAGCAGTGGAACTTGAAGTCTTATGTTTCTAAACACAAACTGTGAGGATACTGATTGTCCAACAAGCATTTAAAAGAGAAAACCAGTGTTGGCCAGTAGCAGCATGCTGTCTTTGTTAAGAAACAATCTTGTTTACATTTTCCTCAAAAGGATGCAAGGTAGGTTAATACGCTGTAATATGGGAACTGTCTGAAGATCACCTTCTTTCCCTCCTTAGAGTTTCCCTTGAACTCATGACCTTCTCTCCATACCAACATGGGCTTACAAGTTGCAACAGGCCCAATGTGGATTGGTTAATTAGGGTTAGCAGAACAGGGAAATAAGTGACAATAACTGTAATTGCAAATTGAGCTGACACCAACAGACAGACTGAAAAACACTCAGCTATCCTAAACCTTATGCAGGTCTTGGAGGACTTTCAAAAGAGAGAGCCCAAGTGCCCAAAAGTGGTAAACAAAGGGACCCTAAAGGGGAGAGAAGCCAAAAAATGGTGGCAGTCAAGTTCAGCAAGACGACCACAGTGCCTGGGTGTTAACTCCACAGAGAAGGAGGAGGGAAAATAGGTGAACGTGGACACAGTGAAGGCAGGGCTCCAAGAAAGCACTGTGGTAGCCTGTAACTGCCAACACCATTTAGCCTACAGCACAAGAGATTAAAAAATGAACAATGTATCTAAGCTCAAGTAAACATTTGAGTACTTGACTCTGCAACCTTAGTATTTCTTTAACATAGCCTTTAATGTATGATAAAGTATATACAATAAGCTGGGAATAAATGTTTTCCAAGTTACAAGAAGTTTGCTCATATTTAGCACTTCGTATTTCAACCTTCAGTGATAACAATTGTAGCTCACAGTTTTCACTTGTATAAAACATGTCATTTCAGTTCTTTTATTTACTCGTGCACAATGGAGGAGTCTCTCTCAGAAAAAGACAGGGAGAAACAGGAACTATGTTTGGTGAAAAAAGTATAGTACACCTATTTTCCTGCTGTAGTTGCTGATTTGTTTTCACTTGTGAACTGTTTAAGCATCCTGATTCTCAACAGAGAAACAAATTAAGCATTTTTTAGGCTTAAAACCAGTTAGTGGTGTTGTTGTAATGGAAACTCAAGTTGGGGAATAAACTCAACCTCTCTGTTCACTCTATTTTAAAAGAAATTAAACCACTGCAGTGAATACTGGGTTTTGAAAGGTAATCTGATAAAAACAGAGGTAATGAATATAAAGATAACCTCCCCAACATTGCTATCTTTAATTTAGGATTATCTTAGTAAGTTGCCTTATAAACAAACTTTTGGTACTCACCTAGGTAATGTGGTGGATGAAATGGCATAGGTTTATTAGTCGCTGAATAATATGCAACTGCTCTCTTAAAACGAGTAACTTTGTCTTCTGTTCTAGACTGAAATAAAAGTTAAAAGAGGCTTTGTAAACAAATATACCCATGTAACCTACATATCATGGCACCACATTGTAACATCATTACTTATGCCACATCATACAAAAATAAATTTAAAATAGTGTCTGCAGATCAACAAACATCTTACTATGACACATTGGTATAGACAATTATTTTTAATAATCATCATGGTGACTGATGGTGACAGATACAAGATCCACTTTTATTAACAGCAGCAAAGCATATTAGAGACTAGAAAAGCAAAATTTATAAGAGAAAGTTCATAATGACAATGAACATCAATAAAGCTAACAGACAAAGTGGCAAGAATGTAGTGTCACTTCAGTAATCACACACCCAACTCATAAGTGCAGACAAGGAAAGTTGGGCTTTTTTTTCCAAAACTGCTGAATACTAAATTCTGGCAAACAACGTATTATACATACACAAGAAATATAAACTTAATTCGTTCTCAACGAAGATCCACAACACAGCTGTACCAAATCACATGTATTTTTGCATCAGCTCTACTTTACCTGTGAATGTTGAAAAACATCTTTTGCTATGGCATCCAAATCTGCGGTGTCCTGAATATTGCGGACGTAGTCAGCAACAGCCTTGATCACTACATCACAAGGTGGTAAAACTAGCTGGTGAGCACGTACCTATGGAAAAAAAAACACATGTTAACATCCAACAGGCTTAAGTAACTCCAAAAAAAGCTCCAGGATATTTCAGGTTTGTAGTTAAGGCTTAGTCTGACTTTGCATTATAAATATATAAAACAGAAATTCCATGTTACAGAGCAGATTCAGAATGTGGACTTCTGGCATTTCAACTTTTCTGCAACATTTTTTTTTTTTTTAAATTAAGACAAACAGTTTGTGTCGCAAAAATAGCCTTCCAAATGTGAAATGATACAACATTACTTCTAAGGAGGTACTAACTGTCCCAAACTATTCAGTGACAGATTATCCCTAAAACAAAGATTGACATTTTAAATGTCAACAACTGCTAACTATTTTATGGCTTAACATTTTAAAGGAAACATCCAGCTACCATATTTTACACAACATGGTTACAGTCATTTGAAGGATCTCTCAAAGGAACATGGTTTCAAGATTTTTAAATGCTCATTTAATTTTGACTTAATTTAGGAGTCTAAGAGGGACAAGCAAGAGAAAGCCTAGAGGAGCAGGAAGATCTCCTTGGGTACAGCAACTGAAGCACAGGAAGAGAAAAAAGATCTCAGGGAAGTATATTTCTTTTAAAGACAAGACTGTGAAATAAAGCCACATTTTATTTAAAGCTTCTTGAAAATGTTTTCAATATTCTGTAGGGGTGTTTTTTGTTCTTTTTAAACAAACTCACATACATTTTTCCCTGAAATCTTCAAAACATTTCATCAAATTTTAAGAGCAGAAAAATCCACAGAAATTCATAAAATGCCTCACAGATTTCAAGAGGTCTTGATGACTGCCTAGAATATATGGTAAACAAAAATATAGGACCATTTCTGAAAACTGATTATAGTCTTATTTTTAAATCACATTTTCTTCACATTGTGTACACCATAGGGACCCTGCAAATGCTACTGTGATAGAAATAATGCAAAAACTGCAATCAACAAAAATCTGGACTTAGTACAGAAATGACTGGATGGGCTAAAGGACACTCAGTACTTGTAAAGGAAAAGGGAATTTTATTTCTATTATTAAGAGTGAAAATTCACATTACTAGTTCTTGAAAAGAGAGTTGTGAGGCAAGGTATAACTAGTAGTACGATGACTAATTCAGAATTCAAAAAACAAGGTGAAACGCTAAATAATAAATTGTGAGTCACCCATTTACAACAAGTTGATGTGCCTAAGATTGTTCTGAAGAATTCTTCAGGGACTGCTAAGGCTCTGCTAACATTTTTTACATTTAAGCATGCATGTAAGTTTTTTCAAGACAAACATGCTAAATGCTTTATTAGCCCAATACACTACGCATCTACCTTAAAGAAAACACATTTCTGACAGACACAAAGAAGATATTAAAAGCAGCCAGACTCAAAATTCTTAATATCAAGGATCTTGTATTGCAATAAACCCAGATTATGCTGTTCACATACAGCGTGGTGTCACAAACTGGAGTCAGTTGATGGTAAAGGCAAAGGATTTTTAAGCAAGTTCTTTTCATCATAACTTTATACAAAAAAAAAAAAAAAGAGCAAAGAAATGTGTTCAGCTGTCTAAAGTTCCTTCTCTCTCTCTCACACACACGGGCATATGCAGTCCTGAGGAGAATAAGGAATCTAGTCCAAGAGGTGAATATAGTTGAACCATTAGCAATAGCAACCATAATGTACTTAAATGTAACATCTTTTTAGGGGGAAAATACCAAAGAAACCCATCGCAGTAGCATTTAGTTTCAAAAAGGGGAATACAAAAATGAAGAAGCCAGTTAAACAGAAATTAAAAGGAAGTCACAAGAGTGAGATGCCTACAACCTGCCAGAAAACTATTTTAAAAAACCACCATAATAGAGGCTCAACACCGCCCCACCCCCAAAACAATAAAGGACCCCAAAAATATCACCAGGACTAAACAGCAGCGTAATAGAGGTGATTAGAGGCAAAAAGGCATCCTTTACAAATTGGCAGTCAAATTTACTGAGGAAAATAGAAAGTAGCATAAACTCTGGGAAATGAATGTGTAAATTATATTTAAATTATAATGATAAATTATAAAAAGTATAATTAGGCAGGCCAAAACACCCCTACACAGATGTTGTGTCTCTAATTCAGATTAAATGACAAGGTAACAATTACTGACACACCCACCCGTGTCAGCATCTGTAACACTAACTAACCTTTAAAGGATTTCCCCCAGAATTCTGAACACTTTTTTTTAAAACGATTACAGAAAAGCTAATGCACATTCACCAATCTGTATATTCAAATAAAAGGCTGGAAGTATCTGTAATTTGAAGACTCCTCAATTCTATGTATTTCATTCTAGTGTAAGCACAAACATGGTAAAAAAAGTTAAGTATTTGATATACACAAGGTAAACATGGGACAGAAACAGTAAATGGGAGCCTGATGCAACTATTTTTTTGGAAACAAAATGACATCTCTGCTGACAAAAAATGGATTCAGAAGCATTTGTTGTACACTGATGCCATCGACTGGATACCAAAGGAAAAGCAGTTCTGAACCCAAGAACTAAAAACTGACATCTGAAAATCAGATCTGATAACAGAACCAATCCAAAAGAATATATGTAACCCTTCTTGAACACTCAGAACAAGAATCCAAGAACTGATCTATTAAAGATGTATGTCCACGCAGCTGAGCCAAACAAATGGGGGTGCCTGTAACCAGAAAAAACTACATAAGCTGCCAAGAGCTTTCCAAACGTAGTCTTCTCTGAACCCAAAATTAGAACACAAAAAGTTGTGAACCAACCAGAGCTGTGATAGTCATCTGCGGCACCAACTGTGCTGACTGCTAAATTGGACACTTTTTATTTACTTGAGGTCAGCACATCTCTTGTCCTGATTCTCATGAGAAGAAGATATAGGGAGGAGTGTGTTTTCAATAGCTTCTACTGAGTCAAACAACTTCAGGTCACTGTGTATGGCATAATGTTTGTGTGCATCATGTATTAATAACTAGTCCCCAAAATTATTGCCTCCACTGAAAGAGCCTTAAAATTTACATGCCTTATATCATTTACCATAAAAAATACTATATGCTTTCCTGTACACATATCTTATGAATTTATCTTAAATATAATATATTTCTCTGACTGCTTATGAGCCAGTTACTTTTATATAGTCTTAAAACACACTGGCTGTCTAAGGATAACTGTTGCACATATACCACAAAAATACTGAATACTTTTCTCTTAGAATAAAGAATTTGAGCAAAAAAAAATTCTGATAAACTACAAATTTAGAAATAATAGGCTAGATCCTGTCTTATGCTCCCACCTTTTGCAACCTCTGAAGTCAATAGGACTTAAGTACAGGTTTAGGTACTTTGCTGAATTATTCTTAAAGAACTAAACAAACAAGGAGTCATGTGGCACTTTTAAAAACTAACAAATTTATTTATTGCATGAGCTTTTGTGGGAGAAAATCCTGATGAAGTGGGATTTTCTCCCGCGAAAGCTCATGTGATAAATAAATGTTAGTTTTCAAAAGTGCCACAGGACTCCTTGTTTGTTTGACTGACCTAGACTAACACAGTTACCCCTTTGGATCTTAAAGAGCTGCTATTGCTTCTGAATCTCCCAAGAGTGAGAATTTGTATGCGGATATCTGAAAGACAAACCGGTTATTTACCAGTAAACTAGAGATCTTTAAGTCGACTTTCAGAACAAAGCCATGCTCCCCACACTTTAACCCTGATTTATCAGCGTTTATGTTAGATTCCAAGGAAGCTGAAAGAATTAAGGATGCATGAAGGTTACACCTAGAACTGTTTATAATATGAGACCAAATCTATGCGGGCACGTAAAAGTCAATGCTTTCCAAAACCTGAATAGTTGGATTCCCCAAGAATGTGGATTGATGCTGGCTGCGGTTACAGGTGAGTAACCTTTATTTGACTTTACAATTACAATCACAAAATTAACAACTGTGGTTTTTTTCTTTCAGTAACTATCAGCTTTTCCATATTATCACACTGTTTTTACTCTAAGGAAATGGAATTACTGGTTTGTCTGTCTTAAGAAACTGTTCTTCATCTAGAGGTCCTCAATTTTGGAAAGCACCTGAGAATTCCCTTCACATGCCATTCTGTAGTATTTATTGCAAATACCTTTTTTAAATTGCTTCAGAGCTAGTCAGGTTTTAGTCTTAACGTTGCATTCAGTGGCGTTATATACAAAATTAAATGATACTGGATTTTAAACTGGCCTTTCTAACAGCTTTTTTCCATGAAAGTGAAAACCCTTTGATATCTGTATTTTCTTTAGCAATACTATTATATATTTTTCTTGAATTAATACTACACTGTGCTTCAGCATCCACTTTAAGAAACACCTCTATCCTTAAAGTTTATTTGCTTTGAAGTTTGTCAGTCTGTTTTCAAAAGATTATATGTTTTTAAAGGATGAGGAAAGTCTTCTTTGATATGCAATGTACCTTTGAAAGAAATCATTACTTTCTCCCCTGCACTAAAGACATATTTGATCAAATATTAGGCATTTTTGCTTGTTAATTATATTTAATGCACACACTACATTACTTTCTGACAAGCAAAATCCTAATTTTCTTAATTTCTAGTTCTCTTTCTGAAAGTGTCACACATGCTAGATGCTCATTCAGTACTATGGTTATGAAGGGCCCATATCCACATTTCAAAGGCATGAATCAGTGTTAAATTAGCTTGTAGGAGTCTGCCTCTCACAGAATAATTTATATTTCAATTGAGTCTATCTTTAAGCACCTTACAACCAGGTCGTTACAGAAAAAAATATCATAAGGAACTGTTTTTCTTTGGGTTACAGTACTTGGAGTTTTTCCAAAATCCTCTATTATTTTCCTTGTCCACGTAATAGAACTGGATAGCAATTATGCTACCAGACCACCATATGACATCTGACCGCCTGTAACCCTCTAGCGATGCGAAAAAATTCAAAGTATTTCTTAAACTGACATCCATTTTTCTGCAATGCTTCCTTGCAAACCCATCAGGCTGAGTGAAAGCAGGTGATCCATCTTTAATTCCATGTAACTTCCAAGTCACAGTAATATTTAATAAGTTTCAATTAGGCAGGTTTGTGAGAAGTGCTCAGCACTTCAATACACAAGCACTCGGTTCAGATTCTGTAAATAACTAGTTCACAACACTGGGCATGCTCAGAAGCTTAACACAAGTACTTCAGTTGCATAGTCATTCTGATATTAGTAACTTGTTAACAAGCCCTCTGAACTGCAGGAGTTACCCCCAGTTCATAGGAGCCTCTTAATTTCAATATATGTTTATCAGAGACTCTCATTTTGACATTTAAGAGACACCAGCAGATATCTGAATTTTAACAACCATCCAGTCTATAAATGGGGATAGAAAATTATTTTATAGTGAATATAATATTAATTTTGTCAGCTTTTCAGAAAATCATATGGGAACAAAAAATTCAGATCTCAAAATTAAATAAGTTTCCTCATCTTAACATAAAAGGTAAGTTGCTTTATTATTTACAACAAGAACTTTTTAAAAACATTAATAAAAATGATATTGGAACTCAAATTCAGAAATTTTATATTATAAGATAAATTGTAAGACTTCTAAATACAAAGTTTACTAATAAGGACATCTGACTAACGGAATAGTCAAGAACTTAGTAAACCAGTAGAAGAGAGGAAATGGTCTCAGCAGCAAAAAATAAAAATTGTAAATAGTTTAGTACAAACTTATTTTTTTATAAGCACTTCAGAACAAAGTTACAGGCCTTGAAGTCATATTTTACTGAATTTTTATAAAGAAGTTTCTTCTCACCCAGATAAGGCCTTTTAAGCAAGTGATATAGGGGAAATAGGACTCAAATGGAAAATACCAGGGAGGGGTCCTGCTTCTAAACAGGTTGCGTTAGGCATTTCCTGGAATTGGGAGGTTTCTTTTCCAACTTAAAACATAAAAGTTAACATTCCAGATGAGTAGAGAAAAGGAAAGTGCTCTATTGGTACAATTTTGAAAAGATTAACAAGGACAAGGGAACTAATTCTACATACACATTTGTCAGAAACTGAGCCAGGATTCAACCCTATCAATCCTGCAGCCATAACATAACAATGCATTACATGGGCATAAGATACAAAACCAGCATCAGAAAACTTGTAACTATGGTACTGGGGAAAGTAGTGCTTTGCATCTGAAGACTTTTAGTTCAAAAGTAGAACTCTAACCCTAGAACGGGTTTAATTTACCCCCTGTATCTGTCCACTGTAAAGTCCACAAAGTAAAGTTTCAGCATTTACTCTGTTGGTACTGCAGGAGATAGGCATTCAACCTAATTTTATTCTAAAACTGTTGGATGAAAGGACCTGAAACGCTTGCCAGGAAAACGGTACCAGAAAATAATAAAATCATAAACTAAACCTAAATTTTAAATTAATGGAAATTTGCTGTGGGAAATGATGTTATGAAATCAAATAAATGACGGAACAGTGGCTAATACCACATCATACATAAGCGATGAAACTACAGCAAAAACTGAGTGTTATGGGAAGTAAATGGAAAGCAAATAATATTCCACAAAACATAAGATACAGGTACAAGATTCTATGACAGAGTGAAATAACACCACCTCTTTTGGTGGGTCTGAAAAACCAATGTACTAACTACCTGGGGGAGTTAATGATTTGACGGAACTTTTTTGTAAGACTGGAGATGTTAATCTGTGTCAAGGCCTGAATTCACATTCTTCCTACTCAAGTCCCCATGTCGTTTCAACTGGATCAGCAGTCTTCACTTCCTGAACTACTGTTCAGTGTTGATGTGTTATGTTTCACCGTAGCAAAACATTTCAATTGCGGGTGAGCAATAAATACTCACTTGACTTAAGTCTAAAAACAAAAATCCTTTACTGATGTTTACAACCAGCCAAGCCAGAACATGTTCCAAGTACATGCTGAGCGCCCATGAAGCACATGTATACTACTTCTCTGTGTCTTCAGCACCACTCTTTAAAGGAATCTCTACACTACACTGCATAGCTACACTGCTCAGGTGTGGCTTTTTCACACCCTGACTGACATAGCTACATTAGTCTAAAATTTAAGCGTGGACCAGGCCTAATTGGTAAGAAGTTTACTCAGCCTGAGTTCGGAGATGAGAATAAGCATCCTTTTCCTGAAATGAAGGAAAAGGAGTGAGAAAAATCTCCTTTTCAAGAAGGTAGAAAAGGGGACATGGGGAAAAAAAGAAATGGAGACCTCCCTTCACCAGTTAAAAGAAAGAAAACCCTTGATGGCACCTATGGGATGGGAGGAAGACAGAAAGGGGGAGGAGGGAATACTTCTATTAGAGAGAACTCTAAAAAGTTGTATGGTAAACAAGGTACGAGAAAGATCTCATGCTGATAAAAAGAAGAACTATGAGATGGAGGCAGAAAGTCAGATTTTTAAGATCACAGTGTCCTTCTAGGCATTAAAAGGCATTTAAAAAGGCATTAAAACATGATAGAAAATATTTCCTTCCAAACATACGACACACAATTTACCTAAGGAACTTACTGCCGCAGGATACTGAGACCAAAAATTTAGCAGGTTTAAAAAAATTAGACACTGATATCAATCAGGAGAATGTCTAGGTATATTTGATTCCATCCCTCACCCCTGCCAAGGGAAATAACCCTACATGTTTCAGTGCCTAAGCCAAACTCAAACCTACTGTTTATAAAAGAGATTCCCCCTGTGGTTGGTTATCCCACATGCATGTATTCTTGCCAGTCACAGACAGGATCCTGTATGTGGCAGACTACGGGTCTCATCATCCATGGAAATACCCATGTTCCTAATCAAATCAAGGAGTTTTCTGGTCAGCTGAAGTTTGTTTGGTTTTTCTTTTTTTTTTTTTTGGAGAGGGGAACAATTTCCCCTCCAATCTTGATAGGTTTAATTCTTGCTGCAGCGGAGAGGTTTTTCCTTTCCCTCACTCCTCTCCATTCCATGAGAGCACTCCATGGAGAAGCAAGCTGCCAGGTTGTGATCTCTCTCTTTCTCTAGTTACCAGAGAATAAGAAAGGGGCCCAGGGTAAGGATCTCCTCAATACTTGGACTGTTGGATGCTCAAGTTAGCGGTAACTGAATTAAGAAACACCACACATGATGATCTTTGGTTTTCACATCTTCAACTTTTCCCATCATCAAAGGGTGCAGCCAGGAATAGTCTACTTTGTCTGTTCTTTCTCATATAGTGATTTATAGACCATAAAATACCTTTAAGAAGACTTAACCCTGGCTCGTTGGAAACTGTCTCAAACTGAATCTATCTAATTTTGGAGACCTTCAGGTACACAGCGCACACAGGACGATATGGAATACATCAACCTGAGTAAGAAAAGTTGGTTCTCTGGAGATCAGGCTGTTTAAGATTGGCTATTTTTACCCTAATTGAACAGATGACAAGGACCCTTAATCTGAAAGATGGAGAACTTGGAGAACCCAAAGGAGCTGATAAGGACATGCTAAACATCCTGGACATACTAAGCCACAGCCCCTTCAGGTACTTGAGGTAAGTCAAAGCTTTTTTGTAGGCATTTTTAATTAATTATTATTATTATTGTTATCATCATTAATCCACAAGAGATTCCAACGTCTCCAGGTGGATGAAACCACTCTCAACTAGACTTCTCAGGGACTATAAAGACTCAAACAAACTGTAAGGCACTGATTATGCTCAGAGTGCTGTTTATTCACCCTAAATGGCTATGGCTTTATTAAGGTAGTTACAGAAACTGTCACCAGGGAATACTTTTTATTTATATTTATCTTAGGTTAGCACGTAATCTTTATAATCAGATTCTCTGCCTACAGAGCCCTGTGGCTACAGACAGTTCGTAGACTGATCTCTACAACTACCTTAACTGGTGGATAGTTTACCTGAGATGAGGATGGCAGCTCTACTGTAGCCTTGCCAGATCCCCCGTAGGGCCAATCACTTCAGGAGCACATAAACCATGGGGCTAAATTCAGTAAGCTTGTCTACACTAAAGGTGGGATTGAAATTTGATTTTATGCCGATGAATTAGAGAAAGAGCAGAAGCCTGATCACACCACGCTCCATGATCTTGTGTTCCCACTGGTCGTTCTTTCTTTTTCCTGAAACTCACTGCATTAGGGGTAGCCAACCCACAGTGGAACTAGGTGCAGGGGCTTGTGGGAAGGCAGTCATCCTCCCATGATGCAACGAGCTCACTCCTCCCCTCTTTTCTCAAAAAACAAAACAAAAAAACCCCCAACTTTCTGAGCCTTAGGTACAGTACCACACGCCGCAAAGAAGGATGAATTCAAAACTTCCCAGGACTGCAGGCAGGGGAAGAGCTATGTGCTGCTTACCTAGCCACGGTGCAGCAGTGGAAAATCAAGAGCAGCAAGAACAGAGAGTTCTGGGATAGATCCCAGAGACCAATGAAGTCGATTTCCACTGTTCTTAGGCTACAGACCTAAATTTGACTTGTAGAAATCAACCTCAGCCCTACCCCGCTTGCAAGGTTGGTGTTATCAGGTCACATTTCAGCTTCATTTAATTCAAATGTATTGCTCTGCCAGTGGAGTTGCAGGCTGCAGAAGGTCGATGTAAGCAGCATTATGTTACCCTCCTCTGTCAGTGCAGACTAGAGCTAAGACTACATTCTGTACAGACCCACAAGGAGACTGCCCTTCAATAGTGTCAAATTATCCTGGATTGACCAGTCCAACTCCTTCCACATAAAAAAGGTCAGTCCAGTGGAGGAAAAAGTGCTAATTCCCCTGGTCTAACTACAGCTCTTGTGCTGAGACATAGGTGCTCCATTCTCTACTCAGGTGATCATTCCAGGCCTTGCTCAAATAGGCCCCTATTATGACTGATCACTGGGTTGAGTTTGCATAGATAAGAGCCCTTTTCTTCTCAACTTCCCTGTAAAGGTCTATTCAAAAAGAAGTCTGTACCCAAAACATGCTAGATTACTCAATTAAAAGGCGATGTAGTATTATGATTCCAGTCTTCTGAGGCAGGCACTGTGGCTGAACTCTCTCTTGCTGTGTCTAATGGTTTCTGCCCCACCCTGAACATAGAGAAATCAGCTTCCAGCTCTATGTACCACTTAGGAAGTCATTCCAGGGACTCTTGCTCTCTCTCGATTAGCAGGATGCTTAATCTCATTCATTCCAAGCATGGTTATTCACCTGTAGCACTACAGGTGTGCCAGATACTTTACGAACTCAAACAGCCAAAGCCCTTGCCGAGAGAGGCTTCAGGTCTAAACATTTCCTCTGGGTCTCTCCTCTGTGGCAGAAACAGCAGTTCGAAGCTCTTCCCGTAAAGCTAACCGCAACACTCCAAACCCCTTTCCAGGGGAAGGTGTTTCTTGATGTGGCCCTCTGCTGGGCATCACTTTATGTTCAGGTGAGAATGTCTCCGGCTGACTGAATGAGGTCAAAGTCAGAACAGCAAGGTTTAACCCTTCTAGGAGTGAACTAGTAACAACAGAGCCAAGAGAAGTTGGGTGCTCTCTTCCTGAGAATTTTACTACTTGGAGTTTTGATTCCTCTCCACTCCCCCCCCCCCTCATTATTGCTTAGGATGCTTCTAATTGAACTAATATGGCCAGTTAACCCTTTGAAAAAAGGCAATGTTATCCTAGTTTGGATTTTTCCCACCTCACTCTGCTAATACTTGGGCATACTGGAGAAAAGTACAATTATTACATTTTATGCAACAGCATTAGTGCTTGCTTCACCTCCATTCTACATATCAGAGCAGGCTGACAAGCAAAGGATATCTCTTTATAGAACCATTACTTCACTCTTGCATAATAAAAAGGGCAGAGAATGTCATAAGAAAAAACAATTTGAGACACCCTAATCTATCAAGTGTCTGTTTTTCTTGATAAAAATCCTAGTCCTAGTTTTCTGAAGTGCTGAAACACTCCAACTTAAGTCAACAGGAACTCATGATCATCAGCACCTCTAAAAATCAGGACAATGTTGTCTTCGCTCTGTTAAAATGACTGGAAATTTTTCTAAATCCCAGATTTTCAGGGGCAGGAATGAGAGGTCTCTGCTTCTTGCAGCTGTAGGGCATGCAAATAATCAAATTCCTAGTGAACCTAAGCTGATCAAAAAAAACACCACACACACAAAACCACAAAAAATACCCACAAAAAACTGAGCTCCAAAGCAGAATCCAGGGATAGTGACCTGCTCTGGATTCACAGCACCTTCCCACTTTCAGCATCTGAAAGAGAGACCAGGCTTTTCATCAAAGTCACTGCTTCAAGGCTAGATGGTGGCTAGCCTCTCTCCCCACTCATCAAGTCTATGACTTACAGAGATGTGCCTGACAGGGTTTCGGTTTTGTTTGTTTTTGTAGTGTCTGGGGAAAAAAATTAGTGTGTGTGTTTGTTTCTGCCACAACTGCAGTTAACTGAAAACCCACTAATGCCAGAGCTGCAATGACAACACCGATGCTACTATGCCAAAATCAAACTAAAGGTATTTTAAGTTAGTTCTATTCGTAACTCAGGGAGACAACATCTGACAACTTGGAAAAAAAACAAAACAAAAAATAAGTTCCAAGAAACTGAAGAGTGAAAGAAGAAAAAAATCTTTAGGAAGAATCCAACCAAGTTCTTTTAAATAAAGTGAATTTAAAAGCAAATGAGGCAGAATACATCTTAAATTATTTTGTTTTCATAATAACCAAGTAAAACCTAACATATATTTGGAAGGTATTATTTAAAGTCGTATTCTGAATCATCTATTTTGACCTTTGGGTGAAGTTGCATCTGTAAACCAGCTTTACTTATGAACAACTGGAATCTCAAACAAAAAGGCAAATCCCTATACCCCATTTAATGAGAAAAATATAGGTGGATTTAGACTACTCTAAGGATTTCTATTCCACTAAATTAACTACTGATCCTACTATTTTTCATTCCATAGACTTCATCACAGAATGACCATTTCGTGGATCAATAACCTTCCCTGACAACCTAGTCAAGAGATGGAGAAGGGTTTTATGGATCTCTGGTGGTTCCCCAACCACAATTTGAGAACCAGTGAACTAAACAGACCTTTTCTCAAGACCTTTCCTCCCCTAAACTTTTCATCTTAATAACTGAATTGGGAGCCTTAAATTTGTCTGTAAATTCAAATGACTAAATTAAGATTTATCTTAAAAAGTGATCCACCACCTCCTCATTAAGTTGGGACGTTACAGGAAATGACTGTTTCCCTTACAAATGCCGCTGCTAACTCTCTTTCAGTGGCATGTGAAACTTCGTCACCCAGCCCCAGTTTTCAAGAGACAGTTAAGCTACTAGTTTTAATTGCTTTTCATTAAGTTAAAAGTTGACTGACTTTATTTTTCAGGCTACACTTGATACAAAAATAGCCAGGCAATTTTTAATTTAATATTTAGGTCAGAAAGCTGAGTGCTTAAGCTGTAAAGTTCAGGATGGGGGGAAGTTAAGTAAATTTGGGGTAAAGAGAAGGAAACAGTGACAGTTCTGAACTGCTGCCATCATCCTATCCTCGAGCAAGGCCAGATGCCCTTTAAGCAGCAGTTTTTGGCTTACAACTACTTTTAACTCTCAACAGAATAGGGTCCTTATGTTAGTATTGAACAGAAAGAAAGAATTAAAGTGGTCACTGAGCTATGAATTGCTATAGACAGGACAGCTAAACTCTCGGGAAATCAGAGGGTTTAGAGTCCAATGTAATTTTAAAGGGATTATTAAATTGCATACGAGATTTTAAATCTGGCTTATTACAGATAAGGGGCCAATTTAGCATTGAGGTAAATGATAGTGCAAGTAGGTCATTAAAGGGTGCAGACTAAAAGTACCATACCTTGCATCAATTTTTCATTAGAAAGCTATTGGTGTATTTCGCAGGAGCTGAAGGTGCCTACTCTTCATTATCATACCTCAAAAAGCACTACAAGTGTGAATCAACTGCCTATTAAGCACATACTGCTGTGGTTTGTTGCTATAATGTTTAACTGCTAGAAATTAGATTAGGTTTGTACCTTAAGTGAGGCTAGTGGATGTTCTGGACCAAGTAAACTCCAATGAAAGGAAGCCAAATCTTCATCAGGAAGAATGTGATTACCTAGAATATATAACATGCAGAACTTTTTAAAAAAAATACACCTTTAAAAAACAAACACTTTGAATAAACTGATTCTGCAGCAAAACTGATTGATGCAGCAAAAGAGATTTGCAGTCAAACCCAAATAAATATACGTTTATGCTAGGGGGCAGAGGAGGACTTATATTTGTAAACAAAAATCCATCTTTTTCATATAGCCTAATTAAAATGTTGTTATAAAAGGACAATTACTTCAAAGCCTAAAGGTCCTATATTAAGAGCAGAATTTTAACTCCGCATTCTGCATTTTTCAAGTCTGATCTTAAAGTTGAATTTTCAGATATCATTATAATTTTCAATAGCTGAAGCATTCTACTAAATTTTTTCCAAAGTAAATAATCTGCCATCACTACTCGAAATCTGTTTTAAAGTTTCACCTTTGGAATCATTACTATTCAGGAGAAAGGGCTGGGAGTTCTGTGGGAGATACAGCGACAGAAGCCAGTAAGACATCTTCTTACAGCTTCTACTGCAGACACAACCTTCTCTCCCACTCTTACTGATACTTTCTGCCATGTGATGCACTTCTGTACCTAACAAACCCTGCAGCCATCTCCTAGATTTAGTAAATATTCCTCAAAAGGCTTTAAATTAAAAGACAGTTTCCAAAAATAGTCAGAGACCTACTGATGCCAACAGAAAAAACACAAAATCAGAAGTAACTAGGCTAAGCCATTTTGAGATAAGGCTGCAGAAAACGGTTAGTAAACTTTTAAAATACTGAGGACTCTTCATTTTTAAAGCTCTTGTATTTTCCAAGTGGCCCACCCAATTAAGCTTTGAAAACCTTTCCAACAGAAGCCTGCCCTCAGTAAATAATACGCATGAGAAATATTAAGCAAATTGGCTCAGTTTGGCAATGCTGGAGTGAACAAGAAGCTAACATAAAAACCATAGTATCAAAAATGTAACGAAGCTACCATCTGAAACTATTTTCTCCCCATATCTTCATTATATTAGCTAATTTTAATATGGGCACTATTGGGGTAGTTTATCAAGCAATGCAGTTCTACTAATTATTTAGTAAGTACGAACTCCAGTCAATTTTTTAGCCTGAGAATGGAAAGAGCTGGAAAGTTAATGCCCAAGCTACTTGATCATTTACCACCTAAACCTCTTCAGCAAAGTGGAATGTTATTTTAATAATTTTGATGTGTCAGAGCTTAGTACATTGCAATCAGAAAAGCGGATTGAAAAAATGGTCAGTAAAGCAAGAAAATGATTCACAGATGATGAAGCAACAGATTACAGCATCTCTGAAAATGGATTTTACAAAGCACGGAGAAGAAATTCTTGTAGCCTGTTGCCACATTTATGAGAGTTAAATTTAACCAAGTATTTTTCATATTTAATGTGTGTAAAAAGCAACAGGCTTAGACTCCAGTGCTGTCAATTTACTGAATGCAGGGTTTTTCAAACTTTTTCCACAGCTTTGACATATTAAATTAGGGTATGTCCACACTACAGTTGCACCTCTGTAATGCCATAACATAGATGTTTCCTCTAACAGAAGGGATTTTCCACTGAAGTAGTTAATCGGCCACTCTAAGTGGCCTTAATTAGGTCGACAGAGGAATCATTCCATCCGCTGAGCCATATGTTCATTAGGTATTAGCTCAATCTTACTATGGTGCAAAATTTCTCATAGCCCTTAGCGATGCAGCTAGGTTGAACCAATTTTTCAGTGTAGATGAGGCCTTAGCCTTCCTTCCCATTTACAAATCACATACTGCTTTGACAACAACAGCAACTGTTTACAAGGAAAATTAATATTAGGCAAGTAATATATTTTAGCTGACTTGAGGGAAACAGTGCCATGCTGTTAGCCACTCTCCTCCAGACCACTAGAGCAGTGGTTTTCAAACCATGGGTCAGGACCTAGTACTGGATCGCAGACCCTCAGGAACTGGGTAGCGGTGCCCCCTATTGCCACCACCAAAAGATTGGGATGCATTGCTGAAAGATGTAGTAGTTGTGTCGCGGGCATAAATAATTTTTTCAACTGGAACCCGAGAGAAAAAGTTTGAAAACGACTGCACTAGAGGATGCCCTCTGCATCACAGTTTGAAAACTCCCCAATTTTAAGAACAACTGCAGAGACAAAAACTGTTCAAAATTCTTCAAATTAATCAACTGGAAGAATCTCACTCCTTACATGAATGGACAAATGTCAGGAGTTTAGATTAAGTGCCCATTCAAATGATTCATTTCCTGCGGAGATTGCCACCAAGGAGAGAAATTATGTTATTTGTCCTCATGTGGCTGTGCAACCATTAAGAACAAGACTAATATCAACTA
Organism: Pelusios castaneus; assembly: GCA_007922175.1. Taxonomy (NCBI): domain Eukaryota; kingdom Metazoa; phylum Chordata; order Testudines; family Pelomedusidae; genus Pelusios; species Pelusios castaneus. Next base: position 679,497 of record ML685819.1, on the reverse strand, counting down.
GTTTTCATAGAGCAATTACATCATCACTTCAAACCTCTAGGTCACTGGAGTCCAATTCAAGGAAGGATCAGTAACCCACAGCTCAGGGCTGAAAAATCCCGTCAGTGTGGACAAGTAGGAAGCTTTCCTGGGTCCATCAACTTCAGCATAATTAAAGATTTAATTTTTAAATAATTATGTTTCAAGCCCTTGGGCCTGATACTCAACTTTGTCACCTCCCCTTGTGTCGCTCTAGTTAACTCAGTCCACTGGTAATCAAACTGTTATGATGAATATGCACATGATCTTTTCTCAAGTAACTAACATTAAAGATACACAGTAGAAGGCTCTGCTGCACTTAAGCAGTAGGTCTAATATACCAGATTAGAAGACACCACACATTATGAAGAGTACTTGAAGTTCTTCAAAAAGAAAGCACCATGTATTTTGTTTGAGAAATAGCATCCAAATGTGTAAGTAAACGTCTTATACTGCGCACACACAATGGGAAAGACATTAAGGTTACAAAAGGCAGGGCCGTCCTTGGGGGGGGACGAACAGGGCAATTGCCCCGGGCCCCACGGTTATGTGGGCCCCACACTGTCCTGCTCCTGGCTGGGGGCAGTGTGGGGCCCACACCGCGGCTCCCTCCCTATGGCCGTGCTTTGCCCTGCTGGGCCCAGGGTCAGCCTCAGCCAGGGCTGGCCCCCGATGGTGGCCTCAGGTCCCACTCCCCAGCCGGGGCGCCAGTGGGGGCAACCTGGTGTCCCAGCCGGAGCCGGCTCATGGCCGCAGCCTCAGCTGGGGCCTGCTCCTGCCCAGGACCCAAGTCCACACCACCGGGAGCCAAGGCTTGTGTGGGGTGGGGTGGGGCCCCCCACTACCCCGTAGGGATGGCCCTGCAAAAGGAACAATACTCAATGCATTTCCTGACCTGAGTATCTAACTATGCAACCTCAATGGTTCCCCCCCACACCCATTTTTATGACATTTACTCTTTTTTTAAAATAAATAAATAAATAAATAAATAAAAGATTAACTCCAATTAAAAAGACATTGTTCCACATAAGGAGTACCCTGATTAAGAGCCACCTACCTCACATTGTGCTTAGTCTTCCGCTGCGCAAGAGTCACGCAATGTTTTCAAATGACCAAATCAGCACTCATTGAGGGGACCCAAACTCCCAGTGATATTGAATTAGGACAGATGCCATTATGTGTGCATGCTGCCCAAAAAGGGTGTCCTTGGTAGCATCTTATCTGCCCAATACCTGAGGCACTCTCCTTCCTACAATACGCAGCTAAGTTAAACTTGTCTTAACTTCAGGAGGAGCTTTAAAATATTGTTTCCACACTCGCATCACAGACTGATTTTTAATCCCGCCAAAACTGATTCGAGCATTTTAATGGAATACTTCAAAAGTACTTCCCTGCTAAGTTTTTAACCCCAGCCATTTTGACAACTTAACTTTTTTTTTTTTTTTAAATGAAAAGAAAAAGGTCACCATTTGTCTTCAATCTGTTCAGACTCAATAATGGCGGAGCCTTTCTCATACTCAAAATTTCAATAACAATTCACCTTTCAGTAGCATCAGGTATAGAAACTTTCAGCCCAAAAGGTGAACGTTACAGGGAACTAGAAACATAGGCTTAGAAAAAAACATTAAGGGCTTGTTTAAACAGGGAAACTGACTAGCATAACTATAGTGAATGAATTATTCCACTGTGTCTATGCTCATATAATTGTCTTATGCTGACACGCTATTCTGAAGTAAGTGACTTATTTTGGAATAATTACAATGAAGATAGTATCTTAAACAACAATTACAATTATTCCAGAAAAGAGTGTTATACCAGCATAGCCATAGAAGAAAAATTACTCCACTACAGCAATGCCCTTTATTTTCTCTGTGTAGAAAAGTCCTTAGCCATTCTTACCACTAAGGAATATTTTTGCCCTACCTATGAGGACTAAAGGATACCTCTAGGCCCCAGGAACCAAGTCTGAGCAACCCATCAAGATATGCAACCCACCTGTAATTTTATTCAGGTTACCTGAGGTGTGCTGCTTTTAAACATGTGCCAAATTACATACAACTTCACGTGTATCTAATATTTTATTAGAATTACACACTATCAAAAACAAGTCATACTGAGCTGACCTGAGATGAACACTATGCCCAAATAAACTAAAATCCCTTCCTATAAATCTTTAGGAAAATCTGTTTATATTATTGCAGTGCCTAAATTCAGTTAAATGCATTACAATATTCAAAGACAAACAGCATAGTACTGATAAGCCTGGAGATTCCTAGAGTTTAAGTCTATGTTCCATAAAAATGCCCAGAGTCCATACAAAACCTTTTCGACAGCTATGTCACACTCAGACTCAACAAAACCAATCAGGATATTATCTCAATGGTTATTCAATATGAACCAATGTGAAGCAAGAAATAGCTGGTGACTTCTTTTTGTTGCAAAGGGCAAGTTTATATTATTTTATAAATAAGTTTCAGTGGAATGTACTTTAAGACACTTACAACCAACTCAAAACATTAAACCACAGAAAGACCAGGTCTTCTCTGTTAAAAACGTGTTTTAAGGACTATTTTGTTATTTAAATTGTCAGTTTAGACAGATTCTAGCAACAGTATTACCAACCACCACCCACACAAAATTCCTAGTATCCCTAGCTGTTTTACAAGTACTTCACATTTAACAACTTGTGGAGTGCTGATAACTATTCTTGACAGAAAGAAAACAAATTGACAAGACCAGTAATATTATCCATTTCCTGTGTGGCACTCACTGCAAGTCCTTTCTGAAGCATTCACTGCTATAGGGGTCTTTCCATTCTTATGTAAAACAGAATTTCACCTTTTAAAAGGGAAATATTAACTATGACTGAGTGTGTATATAAATGTTAGTGTTTTTAGAGCGCTGGCATGCCAAGGAAATAACAGAGAACCTTTTCATCTGTAGATTTCAGAGCACTCCAAGTATTATACTTTTTACATATGAGAAAGAATGAAAGCTAAGAGATTGTGTGATTTGCCCAAGGTCACATAGAAGGTCAATGGGAGAGGTGAGATTAGAATCCAGATCTTTCAACCTAGTCAGGTGCTCTATCCAGCATACTGTGATAGAAAATATTTATTCAATACATCCTGCCCAGAATGAATTTAGGAAACCAGTCCATGTAAGTTTTATTCTTTGGAGGTCTGTTGCAGAAGACCTCAGTTCTGGAATGGAACCAGTGATGCAGTAAATGGCAAGTTCCAAAAAGCCCTAAAATTGTGTTGGCAGTACTGTGCCGCTAGAATAGTCATCTTTCTGATGAAACACGGAAATGAAGTCTTCACTATTTTGGGTCATTAAAGATCTTATGGCATTTACCATCAGAGGAAGAGGAGTTAACCTAAGTGTCTTAGCCAGTCTCCTGCTGAGTGTTACATACTACTTCCTCTGCACTTTCAATTGAATAATGTTCTTTTCAGTTCTGGACATAACCAATTGTATAGTGAGACAGCTTATCTGATCCACCTCAGGGACAGAAGTGATCCAGGCAACTGAAGCACTACTGTTTGTGCAACACTTATAATTGAGATAAAAAGTACTCCGGAAGTGCAAGATACCTACACCACACAATTTTGACTTCTTTAAAATGAATGCATAGAGCACCTGCCGATGTGAAAACTTACTAAGACAAACATGATTATTAAAAGTAGAGCTTATAAACTGTGTATTATGACTAAAGATGTCTGAAAATTTTGTTCCATTCATGAAGTAAAATCCTTTACTTAGTGAGAGCTTTTGCACAACTCCAACTTTTTTCCAGAAGAGTACAGTTTGCATTATTCTTTCATAACCTTTGTAGCTATTCACAGAGCACCTCTGCAGACTAAAAATTGATTGCATTCACAGACATACATGTTAGTGACACAAAGGAACCTAAGGCTGCTGCAAGCATGGAGTGACAAAATACAACAGCTCAAAAACAGATAAGGAAACGTGCCATACAAGGAAAGAGCTTTGTTAAAAATCTTATACACGTATATCATTTACAAAACATTTATTAATAGAAATTTAAATTGTAAGTTTGACTTGTCACATTATCTAAAATTCTCATTACTTCACCTACCTAACAGAGCAGCAAAAATAGGAAAGCGGTTTGGATTTAGGTCCAGTTGCTTGGCAACTTCATGCATCAGATATTGGCTTGTTGTGAGACTTTTCCCATTACGGCTCAGTTTTAGGGCATGGGCACTGAAATAGTAAGGGATGTTGCACAATGCATAATCGGAGTCATATGCAACCAAACCATGGAAACCTTTTTCTCTGCAGAAAGCGATTACTTCTTGATGGTGATCCTCAATGCTTTGTGCAACCTATAAAAAGATAAAAAAGCATTAGATGCAGTGTTAAACTTCAACAGTCTTTTCTCATATTTAGTATAAAGCAGTAAGATCCGTATCTATAGTGTAAGGCGAACCTGAACACCTAGAACAAGTTTAAAATAAAACAATGATCCAAAGAACATACTCAGAAGAGATTTCATACAATGATATAGGTAGAAGATTGTGAAAACACTAAGATCTGAAAGATATTCAGACAGAAGTGATACTACTTATGGAAATCTCAGTATTATTGTATCACGATGAATGTTATCAGCGTTTCTAAAACATACATACAATAGTACACTAATCAATGTCAGCGAACCTATAAAAAAAAACAAGATTCTCAAGAATGTACTTTCATAGTCACTAAAAGGACCAGAATAGAATGATCACAATGGAGGCACAACTACAGAGGGTTCAAATAAGTCAAATAAAGACCAATTTCTAACACTAGAAATAAGTAAACTCCCTGATAAGATGAGGAGGGACTGTGTAATAATTTTTAAAATAGTCCAATAAGTAACCAACACTACAGTCTGCCCTTCCACACACTGAGCTTCCAATAATTCCAACGAATTACATAAACCACAACTGCAGCATCAAGCCCCGAACAAATTAAAAAAAATAAAAAGCTGTGTGTTTATGAAAGTTTACTCCTTTGTCCTCTGCTGTTACCTACAGCCCAAACTATTAGTTAGTAATATGGACAACTACCAAAAGTTTTCATGCTGGTACAACCTAGCCTCTGAATTTAAAAGCAATGGATAGTAAGATGTCTTGAGATACCTACTCAACCCCAAGAAAAATGACAAAACACAAGGCTAAAATAACAGTTCCATTCACCACAATACATGCCTTTATATAGTTAAAAGTTTATACTTAGTGATAAATTAGCCAATTTAATCTTAGTTTGTAAGATCATTGGGACACGAACTGTCTTCTACAGCACCTAGCAAAATAGGGTCCTTGTCCACGACCTTGCCTCTTATGCACTATAACAACACAAATAATAAAAAGTAGTAATCGTAACAGTTCTATCACTTTTCGATCAAATCAGAATTGTTTAAACTAACACTTTATTACTTAGTAAAAAGGTGCTTTAGTTCTAAAAGCAAATTTTAAAAACTGTTTAAACAAAGCAGCCCTTGCACTCTGAATATTATTCTGTTTTATCTACATGCCCTACCGTGACACTGTATTGATCATATCTACACTTCCAAGCTGCATATCTACACTTCCAAGTTCAGCATTTCACATGTACCTTCATGATTGACTTATATTTAGAAACCGTAAGTTACTGGACAGTGAGCATCTTACTCAATATACTGTTTATATAATCAATTTAAAGTTTGCTAAAACATATAATTTTCATGAACTTTTACCCAGTTTTTTAGGGAAACTTATATTTGTTAAATGTCAAGGGAAGAGGGAAAAGTTATGCTCTTCAGTTTCTCACTTCTTCTATTTTCATCTTTTAACTCCATATCAGTTATTCTGGCTGCAACAATCTGCATTTAAGGTCAATGATGTACTCCCTTGCTTCTCAAAGTACCCATCACAAAGGTAGCAGCATACATCATTTCATAGGTATCTAATTAGCTACACCACCATTTGGTGTGGTATGTGTGGCTGTTTGGTTCATGTCCAAAATAAACTGAAAAACTCCTTCTGGCAGGTTATCAAGCTCTCAGAGATGGAATACAGCACTGTGGTCATGCAAAAAACTGAAGAGTTCAAAAATCAGATCTATAAAGTATTTTAACTTGGGAAGGTTACTAGAACAATTTTTATGAAAAATGTAGCAGAGTAAGTATTAGCAAATTATATGTAACAGGTATATGTTGGGCTCTCATTGCTAAACAATTGTGTTTAAGGGACACAAATAATTGCGCTGTTATGAAAAGCTATAATAGCTGCCTATAAAGATACAGCTAATTTTCAATTTAGCCAAAACCCAAGCTGAATACAAGGACCACAAAATAGGTACAAAAGCTAGAGATAAGAGCTCTAAAACTTGTACAAATCAAGCTAGTTTAACATGCATGTTATGGCAAAATAAAGAAAAAAGGTGAAAATCAGAAATAATCTGGAAAAAGCAATATAGCTTGAAACAATTTTCAATACTTAAAAACACAAAAACTGAAGTTTAAATCTAAATCTTGTGTAAATGATATCAGAACAGGAAAAGAGAAAATAATTTAAGATTTACAATCTGACACACACAGAAAAGAAAATGAGGTTCTGCCAAAGCACTAACAATGCTAGGACCATGCACTGCTTAATCATTTAAATTCTAACAAACGTGCTTGGCATAAAAACAAGTTCCTGTTTCATGAATTACATTTCTTTCAATGGACAACAAACAGAACTTCATGACAAAAATAAGGATCTGTAGAACATTTAATATCTCAGAGAAACCTGTTTTATCTTATGGGGGGGCTGAAGAAATCTACAGATTCTGTAAAATGCTCTGAGTGGGAAGCATTTACATTTTTCTTAGCGCAATAAACTGAGCTAGTGAACAGTTTGAAAGACTGCAGAGAGAACTTAAATCACAAATGTTTCCAATAAGATTTCTGAAGATTGGTAACAAGTTTTAAATATAAATCAATGTTCTCAAAACTAGCCTTCTTAAAACACCAAATACAAATAAATGACACATTTCAGTTTGCAAGGAGGCAGCATGGCCCATGCACATATAAAACTAAATTAAATGTGCAAGTTCCATTTAGTCTGGCCCACCCAGGAATGTTACTAGAAACTGTGTGGGAAAGAGAATCTGCAGGGGTTTTGGATAAGCGTTAGAGAGAAGAAATGTACATTTGAGAATTACAAAACAAAACAGCAGAACTCTGATCAATAAAAGAAGATAGTGTGTGAGAACAAAAAAGTAGCTAGTTTTGAGTTTAAAAATAGATATTCTTGAAAATAAATTATTTAAAAAACCAGGAAGATTATGGTCTAACCTTAAAATTATCTGGACATACTCCTATCTACACAACATCTTAGATGAAGGTATAATCAATTAGGATTACAAACAAATTCTCTCCATTTCATTTAGGCTGGCCAGTTCAAAAAAAGAGAGTAATACCAAATCTCCTCCCCCTTCAGGTCAGCACTTTGAATCTCTCCAGAACATTGGTAGTGACTAAAAAAGGATTACCCCTTCTAATAACTTCCAAGTGCTTTGGTGGGGCAATATCCATCTGCCTGAGAGGCACGTGTACACAAAAGCCACCAAACCTGATCCCTTATTCTCATTCGCAATCTCAACAAAAAGGCAAAGATTCATTAAGTATGAACTTTCTTCTCCCCACTAAAGTTGGTTCCTCTAGCTCAAGCTGGAAGCATATTGGCATGCAATTCCTTTTTTTGTGAATGTAGGACTTCAGACAACAAAGCTGCCAAATTCAGCAACTTTACATACATTAAATATATTAAAAATAAAAACAAATACAGTTTACATATTGCTTATGAGACTAAGAAAAAATCATCTACTAATAGCTAGTTAAAACATCTGACAAACTTGCTGCATGTTAATCAGCTATCAATGCCAAAACAATCTTTTTTTTTTTTTTCTTTTTTAAAGTCAGGGGAAAAAAGCTTTATTTTACTGCTGGGAATAATCCTCAGGGCTCTGGGGCTAAGGAGCAAAAATATTCTTCAGCACCCAGAATTTGCACATTATGCATCCTGACATCAGATCAGTGTATCCATTTAAACATTAGCAAAAGCAGCACACTGAAGCGCCAGAAACTAAGGAGCTAAACAAAACAACAATCTTAGTATCTGTGTCATGGAGAAACAACAGGACAGTTATACTATAACCAGAATTTCACATCAGACTTGATACTGCCACCAGGTGATCTTTAATGACCGTTTGTTTAGAAAGCATTAAAAATCTATTTTTCAAGCTGCAAAAACATTCTAATATAAACACATTACATAACCAGACTTGGACTAAACATTCAAAATCTAAGAACAATCATACAAAAATCAAACTATTTCATGCTGGCCAGGTACCATGTGGGAGAAAGCGTAGTATGGGTGGAAAAGAGTAGCTACCATTATGACAAAAGTAACCATACCATCTTAACTTTAAATAAATCTCAGGCCTCAGTGTTTTGCAGAACATAACAGACTATTGTGGAAGTGAGTTTCTATCTTGATGGATTTCTAGTTTATTCTAGGTCACATCTGATTAAAAGAGAAAGGTGGAATCTCACTTCTGTTAGCCTCAGGCTCTCCTACCCCAAAAAATCTACATACATACAGGAACAGAACATTCATGCACACTAATCTGTCAATAACAGTAATGTTGTATGTCTGTCATTCCTGTTAGCCAATCACTACTCTAGATAGATTATCCCAGAGAGTTATAAAATTTCTCACCAGTTAGAAAGGCATCAAGGGGTGGGACTTCCACCACCAACTTAGGCTGAGCTGTAACTGCCTCTAAAATGCAGGATGATTTTAAATGCCGGGTCTTTTCAACCTTAACTCTCAGATGGAAAATAAAACAGTAAGTTTTCCTCTGTGATTCTAAAGTCTCCCTGAGCCTCACAAAATTCCAGAAAATACATTATTTTGTTGTTTCTCCCTTTTACTGAACACTGAAAAACAATCAAAAGATCAATTATTCAAAACTCTTTCAAGAAAGTTCTCTTTACAAGTTCTCTTTCATCCTGATCACAAAAGGTATCCTTTGGCCCAGTTACAGCTAAAGTGTAATCTGCCAAAACGGACAGTACAAAAGCCTGATCATGTTAAGCTCCAAAATTACTAATCACTGGAACAATTCTTAAGATCACATAATATTTACAATGAAACAAAAGTAATAGACAAAGTTGACAACTAATTAGCATGTGTTCGACTCCTATTCTTTTCTCCTTAGTGGATGTTTAAACAAATAATTTCTGGAATTACAAGGTTTTAGCAACAAAATTTTATTTTCATGGTAAACAATATCACAATGTCACTTTTTTTTTAAATTAACATTACTGCAAAATTACTTTTGAAAATGTTGAAAAGTAGATAAATATATAAAATGTTTTGCAACCTTCAACATCATATTTTGGAAGCTAGGGTAAAAGACTATAATAAAAAGCCTTAAAGGCATTCCTTAGTGCATTCAAAGCTATCAGCATATTTATACTTTTCTTTGAAATAAAAACAATTCAAACTACAGCTGCCCAACTGATTATCTGCTAAGCAGTTCTAGTTTACAAGAAATAAATAGATTATGACACTACTTTGCATTAATTATTGTAAAATAATGGATTAATTAGTTTAAACTACTTGAAAACCCACTATGGAAGTATTTTGGGCATCACTATATTTGACAAGTTATTTTTAGCTTTTTACCATAGATTCTGAACATCTGCATTTATCTTCTGATAATGCTCTTCATTTAGACAAAACATGTTCAGTTTAAATATACATTAACATCTTGCCTCATGGTAGAACTTGTTGCTGGTCTGTCAACTACAATACAGCTTCACTGGCTTTTTTGTAATTGTTGTTTTATATAATTGTTTTGTAATTGTTGTTTTATAGTGCCATTTAAACTCTTGGTAAAGAACATGCAATACTGCACATGAAATTGCAGAAAATAGTATATGGTTACCTGTAGACCAAATCACCTAAACTGAGGGAAGAAAAGGGAACTCGGGCAGCAAGGGACATTTCACAAATCAGATTAATGAATGGAACAATGGCTCCCAAAAAGAACATGGAGGCAGAGGATCTAACACACAATCCTGCACCCAGCTTTAGAGCAAGAGAAACTACCCAGCATCCTATTTAGCAAAACTGCCAGTTAATCAGCATTTGGAGGATCCCTGCAAATTCCCTGTCACCCTACAAAACACCAGTATCGGCCACATTTTGTGGGGGAGTAGGCCCCTCTCTCTAGTTCCTTCCCATCAAAGAGTAAAGAACATCGGAGAAGCAAAGATACAAATCGAGGAATAGAAAGTAGAAACAACAACAGAAATGAGAAATAAAATCCTGACAGTAAAAAGAAAAGGAAAACAAAAGAAAAGGAAAGAAAAGAAAGAACAACATAACATGCACTGAAAGGAGCGGAGAACAGGGGGAAAAGGCAAATCGCGGAAGGAGCAGCGGGGACCCGACAAAGTTTTCTCTGTCCCCCACGCTGCCGTGTGATTGTCCTGTCCGCAGCCCGTTTGGGGAGCGCGGCCGGGGAGGGCTCTCTCTCACCCTGCCGGCTAAGTATAAATAGAAAATCCGTGCGGAGATTGAGGACACGGCCGAGGCGCTCGCTCTGCCCGCTGGGGGCCGGCAGCGACAGCCCGGCTACTTAGTTTGGCTCCATACAGCTAAAGGGGGTCCGCGGAGAGAGCGGCGGGGGCATAAACTTTGGCCGGGCTTCGCCGTGGCAGCGCCGAGGCCGCTCCCCGCCCGAGCGGGCTTTGACGACGTTTTGCGGAGACGGGGCTCTACGAACCCCCTTCCCCTCGCTCGGGCCCCCGCCGGGAGGGCAGCCCGCTGCCATCTTAGCCCTACCCCTCGCCTGCCACCGCAGCGCCAGGAGGGGCCCGCAGGCCTGGCGCGACGGCAAGAGGGGGCGCTGGTGCCATGTGGAGACGGGCGGGGGAGGCCGGTGCCCTGGCGGAGACGGGGGCCCCGGCGGGGCGCGGGGGAGGCCGCTGCTCGCTCACCTTGATGTGGAAGCGGATGAGGGCCAGGCGGATGCAGTGCGCCATGCAGACGGGCGGCAGGAACCAGACCTTGGGCGGCGGGGTGCCCTTGTTCTGGACGTGGCTGACGATCTGCTGCGCGGTCTGGCGCTCGTTGCCCTGGCGCTTCACCCACTCGTGGAGCCGGGCCTTCTCCAGGGCGCCGTTGAAGAAGACGAAGAGCTCGATGTTGCCATTGAAGCAGGCCTTGGCCAGCGCCGCCAGGTAGCCCAGCATGTGGTTCCATTGCCCGCCGCTCACCCAGTCCGTGTAGAAGCCGCCGTAGAGCCGGTGCAGGCAGTTGTCGGCGTCGATGAGGAGGCGCAGCGGGGTCTGCGGGGGCCGCTGGCGGCCCCCACCCACGAGGCTGCCCCGGGCCAGCTTCTGCAGCTCCACGGGCACCACGGCGCTGGGGCAGTGCTTCTCGATGTAGTCCTGGAATCCCTGCACTCCCATGGCGGGGACCGGGCGGGCGGCGGCGGCGGGCGAGCGAGCGCAGGCCCGGCGGCGGGGTCTGGGTGCTGGCCGGGCGATGGGCTGTGGCTGGAGTTGCGGGCGGGGTGGGAGCGGTGGAGGCGCTGCTGCTGGAGGTGGCCGTTCAGGGGGGAGTTGTGTGGATTAGTGGGGGGCTCATGGCAGCTGCGGCCGCCATGTGCTGCTCTCACAGAGCCATGGCTCAGGGATCCGGGCTGCTGCCGCTGCGGCTCCTACTGCCGGGGGGGAGGGGGAGCGGCACCGCGCGCAGGAAGCCACCCCGTCGCCGCCGCCGCCTGCAGCACGGAGAGCGGAACAGGCGGGACTTGGCGGCGGCCCCCGCTGCCACTCACGGGCCCTGCGCGCGGCGCACACAGTGGCCTCAGGGGCAGCACCCGGCGGGCCGGGCCGCCTCCGCGCCCCACCGACCCGGCCTCTGCCCCCTGCACGGTGACGGCACCCCTGGCCTGCGGCTGCGGCACTCGGGCGGCGGGGCCTAGACGGCCAGCGGCAGCAGCAGCAGCAGCAGGGCTGTTGCATAACCCACGTCCCAGGGCATGCGCAGTTGCGCCCCCAGCAAGGGGGCTGGAGGAGGGGGGCACGCTGCTGCCACCTTCCAAGCTCCTCCGCGCGGCGCAGACGGAAGCGGGTCACGTGGACGGTGGGAGGCTGGCTAGAAGAGCGAGCGAGCGGGGAGGGGAGAGGGATCGCTCGCGCTGTCTCTCGGCTGTGGCTGGGCCTGCCGGCCCCGCCAGGAGAGGGGAATGGCTATGGCAGGCGGAGCTGGAGGCTTCCGCGACGCGCGCGCTCTGTCCCGCTGCCAGTACTCGTGCCAGGGCCGGGAAACTGTTGGCATTCGCGAGCGGGAAGGGAGGCGCCCCCCTTGGCTCTGCAGGGCAGCGCGCGGGCCGGCCCGAGCCTGTCGCAGTGAGGGCGAGGGGTGTCCGGCAGCACGCGGGCCTCTGCCCCATTGCGGACGGCGGGCATTTAGACCGGGCTCCCTCTCCTGGCCCGGGGAGTCTCACAGCGCTGATCCCGCCCCGCACCTAGCGCGGCCCTAGAGTGCACATTGGCAACGCGGGCTGAGCGCTCTTAGCTCCCCTAGGAAAGGGCGGGACGGTCTCGGCCGCCTGCGGCCCGAGAGGGCAGTGGGGACAGTCAGACATGTGCCCCGCCTCTCTGGCCAGAGATCATGGGCTGGGGAGGGGGAGTGTTTCTTTTGCACAAGTTTTCAGGTAATGGTGCAGACTCCTTTGGAAGGTGGGGGTGGGGGCACGGGGCACTGACCCCAGTTGATATAAAGTAATGCAAAAGGCTGGGGGTGGATTTTTTATTTTTTTTTTTAAAGTACAGGGAGTTAAAGTCACAGAAATTCTATAGTTTTAGAAGTACTTTTTTCCCACCATCACTTAAAATGAAATCAATTTTTTTGAACATCATTGCTCAGAAGGGGAAAAATTTTCTCTTTAAAATAAGTGCCTCTGAGAAGCTGAACCCTCCTCCTATCTTACTTTGATTGTATTGGCTTCTGAGGTTTCAGCTTGCAACATACAAATCCAGTGAGACAAGAGATACCAACATGCAATGCTTTGCTTCACACTGTGCTACACTAGCTGTGATGTCTAAAACTAGTCAATATTTAAATTGACAAAGACTGTGTTTTTCCCTGAAACGCCCACACATGAGAATTTAAAATTTGCTCCCTCCTCTAAGCACAAATACAATGTCATTGAAAAATAAACTAAAAAATTAACCTCAATTCACTTACAGGTGAAAGGTTTAACACTAGCAGAAAACCTATTGAAGTATCTTTAATAGCCTGTTCAACAAAAGCATATATTAAAAACATTCGATTCACAGACAATGAACACAAATAGTAATGTGCAAAAACTAGTAGAACATTTCAATTTACCTGGACATTCAGTAAAACAAACATGCTAGTTACAGTTCTTCAGAAAAAAAAATCAAAAACAAATTAGAACAAAACTGCAGGATTGGAATTCATGTGCAAATTAGATACCTTTACACTCGGTTTGAATAGAACTCTTGTGTGATTTATGCCATCATGTGCTGGCAATGCCATCTGCCTTATATGTTGGACAAACAGGACAGTCTCTGTGCAAAAGAATAAATGGACATAAGTCTGACATCAAAAATAACATTAAAACAATAGGGGTACACTCCATTGATGATTTATTTGTTAATAGCTGTGCTCAAACAAAGGATGACAAAATGAAGCTTCAAAGAGAAGCTTGCAGAATCGGAATTCATATGCAGATTTTACACCATTGCCTTTGGATTAAATAGGGACTATGGATTTTTTTCATTACGACAGGTGGTTTGACCTCACCTACTTTTATTTGCTGTTCCCCAGTGTTTGAATCTAAACAACTGCTTCAATATGCTGCAACAGTCTGACCTGATCCTATGACTTACACTTCCCTGCATTTATTTTCCTCCCATTCTGTAAATTCCTCATCTTTAAGCATCTGACGAAGTGGGATTTTCTCCCACGAAAGCTCATGCAATAAATAAATTTATTAGTTATTAAAAGTGCCACAGGACTTCTTGTTTCTTTTGAATGGGTAAGTCATTACAAAAGATGATTTCCCCTCTGTTACTCTTCTCAGCTATTGCTGACAGCTCTGGCTTTTCCTGTTACACACTGTTTGAATCAAAACAGCTTGTTTACTCTGCAGAGAGGCTATCAATCTATCCCTCTGGAAATGTTTGAATTTACATAGTAACCCACCTGTCTTTGTATGTATATATTTGCATCTAACATGCCACATTTTCCATTTCATGCATCTGACAAAGTGGAATTATACCCACAAAAGTTTATGTAATAAACAAACATGTTAGTCTTTAAAAATGTCATAGAACTCCTTCATTTTGATTTTGCTGGAATAGACTAACGGTTACTTCTCTGCAACTGTTCACAGATGACAAATTTTGGCCTGACAAGTACAACTAATTACTCATTAGGGCATGAGTTTATAGGCAAGGCAATATGCAGTCAGTGCAGAGGCAGCTTTTGCGGTAGGTGTATCAGGCACCTGCCTCGGATCCCCAAGCAGCAAGGGGCCCCTTTGCCTACCACAAAAGCTGTGTCTGCCTCCCACTCTGCAGAACATGTGGCCAGGGGCCAGGGCTGGTGGCAGGCGCCCTGTGCGGGGGGGGGGGGGGAGGCCCAGGGCCAATCAGCCTGCAGGGGCCCTGGCGCTGGGGGGAGAGGGCAGGGCATGGTGGGCTGGCCCAGAAGCCAGGCTCCATGCTTCCTCCCCACCCCTGGGCTAGCTACTCCTTCCCCAGGGCGAGGTAGGCCAGCCTAGAGGCCTGGCTCTGCACTTCTGCCCTGCCCCTTGCCTTTGGCAGTGAGGGGAGTGGGGCCCCCAGCAGGGCACTGGAGCCAGTTTCAGGACCCCTGGCAGGGTGCCAGGGCTGTGGAGGGGACCAGCCGCAGGGATCTGTAATCACAGGGGGCTCTGGATGGGGTGCTATGGCTGTGGGGAAGGGAGGTTGGGGGCCCCTGATGAGGTGGAGGGGGCCAGCCACATGGAGCTGGAGCCATGGGGGGGTGCCAGGGCCATGGTGGAGGGGGTTCAGGGCACCTGAGTGGGACACTGGGGCCATGGGGTGGATGGGGCAGGTGCCAGGAAGCCCTATGGAGGCCCTGCAATGGACCTTTGCATAGAACCTGGGATAGGCTATGCTAAGGCGGCTTCTGAGTCAGTGTTATATGAACTGCCACAATAGGATCTGATGTTCTCTTCTAAATTGCCTCTGTTATTATGGTGGATGATCACTCGAGTTTCAGTTAGCGAAACTGTTTAAAGAGGCCCAGATTTAACCTTAGATGTTTCCTGGCAGAACATACATATTATCTTTGAAATATCAACATAGTGTCTCAGTATTCCTCTATGCTGGGCAACTGTTAAACACTGCAGATGCCTTATACAGAATAAAGTATTTTATTAGTAAAGATGCATTTTATTTTTAAATGAGATTTCAGTTGTTTAGCCAGATTGGCACCTAAAATAGATATTCTGTTGTGACTCACTTGGCAGTGACTGTTTCCTAGGGAGTTGGTTCCCTCCTGAGCAATGTTAACTCAACCCTGCTTGGAAGACATTCGTATCTAAGAGTGACTGATGGGGGCCAATTAAGGATGGTAGACTAAGGTATACAGAAAACATAGTGGAAGTCCCTAATAAAAATGTTTCCTGGAAAAGGTTTTTTTTTTAAAAAAATGAGTGGAAAAGATAGGTAGCACTTTTTCAGAGAACTTACTCCCAAGGTTTTCATGAGTACCTGGTAAGAGCTTTTTCCTAATTTAGCCTTGAACCCAAGGCTTAATGGGATTCTCCCCTCAAAATGCAGTCACTAAATTTTGTTATAACATTAAGGATGCTATAAAACCACCTTGGAATAAATTGCCATAGTACAAAATATTGCACTAAATGAACATAGTAATTAATTGGGGACTTGACAGAGGAGAGAGGGTTGCACATGGTTTTTAGAAGTATCCAAGGATTCAGCAGAGCTTGACTAACTGAACAAATAATGCCACAAATGCAGGGCATTTAAACAAAAATGATCAAGAGAGGCAGCACCTGAGATATAGTTGAACATCCCATCCCAGCAAGAATGCAGTGTTCAATCAGGAACACCCAAAAGATCAGTAATGTAACTTTATGAAAGATCATTCAGACTCAAATCACTAATGAGAAGATTATAATCAATCTAATCTCAGACCAGAAACCAATGAAAGTCTGTCAGAACTGGTGAAGAGTTGGCAATTCCATCAGCATTCTGAACCATTTAAGGAGTCAGCAATGAGAGGGAGGGAGTGTCTTTGGGACAGATCCTCAGCTGGTGTAAATTTCATCACTCCATTGACTTCAGTGTACTTCCTGGCTAAGAATCTGTCACACTGTATCCTGCTCAAGGAGTATTTCCAAATTTAGAATCTTTCCATATGTGGACCCAGAACCAGCAGAGCAAGATTTGTGTATCTTTTGTACAGAACAATATGAATATCAATATTAAGAGGTCAAAGCATCCAAGAGACACACTGGATGCAATCAGCATTAATTTTGGTTTAATGTATAACTAAGGATGACTGCCCAGAGTACCCTATTATAATAGTAATGGCTGCACCACTGAAATCCTGCCCAATGTTACATCACTAACTCAACGCCAACATCTCATACACCAGAAGGAACCATCGTGATCTAGTCTGACCTGTACATCACAGGCTACAGAACCTCACCCACCCACTTCTATCATAAATCCACAACCTCTGACTGAGTTACTGTAAGTCCTCAAATCTTGAGTGAAAGGAATTCAAGTTGCAAAGAATCAACCATTTACTCTTTGTTCAAACCAACAAGGGAGCCATGTCCCACACTCCAGAGGGAGATGAAAAACCACTAATGTTTCTGCCAATCTGACCTAAGAGAAAATTCCCTCCTGACCCCAAATATAGTTATCAATTAGACCCTGAGACCATGTGGGTGAAACAAGACGCACCAATCACACACCGGGGAAAGAATTCTCTATAGTAACTCAGAGTCCTCCCCATGTAGCGTCTCAGCTCCAACCATTGAAGATATTTGCTAATAGCAGTCATGAATGGGCCGGTCACATGACATAGACAAGCTAATCGAACCGTCCCTTTCTCTACAAACTTATCAAGCTCAGTATTGAAACATGTTAATTGTTTTTCCTGCACTACTCTTTTCAAGGCTGCTCAAGAACTTCACTCCTCTTATGGTTGGAAACCTTCATCTAATTCCAAGCCTAAACCTGTTGATGTCCTTTTTATGGCCATTTATTCCTGTGCCAATATTCGCCCTTAATGTAAATCACTTCTGCCCCTTCTCTCATAATTGCCTGAAACACTGTACTCTACACATTACAAGTTACATAAATTGAAATAAATGCTACATAAATTGAAACCAATGGCAATTAGGAGTTTAGATATCCTTGAAGATCTGGGCCCTAGTATCAGAAGGGCCAGACTACCCTGGCTCAAAGCTTTTTAGTCCTCTGAAGGTAAAGGCAGTTTAATTGAAAAAACATGTACACTACTCATCTTATGCTGCAATTTGCTACTTCGTGGTGCATGTGGTGCTTGAGTCCCTGGCCTAGAACCTTCCAACTCGTTCCTGAAATGCACACAAAGCAAGAGCTTCCCATTCTAATCAGTTACAAAAATATGCCATGATTATAGATATCCCATTTTAAAAAATAAATACACAAAACCCATATACCAAAATGAATTTGTTATATATTCCAAGAGCAGGAGAATTTACTTAAAAGCACCTCCCCCAACCGAGGCTAGGAAGATGCGTGGGAGTCAGAATACTGTGAAATTTATATCTATTTTAAAAAGAAAAAAAGGATTATAGGAGCTCGGGTGCTGCTTTGGAAATGGTGCTTTTTAAACTCTGCAGGAAAGCTGGCACAGAACAGGGAGTCATCTACAAACTGATGGAGCTTCAAGCATGTTCTCTCATGGCTTCATTTAGATTTTGAAAAGAGAGGGAACAGGTTTGAACCCCAAGGTAAGGTTGATATTCATTCCAAAACAGATTATATTTTTTTTACAAACTGGGTATCTGGCCCACGTGATGCCAATAAAAAAGGAGCATTAAGTCAGGCAAAATTAAGGTGGCAATGAGGCAGACTAACACGGAACAGAGAGCAAACAGCCAAAGAAAAACAAAACAAATACAACATCTTTTAAATATGTCAAAAATAGAGTGCCTGTGAGAGACCTGGGGTGCAAGAGAGTTAAGATAGCAACTAAAGGAGGAAAAGTCATTGAAGCTAAAGGCTGGTCAGCTTTTGTCAACAAAACAGTGGAGGTTTTCAGACTGAGGCTATGTCTAGACTATGAAAATGTGTTGAAATATCTTATATCAAATCTCAGCCATGGCTATAACGATAGTGGTGGCTGACGTCCACACTGCCATCCTTGAGTTGGACCTAAGTGGCATTGTGGGGGAGCTAAGAGAACAACACTCTCTCAGCTCCCTGAAAGGAGCCCACAGGCTCCTGGCTGCCCCCTGCACTCCTTCAAATGCCAGCTGGGGAGAGGCCACACCCAGATGGAAACCAACTGCAGCCCCCAGCAGCTTGGCTGGTCCCAGTTCCTGCTGACTTTTGTCAACAAATCTTCCTAGTGTGTACAAGGCCTAAAATGCTCCTCCCATGGATGTAATTCCTTCCTATGCAGACATCATAAAAGCACCTCAACAAGAGCTGCAAGGCTTATGTTGCCTAAGTTAGAGCAGCACATTTGTCAATGCAGACACACTGCACCCCTTACATTGGCTGTGGGCTGTCATTCTTTGTGGGGCAACAAGCCCAGAGGCTCAGGTGGGACAACTTTGATGAGCCATGAAATTGACAAGGCTGTGCCACTCCAGGCTGGGGGTTCAAGAAGTTGGAGCTGTTACACTCCACCCCCCAGAGGTGAGGGGCACTGGGCAACTTCCCTCTGCTAAGAGGGAGGGGAGAAGCCCACGGTTGGTTCTCAGAGGGGAAGCTCCCTGGGAACGCAGGAGCCTCGTCTTAGGCTAGTGGAAATGCACGTGGTGAGGAGGGTGATGTGGACATCAGCCAGCATAGTAATTACTGCAGTGGCTATAAGTCGACCTATATTAGGGCGATTTATTTTTCTAGCGTAGACAAGGCCTAAGTGATTTCTTTGCCTCCTCTTCAACATTGTGGATAAAGTGGAGACACCTTCTATCCCCTACAATTTTTAAGTAATTAGGATGAGGCATATTCAGAGGCTGAGGATTCAAAAGAGGAATTGCCGTACAAGATCACATCAGTGGGGCAAGAGGCTTCAGAGGAAGGTGCAAGCAATCTCAGTATAGACACTTATGGAAATCTGTTTGCACAAGTTGGCAGTGTTTACCCAAAACATTTCACCCTGTTAACAGGTAGCAATCTGGCTGTGGAAAAGTTAACAGTGACTGATTCTTCAATCTGAATATTGCAAAATGGAGAATGGATTTCTGGAAGGAATTAATTGAATTATCATGAGGAAGGACTCCTTATGAGAAGTCAAGCATCCTAGCAGAGGGGGCATTTGGAGTTTGTGCACAGTGTCTGTAGTGAAGATTAGGAAGGGGGCATACTTGCACTGCCCATGAGAGAGAACAGGAGTTAAAAAAGCATGCTCCTAAGCTATCAGAGGAACAGCTAACAGGAGTTTAGAGAGGGAGTGGGAGAATGCAGGGAGGGTGGCTAGATACACTTAAGTTTAAAAATATTAATGAAGGCAATAAACACCCTCTGATTAAATCCTCTATCCTCTGTCTAATCTCCAATTAATTACAATGTCCGTTTAGTGTCATTTTATACTATTGCATTCTTTTAAGAGGTCTGCAAAAGCTGACAAGTACGGAGGAGCACATGGATGGGACAGAGACACTCCTTAGAGGAGAATCTATTGATGGAGGTGCTCTATATCCCGGAAAGGAGGGAAGATGATAAAATATGGGTAGGATGTGATAAACAGTCAAATGAAAAAGTCTCATTCAATAACACGACATAATGGCAAGCAGCTAAAATGTGACAATTTTAAGTGCTTGTTTATAAATGCTAGAGGTCTAAACACTCAAATGGGTGAACTTGAGGAAAATGAGGGTGTTGATATAACAGGCATCATAGGGTGTGTCTACACTTACAAGTTAGGTCGACTTAAGGATGCTTAAGTCGACTTAAACAAAGCCGCATCTACACTGGGCTTTTATGAAGTCGACTTGAGCATTTCCTTAAGTCGACTTAAGCATTTCTTTAAGTCGACTTAAGGAAAGCTTAAGTTGACTTAATAATACCTACTTTTAGGTCGACTTAGGGCTTAAGTCGTCTTCTCAAGTTGACTTAAGCCAGTGTGGACGCTAAGTCGACCTAAGCCCTAGGTCAACCTAAGTGGCCTCCAGGCCAG
The DNA here is from genome assembly GCA_007922175.1 of Pelusios castaneus. Lineage (NCBI taxonomy): Eukaryota > Metazoa > Chordata > Testudines > Pelomedusidae > Pelusios > Pelusios castaneus. Next base: position 658,978 of record ML685819.1, on the reverse strand, counting down.
GGGATGGGCTAGGGAGAAGGGAGCTGGTGGGGTTGCCGGCTCCCCGCCCGGCTGAGGAGCCCCAGCAGTGGGAAAACCCCTGCCGCCCCAGGGCTCCAGTCACGTGGGGAAGCTGGAGCCCCGAGTTGGTGGAGAAACGGGAGCCAGCAACCCCTGCGGTTGGAGCCCTGGCCAGGGCAGCGGGGGAATCCCATGCTGCAGGAACCCCAGCCAGGGAGTCCCACGCGGCTCCCTTGTCACCAGGAGCCCCAGTTTTCCTGGTCTCTGGGAGCCGCAGCTCCGCATTATCCTGGCCAGTCGACTTAAGCATCTACTGTAGACTTTAAGTTGACCTAAATATCTAATGTAGACACGCTAAGTCGACTTAACAAAGTCAACTTAATTTAACAAGTGTAGACATAGCCATAGAAACTTGGTGGAATGACAATAAGCAATGGAACACAGTAATACTGGGGTAAAAAATATATTAACATTCCTGTCCAGGGAGAAAACTCACAAGCTACCCATCATGGAAGCATTTAATTTCAGAAATGAGAACCACACAAAAATGAGAAAGTTAGTTAAACTTCAATTAAATGGTTCATTGCCAAAAGTGAAATCCCTGGGAGTTCATGGAAACTCTTAAAGTTGAGATAAAGGCTCAATTTAAACGCATACCCCAAATTTAAGAAAGATAGTCAGACAACACACACGCACACAAAAAGACTCACCACAGCTAAACAAAGTAAAAGAAGCAATTAGATGCAAAAAGACATCCTTTAAAAAGTGAAAGTTAAATCCTATTGAGGAAAATAGAAAGAAGCATAAACTCTGGCTAGTAAAAATACAACTAGTTTATGTTTTTTAATTTTTAATCTGAATATATACAGATATATCAAACATATTCCTAATTTCCAATACAGATACATTGGACACATACACATAAACAATATCATACTTAGCAAATTCTAACCTTTCTAGCAATACCTGACATGGCATATCTCATATGGATTATTGTAATTTTGAAATATTGATATTAAATAATATTATAAATGGTCCCCCAATCCAGCCAGCATCACAGACTGTAATTCTTTCCTAGTGCTAATACCAGGTCAACAGGTAGCAGTGAAATTACACATTGTTTTCCCATTAGATTGCTTGTTTCCTTGGCCTTTGTAATGGTATATTTCTGTAGTTCCAAATGATGATTTTTTTCAACACCAGCAGCCATTTAGTTTGTATCAGAAGCTTTAGTATGATTAAAATCAAACACTCCTCTTAGACTCCTCTTCCAGTAGTTTATCACAATTCTCAATATTCATGTTATTTCAAGTGCTTTTCGTTTGCTTTTTTAGACACAGCAAATACCTACTCTTTGTTTTGCTGAACTTAATTCATGTTCTTCCTAATTTTCTCTTCTTTTGTCTTTAGACTTTAGATTTGTTTTATCTGTTCCTGTACCCTTTAGTGCTGACTCTGTGCCACAGCTGTTGCTACCTGATGAACAAACTTTCCTTGTACCTTAAATTCTTTCCTTAATTTTATACAACTATGTATATAATTATTATGCATAATATGTACAACAGAAGAAAGTTACCCAGCTTAAGGACTTCTTGGGGAGAAATCTAAATACATTTTCAATTTTAAAAAGTGTATTAATATCATACGTATAAAATTCCCAAATCTAATCTTTCAGATCACCTTTTTCACAAAGATCCATAGACACTACTTTGTTTTAATATGCAGCAACTTCTTCCAAATATCTAGAATAGTTTATGATGATTGAATATTTTCCTCTTAGAAAGGAAAGGATTTTCATATGATGGGATATTCAGCTAAGGCATCTTAATGCTTGCCAGTCTCCCCAGCAGTATTATCTCCCAGATAAGTTTCATTGTTCTATTTTTGGAGCTATGTGCCTTTTCCAGCTTGCTGCAAGAAGTAAGCCTGCAATAACTGACAGATTACTAGTCAACTTAAATGGATTTATATGAGTTAAATGCTAAATATTTCCACAGTGTAAAGAAGAAATACTCTTCCAGCAATCTTACATGCAGTTATTTATCGTCTCGTTTATAACATTGACTTTCTCTTGTAGTGCATCTTGCTGACATTTCCATTTTCTACTTATCTACCCTTGCCTACCAACTATTCCTGCACACCAACATTCCAGTTCTCTTTTTCATAATTTGCAACTGTGGAAGATCTGACTGTACCATTGTCCAGACTGGTGTTCTAAGGGTACAGCAGTTGAATCTTCTTACTGGTTTTGATTCGCTCCTCAGCAGCTTGCAGATTGATTCAATGCAACTCTGAAGTTCTGGTAGGAAACTGCGTGGGGGTCCTAGCGAGAAAGGAGCCACAGGTCCCTTCTCAGCAGGGACCACGGCTCCCTTCTCATCAGGGAGCCAAGGTCCTGTTTAAACTTGAAAAGTTAAGTCGACTTAGCAAAAGTCGACTTAACTTTTTAAGTGTAGACATAGCCTAAGACTTGTTATTAGCAAAATCTGCAGAGAACCCACAATGTACTGGTGATGGTGACTCCGTTTGGGTTACTCTAACTCCTATAATAGGGATTTGTATTTCACAAGTCATGTTCCTTGTCAATAAGTCCTGCCTCAATCATACCTATTACAGATAGTGGATCCATCTTAACTATCAGAAGGTCTGTTTCCTTTCAAGGATGTCTTACACAAATAATGAACAGTGATGGTCTCACAGAAGGAAGTCTTATTTCTTTGCTAATTTTCTCCTGTTTGCATTCAATGTTTTTATTGATCTTAAAAGAAAGGAGCTGTATCCGAAGCTTTATCCCGGACCATATTTTCCATTCTTCATCAACAACCTATTGTTTTTGATATACACGTGATCAGTGACATTTTTATTTTTTTTTACTTCTAATTGTCTCTGCCTTTCTTATTACAAAGAATAAATGAAGGTTGTGTCTTACCTAGTTTTTAAGGAATTATCTCAGGGTTCTGTCTCTTAGCCTTGCAACAAGTTACTCACCTAATAATTTATTAATTCCTGCCACAGCTGCTAAATTCTCTTCAGTTCTTGAGGATCCAGAGAATTTTCCATATGCTGTCCCATTTACTGTCACGCAAGTAAAAAGCTAACCGAAATGGATGGAATCCCAGTAAAGATGATAATATTGTAAGAGAATGAAGACTTTTGCCCAGCTTCTCCCTTTAGGTTACAATCTGCTATTCATGCTTGTGTTGTTTATTTGGCATGGGTGTGTATCATCTTGGAAGTCCATCTTCCCATTCTTCACAAAAATAACGGGTACCTGAAAGCTTTGACATCCCAATGACATTTTCATTTGCGTTCCCTGGGATGGGATAAACCTGTTTCATATGCCTTCATTTCAGTCTATGAATTATATGAGCCCTAAGAGACATGCGCTAACTTCTGCCGAGGCCTATCGAAGCATAGATGATATGGAGTGCTTATCCTGTGGGATATGGCTGTTACAAATCCCCCTGCCATGTTTTGTGGTATTTAATAACAACAGTATAACCTCCTGGGACAATAGGCACTGAGTGTGTTAGAAAAAAAAGAAGATACAAATATTTATTTGGTGGCTGGTGGGGGACTTGTAACATTTCTATGTTAACAAGCAAGCTCAAACAGCAATTCATATTTCTTATACACTGTCAAAGGAGGGTCATGAAGAAAGAGGGGCTGGAGAAGGTAGCAAGAAAAGACACCACAGGTCACTCACATTTTTCCAGATGGATTTCTCACTCTCTCTTTGTTGGCTCTCATTGTCTCTCTACTTCATCATCTTTTTCAATCAGTTCACTTCCCAGTCAGTCTCCTGCCTAGTAATATCCCCTTTCTACGAATTCCCTCAAAAGGTATTTTGTGCTGTCACCCACATTTTCTTCATGCTTTGCCCTTTGCAAAAAATGTACAAATGTCATGGCACCTTTGGAGTTCAACAATCTAACCATTTGCCTGTAAAAGGGACATCACCCAGGAGACTCAGCTTGCTAACTGAATGGCAGAGGAATGGGAAAGAACTTCACTCTGTAGGTGCAGCTGTATGATCAGTGTTACAATTAGAAAATCTGTAGTCCAAGTTCAGATCTCAAAGAGAGATGATTAAGATGTTTGATAGGGTGGGTTCTGAGTTATTGCAGAGAATTCTTTCTTGGGTATCTGACTGATGAGTTTTGCCCACATGCTCAGGGTTTAACTGATGGCCATATTGGGGTCAGGAAGGAATTTTCTCTCAGTGGGGAGACTGGCAAAGGCTCTAGGGTTTTTTTGCCTTCCTCTGTAGCATGGGGTTTGACTCAATTGCTGGTGGATTCTCTGTACCTTAAAGTCTTTAAATCATAACTTGAGGACTTTAATAACTTAGTCATAGGTTAGAGGTTTATTGCAGGAGGAGGTGGGTGAGGTACTGTGGCCTGCATTCTGCAGGAGGTCAGACTAGATGACATATTGGGTGCATCTACACTTGTAAATTAAGTTGACTTAAGCTTGCTTAAATCAACTTAATTTACTCTGCATCTACACTACACTTTCCTTAAGTCGACTTAAGCAGCTGCTTATGTCAACTTAAGGAAAAATTAAGTTGACTTTATTAAACCCCATTTTAAGTCGACTTTCTGCTTAAGTTGACTTTCTAAAGTCGACTTAAGCCAGTGTAGACGTGGAGTACCCGTAAGTCAACTCTAAGTCGACTTAAGGGCCTCCAGGTCTTCCCCACTGCCCTCCCTGCCAGGGTGGCTGGCACAGGGAGAGACTGCCATGTCCCCCCACAGAGCAGGGCAGAGCCCTGCCCACCCTTCCCCTATGCCCTGCCAGGGTCCCTGTCCCCCTTTCCCCCATTGTACCCAGGTACAATGGGGCAAAGGCTGAGCCCCTGGCACTTGGCAAGGGGTGCCCCCCCCGCCACTATGGACCAGTCCCAGGTCCACCTAGCCCCTACAAGTCGACCTAGGCGTTCAGTGTGGACGCTCTAGGTTGAGTTTGTAGGGTCCCCTCAAAGTCGACTTAAAATTTAAGTGTGGATATGCTAAGTCGACTTAAATTAACAAGTGTAGACATAGCCATCAGTCCCTTCTGGCCTTAAAGTCTATGAATCTATAAGACACACCAGGCTTTAATAAAAAGCAAGTATTATTACAAAGCAGGAAAACTCTCTTCAAGCACTTATATGGTTAAACATCTAATCTTACTATTAATATTTGCATTGTGCCTAAAGGTTACACTGTTCAGGTCCTCAATGTGCCAGGACCTGTATAGACATCTCATAAACGGCAGCCTCTGCCCCAAGAACAGAGTCAGGACAAGAACAGCCCTGATGTGTACTTCGCTTTGTCCATGGAAAACTAGCCTTTTGGAAGTAAAAATGATACTGGCTGAAAGAACGACTGACTCCTTCTAGAAAACAGTCACTGCTTTCACTGCAAGAAGAAACTCAGCCAGGGAACACAGTACACAAGCCACATCTGTCACGTTGCCTTCTTTAAAGAAGGCTTTCCGAAAACATTAAATAAAGCACCAGTTAACCTCTAAATAATTCAATTTTCCAAGGGCAGAGAGTAAATAACCCAGGTATTGTGAAGTAAAGAGGAGGAATTTTTAAGAAGCAGTGTCACTAGTTCTTATAATGGAGAAAATAGGAAACAGCAGCATGCCGATCCACTGGTATTAATATATATCTGTGTAACACACACAAAAATGCTATATTGTAGAGGATGGTATATGTTCTGCACGTGAATCACAGCACCAGTGCCAATAATATAAACCATAATATTAATTCTATGGGACCGATAGATATTGATACATGTCAACAAGCATCGAAGGGCAACTATCTAAACACTGACACAAACGCTGTGTCAAAATGTAAATATTTGGGATTCCTGTCTCTGGCACCATGGGAATACCAGTTTTAGATATTTCATTGCTGGATATGTTCATCTGTATGTGGAGAGGGATGCCCTGTCCTATTTTAATTGGACCTTCATTGAGACTGCTGCAATAACCATGTTCTTCAACTTATTACTGTCTCATATATTTCAAATGTTTACCAAAACAAAATTCAACAAAGATAAGTCAAAGTGCTATACTTAAAGAAAAAAAATCAACTGCACAACTACCAAGTGGAGAATAACTGGCTAGTTGATAGTACTGCTGAAAAGGATCTGAAAGTTATATAGGATAACAAATTGAATGAGTCAATGTGACACAGATACAAAAAAGGCTAATATAATTCTGGAGTGTATCAGAGTATAAGAGGAGTGTTGTATGCCAAACAGTGGAAGTAATTGTCTTACCCTATTCGGTGCTGGTGAAGCCTCAGCTGGCACACTGTGTTCAATTCTGGACACCACACTGTAGGAAAGATGTGGGCAAATTGGAAGCAGTCCAGAGGAAAGCAACAAAAACAATAAAATGGTTTAGATTAGAAAACCTGACCTATGAGGAAGGTTTAAAAGAACTGAGCTTTTAGTCCTGAGAAAAGAAGACTGGGTGGGATGTGATAATCTTCAAATATGTTAAGAGCTGTTACAAAGAGGATAGTGACCAATGGTTCTCCATATCCACTGAAGATAGGACAGGCAGTAGTTGTCTTCATCAGCAGCAAGGGAGATTTAGATTAGATATTAAGAAAACATTTTTCAATTTAAGGCTAGTTAAGCTCTTCAATAGGCTCCAAGGGATGTTGTATAATCTCCATTATTGAAAGTTTATAAGAACAAATTGAATAGACACTTTTTAGACATGGAGGTTCCTTTGTTCCTATCTCAGGGCAGGAGACTGAGTTTGATGACTTCTCAAAATCCCATCCAGCCCTATATTTCTGGATTATAGAATCATAGCAGTATAAAGTACCAAAACACATGGATAGCTCTATCACCCAAAGTCCAGGCATTCGGCCTACGAACTCATAAATAACTCAAGACAGGACTCATATATTGCATAATTTCATGACTGTGGCAATTTTCATGAGTGATGTGAACAACACCATTCATTTCAATGGGCTACTAACTTTGCAGCTTAATGGACAATTTAAGTCTTATCATTAGCTCTTACTGCTGACCATTTCAGTGGACATCCAGCTAATGTTAATTACTAAGGGCTAATCGACACTTAAAACGTGCAGTGGCACAGCTGTTTCAGTACAGCAGTAGGAGCGCTTCTGTAGCCATGTTACGTCAACAGGACAGAGCTCTCCCATCAACAGAATAAAACCACCTAAACAAGTGGCAGTAGCTATGTCACTGGCCACACAAGTGGTTATGCCAGCAAAACTTATGTCACTCAGGAACATGTTTTTCACACCCCTGAACAAAAGTTTTGCTGGCGTAAGTGCTAACAAGGGTATTCAAAGCCCAACACACGCAGCTTTATAAAAATGCTAAGTATTATTAATACTTGTATCCAAAACTGCCTTGTACATCTTACCAAGTGTCAATAACAAAAACTCCAGGCTCCTTAACAGTTTCTACAATCTAGTTGCCCAATTGCAATTAAAAATAATCTGCAGCACAGTGGCTGAGTCTACACTTGTGAATTAAGTCGACTTAAGCTTGCTTAAGTCGACTTAATTTACCCTGCGTCTACACTACACTTTCCTTAAGTCGACTTAAGCAACTTGCTTTATTAAACCTCCTTTTAGTTCGACTTAAGGCTTACGTCGACTTTTTTAAGTCGACTTAAGCCAGCGTAGACCTGGAGTAGCCCTAAATCGACTTAGGGCTACTCCAGGACTCTCTCACTGCCCTCACTGCCAGGGGGGGGGCCACAGGGGGAGCCTGGCATGCCCCCCCACAGGGCAGGGTAGAGCCCTGCCCACCCTGCCCCTATGCCCTGCCAGGGTCCCTGTCCCCCTTTGCCACATTGTACCCTGGTACAATGGGGCAAAGGCAGAGCCCCCTGGCACTGAGCAAGGGGTGCCCCCTACTCCCGTGGACCTGCCCTAGGTCCCTCTAGCCCCTAGAAGTCGACCTGGTGTCCAGTGTGGACGCTCTAGGTCGACTTTGTAAGTTCCCCCCAAATTGACTTTAAATTTAGGTGTAGACATGCTAAGTCGACTTAGCTAAAGTCGACCTAAAATTACAAGTGTAGACATAGCCATTGAAACCCAAAACTTTGATCCCAGCAAAACTAAACTGAATCCAATCCACAAATTAAATATTAAACTGAAATACTTAGTATAAGCCTCAATATTTTCCCTTTTATCTGAAGCTGCTAGCGTCTTAACATCATAGACACGGGAGTGCCACAGAATCCAGCAGAATTCCTTCCCTTCACAAATACATATCAAGAATTCCTGACCTTCCCTCATTCTACCCAACACATTGGATGCATTTGTTTTTACTTCTTTTTATACTTCCCTCATTTCATAAGTGGCCTGACAATCTTGCCAACCCAATACAGTCTAGCAGTAGGCTGGTTGGGCCTGCACTGCCTTTCTTTAAGGGAAAGGCTAAGTGGGCCTGTTGATCCTCACACCATAAAAGCTAGGTGGGCATGTACTCCCCATAGCAACAGGATTCAGAAACATTTCTGCAGGGTCCTACACCTGTGCAAGAATACACAGCCAAGCTGCCTACTCCAGGAAGTTGAAATGGGTCTCAAGGGCCACTCTCTGAAAATATCAGAGGTAATGAGGACACTGGCTCATCTCTTCAAGATCATCTGTCCCAGCAGAGAAGAGGGAAAGTGTGAGAGCGATCGAGTTCAATCGCAGGGAAAGATTTGGGATCTTTAACCAAGCATTTCAGAAATTAAAATCAAGTGTGTCTATGTATGCAGCAGGCATTTTTTTTAACTGATCCATGCATTCTTACTAGAGGGGCAACTGTTGGGTGGACAGAGGCCTTGGGGCAGCCTGTGCTGTGTTAGTTACGTGGATCACAAAATGACTTCTGTTTCCAGGACTGGCAAATCAGTACTTTACAGAAGCATTACATTTCCTTTTAGAATAGACTCATAGACTTTAAGGTCAGAAGGGACCAGTACGATCATCTAGTCTGACCTCCTGCAAAATGCAGGCCTCAAGACCTCACCCACCCACTCCAGCAATAGGCCATCAACCTATGTCTGAGTTATTTACCTCCTTAAATCATGATTTAAGGACTTTAAGATACAGAGAATTCACTGGTAGTTGAGCCATGCCCTGTGCTACAGAGGAAGGCGAAAAACCCCCAGAGCCCAGGCCAATCAGCCCTGGAGGAAAATTCCTTCCCGACCCCAAATATGGCAATCAGTTAAACCCTGAGCATGTGGGCAAATCTCAACAGCCAGTTACCCAAGAAACAATTCTCTGTAATAACTCAGAACCCACCCCATGTACTCTTGCCTTGTATTTTTGTAGGAGTGTCCATAGGCCATTGTGGAATCCGTTCTTCAGAAAAAATATTTGGAGTGCACATCACAGATATTCACCTTCAGAAATTCAGCCAAAGACACCAGATCTGTTAACTATTGACAACACAGTTGCAATCCAGATTATATACATAAACACACATTACATGGCCAAGCAGTGTATGAAATGCACTACTCAGCCATGTTCACATACAAGTCAGCAATATAGCTGATACTTGGTAAACAATGGAAAATCTAACTAAGTCCCTTCTTTCAATACATACTTTTAGTATTTTATTTCAGTTCAAGAATACACAAACTATAGCACAAGAGTTTATAACCTAAACGTAGAACATAAACGATAAAACTTTAAAGAGTTGGTTTTGTTAGGGCTTGTTCGTTTACTGATATGTTAGGTGTAATTAAAGATTTTTGATTGCTTTCTCATCAAAAGGTAGGATGAACATGAGTAAACAGCATCCTTTTGTTGGTATTGTGTAGATTTATGTTTCTGAGAATAAGACTTCTAAAAATCTTCTAGTATATTAGGAGTTAATCTCAAAGGCTATGTCTACACTTACTAAAGTTAGTTCGAATTAGTTAATTCGAACTAATTTTAGTTAGTTCGAATTAACTTAATTCGAACTAGCAAAATTTAGTTCGAACTAAGCAAATGCCATTCAAATTGCATTGAGGTCAATGGGCCAGTTAGTTCAAACTGAGTAATTAGTTCAAACTAACATGGCCACATTGGTTCGAACTAACTAGTTCGAATTAACCCTTAGTTCGAATAGCATATTCGAATTTATTAAGCAAGCCCTTAATTCGAACTAATGAAAGCCTAGTGTAGCCATGGCTTAAGTTAGTTCGAATTAAGCTTCCTTAATTCGAACTAACTTGTCAGTGTAGACATAGCCAAAAATATTGTTGTAATTTGCAATATGCCCTCAGTTTTGCATACAGAATTACTTCACTGAAAGGAATTCTAAAAGCAAAACAACACCTGGGCACTGAAAAAAGCTCCTGGCATGTGATAAAAAATGTAAACTTCACACTTGGGGCCAATTTTTTCTAAAGAGACCTCTGAATTCATGCCTGTCTCCTAAATCAAACATAGATTCCTATGGACTAATTTCTCACCTTCATTTTATTATTATAAAGACATGTCACATGATGATTACCTTGTGATTTATTTGCTTTCCTCTTAGTCAGTATAAAAGGCTAGTTACAGTTTAGGAAATAAAATATTTCCAAGTGGTGGTATGTTTCTTTGCAACAAGTGGAAGAAGTTTAAAAACTGTCATTAGATGATGAAACAATGCAGTGGTTGCCTCTGATAGGTAGTATAAGTGTAAATCAGCTTAACATACAAGCTTGCATTTAGTTTCATAGCATGAAATTAACTAGCATAAAAATCAATGATGGTTTCTGAAAAAAGAAAGCTGTAGATATTACCAGATTTTTAATAATTAAAGCACTTTTTTTTAAGAGCACAACTTAATTTTCTTGACACTTCTAACAGATAAGCCAACTTTTGATCTCCCCACTAGTAATACAACATTGGAGAGTGTCTCTTTAAATTAATTTATAAAATAAGTCAGAACTGTGGGTGTCTTTGATCTACTCCTCTGTGGTAAAGTACAGAAGAGAAGAACATGTTGCTAAGCAACAGTGTGCAGTAGAATGGAACTTGTTGAAATCAGGGAAGTGCAGGGGGAGGCAAGAAGGGGATGAATGGTCCAAAATTACAAAAGGAGGCGAAAGCAGCAGCAATGTATGAAAAAATAAAGCTCTAGAAAACTTCTCTGGAAAAACAGAAAACATTAAAGAACTTAGAGGACTAACCAATCTCACTCTAATTTCAGTTTCATTGACAAATAACAAAATTAGCCAAGAAAAAAAAGCCTGGGACAGACAGAGTATGTTAAGTGGCTTCAGCATAGGGTTGCACTAGAAGGAAACCTGTAGGTTTATTTTTTAACTGGGCAAATATAGTCAAGACTAATCTAATCATCGTTAACTTGATTCACATGTGCTGTTCCCCAGTGTTTTGAATCACCTACTTTGATTTGCTGTTACAGCCTGACCTGATGCTATGTCATACACTCCCCTGCATTTAATTTCCTCCCACTCTGTAACTTTCCTATCTTCAAAGCGTCTGACGAAGTGGGATTTTCTCCCACAAAAGCTCATGCGATTAATAAATCTGTTAGTCTTTAAAAGTGCCACAGGACTCTGTTGTCTTTCTACAATAGACTAACACGGCTACCCCTTTGGAATTTGATTCACATTGCACTCTTCATCCATAAAGCTCAAATAACTTTAAGAGGAAGTGAAGTGCGGCCATTCTACAAACTGTGAAAGTGAAGGATATGGAGGGAATGGGAAATGACTTACCCAAACTCGAACAGTGTGCAGGGGCAGAGTTGTCAAAAGAAACAGGAAGTCTAACTGATGCCCTGTATATTTAGATGCAAAACATCATTGGTCATATGAGCGAAGATATGAATTAGGAAAAGTCTTAACCATAGAATTACTGAAATTTCCATAAGTCCAACTATGCTGTGTGTAACCTATGCTAATCACATAGCTCTCTGTCCCCCTTTAGTGGCTAGTCCTCAGAGGTCTGAGACTACTACAGTGTTTAAGGCTGGTGCTTTTAGATCTAGAAGTTTTGAATTCAGTTGTTGCCACCGTTACCCCATGGACAGTGGCCCCACTGCAGTAGGTGACATGCAAAAGTGACTTGAAGCTATCGCCGGGATTGCTCTGATCCTGGTGCTGCTTTGTACACACCATGACCCCTGTGTTATGTTAGATCAATTGTACAACTGCACTAGCTTACACTGGCCTTTAATGACTAATGCACACTAAAAATCACAGCCTCCTACTGACATGGCTGAGGGACACGCTGACCATGCCTCTTTTTCTATAATCACACCCTGTGATGAGGGGGTGCAATGGAGTTCCGACAGAGATTCTACGCCACTACACAATCATCCCATTACTAGGGTGAGGAGCCAGGTTTACACCCAAGTAAGGATAATAGTGCAGGATAGAGCAGCTATCCTGTCCCTATCGATGTAGCCCTATACATAAAGGAAATTGCTGAAAAAATGCACATAATGAAGATGAGAGCTAGAAATGGCTTAAATATACATCATTTAAACATAATGTATGTCTTGCTACCAATGAAAATGTGACTTGCTATGTTCTGTGTATTTGGTGCTACTGATCCTCAAATGATTACCTGGAAATTTCTTAATACCTGTGTTTCTTTAATGTCCTATTTGTCTGTGAGGTAGGACTCAGGATACCATTCAGAAGGACCCTTATCTGCTTTACAAAATATACATATTTCACACTGTACTGCTGTACATCTCGTTGTGGGTTGGAATGCAGCAATTGATTAGAGCACGTAACTACCTTTATATCCACAAATTAAAGAATCACCTTCACTTTCAGTAATTCATTGCCTCTCCTAATTCCTTTTATTATAAAGATTAGCCTATGATTCAAAACTGCGAGACATTGGCCTTTGGAAGGAGTACCCATTTTTGCTTATATAATAACAGAAGTAAGAGCTAATGTCACTGTTAAACCTGATTAAAAATTAAGTTTCTTGGAACACTGCACTTCAGGAATACTACATGAACATTAGTGATTTTAATAATAAGAGGAGGATTTCTCATCATGGAAAAGTTATGGTGTGAAATCCTGGCCCTACTGAAGTCAGTGGGGCCTCATTCTTGGCCTTTGACAGTGTGTTTTCCATATTCTCAATGGTCTCTGTAATGTGATATTTTAGGGACATTTAATTCAAATGTAACACTACTAAGTGGCAAACACACACATCAAAATTAGAGGGCTGAGCCTAAATTCTGAGAGGCAATCATTTCAGTGGTTCTACTTATTCTATCTCATGATTCATGTTTACAGGTGTGAAATCTAAGTTATGGAGAGGAGAAAGCAGAGAAAGTAACCATTTTACAGTACTGACAGTTCTTAACTCAATAAAGGAATGAAAAGATTCCACTTCTATCCACAGACCAGAAGGGAAAAAACTGATGTACCACATATTGTTTTATAACATTTTCTCTCTCTCACTTAACTTTGGTTTGTATAGTGTTCCAAAGAAACTTTTGAATTACAAAGAAAATGTAGAAATCTGATAGGTCCCCAACCAATCCAATAAGGATCATTACAATAAAAAGTTCCATGGGAAAAACTTGTGTAACCTTTACTTCTACTCAAATATTGTTTGCACATTTTAAATCGGGTGGATTTTATGAGACAGTGCAAAGCAGGGGACTTGTTTTAAGTCTTGCTAGATGAGGCACACTCCATTGGATCTAGTACATCTTAGCTCTCAAACGCACGTACTGTCAACAGTTCTTTACTGTAGCATTTAATACCAAGCAAACAGTTTTGCTGACTGCTGAAATTTAGGGGGAAAATGAGTCCGGCAACAAAGCCCATGTACAGTAGAACGCATTCCTGTGCCTGCATTTATAGTACTTTTCACAAACGTAGTGGTTTTTTGCTGTTTATATTGGATAGATACCATGGTATCTATGGAGCTGAGATTGTTATCTTAACCTTAATGGTGCCTGTCATTAAACAAATAAAGGTACCTGACTCCCATCAAAGAAAAGCAAATTAAACATCCTTCCTTGTCCATTCAAGCAAGCAAAGAGAATTTTGAAGGCTGACTGAGTTTCAAATATAGCTGGATCATTTGAGATTTATGTTGTTCTGTCTGTGTTGGAGTATACAAATATAGGTTGTAGGATATTATAATACAGTGCTTGGATGACAATGGTAATCAAGTTACCTGAGTAGGAGGATACCTGAAAAAAAGAATGTGACTCAAGTGTCAAGTACCCAAACTTATCTCCAGAAAATGATTGCCTAGAAATATATCTGAAGATGAAGAATGAAAATACAGAAACATAAGAAATGCTCATCTGAGGGCTGTGATTCATAAACACTCTGGACTGTGAGGTGGATTTGCACATATCTCCCTGCCCCAATTCAACAAGCGATACAGAGATGTTAATCTAATGGTTCAAAGTGTTCTTCATGCAGTCTAGCTGTCTGTTTAGTACACCAGGACTTGAGAATTTATTTGTTGGACAGACAGCAGCTAATGTCAACATCAGGGTCACCACACAGAAAAAAAAAAATTATAACCTTACTCTGTAACAGATTGTGTTCTTGAGGTAGAATCTCAAATCTACTTTAAAATAGATGAGACTCCTTCTTTCTATAGTCTTATCCTAACTAAACATAAGAGTAGCCAGCCTCCTTCATTAATGCCTTGAAATTAGACTGGCCATCCCTCACTGTTCTCCAAAACCCTTGCCTTGTAAGTGGACATTTGCCATAATCAGAAAGGATTATCTATCTTTACCTGTGAGGTGTAAGCAGAACCAACCTGCCTATGTGTCATCACCAAAGGGGACACACCAGCAGAAGGTTCTTCTCTGATATCCAAGGTCCTGTCCTCAGTAGAAAAAACAGACTTAACAACTCGCTATGGATGCAGCTCTCCCAGTGATCTCAAGTGGTATCAGTGAAAACTGTAGCAAAGACAGGGGTTAGGCATCTTAACCATTATCACAACTTCACCAGGGGGTAACTGTGCGCTCAAAATCTGGCCCAGACTACACATGGAATGGAAGATCACTGAAGTGCTCTAAAGCAATATGCAGTTTGAAAAGATGGGATCTGTTGACCATCGAGAAGAAATTAATAAGAGCTGGCATGACAAAAGTATGCAAAATACAGAAAGTAGCTCAGGAACTTCTAGGCATCTTTCTCACAATACAAGGAAAACGGGGCTCTCTCAGTGATGGTCAAGGAAGACCTACTCAGTTCAAGAACCAAAGGAACTCCTTCCCCGTTTGACTTAAGTCCACAGCCAGAAGTCTACCACCACACCAACCAACCCAGAGTCAAAGACTGCCAGATAGCCTGTTCTCTATCACACTCCACTACTGTGAGAAATACCCCATCAAGCAGGAGAGCCACCCAGAGGAACTTTCATGAGGTACTGGGGTATTGGAGACATGGTGGGGAAAAAAGATTTGGGGCAAATTAATTCAATGATACGGGGGTGGAGGGTGAGTGGGAAAGCGGCAGTATAGAATTAATGGATTTTGGATAGGGGAGGAAGAGCATTGGAATGATGGCAATTCTTTTGGAGGGAATTTTACTTGAGGAATTCACATGCATTTTTGAGTGAGGCAGAAATTTTTTGAGGGAGCCACTGGTTAACATTTTGGCAGCCTGTCGTTGTTCCCAATTGCAAATGTTGCGCCATCTGCCACTGAACCTTGGGTTCCAGCATTCTGTCTCGTCTCCTGTTAAAGGGACATCACCAAAAACATTATGCTCTCGGTCCGAATATCAGTAGAAGAGAGCAATATCAGTCAATGTGTAGCCCATTACAGTAGCATGCCCTGTTTACAATTTGATTTGTTATCCAGAAGAACCACAGAAAACTGAGGAAATTTCCCCCCTCCTTCAGATATTGACTAACGTTTTAATTTAATTGTGCTAGACATCTTTTAGGCTAATCTTTCATACTGTCATTGGCTCTAAGCAGAGTCATAGAGGTGAGGCTTCATTGATATTGACACACAATGTGAAAAACTGAAGCAAAAAAAATATTGATAGTTTTAGCTGGTTGCACAATCAACTATCTGAAGAACATTGTGCGACAGCATTTGAAATATTAATAGTCTGTAGCAGAAGTAAAGCATTCTTAGAAATCAGAAGAGTCCTGAAATACGCACCACTCAAAATCATGTCTTAAAATGCACTGTGATAGGGTTTCTTAGTACATAGCTTTAGTATATTTTTTAATACACAGCAAGGTTGGCCATGCATCAGGCTAGGCACTTCCAGAGCTAGGTGTTGCTACTCAGCATTTACTGACCATACAGAGAATGCTCCTTTCAGTAGGTCATGATTCAGTGAAATCAAATCCAGGTTTCACTACAACATTCAAAGGTACTTCTCAAAGAGTCCAACCTTCTCCATCCAGTCATTTAGCTGCTAAAGCTTCTAATAACATTCTAAATATTTATACTCAATGCTACATGCCAATGAATAAGGAAAGTATTTTTCCAAGTTCCCTCACGCCCTAAAAAGGCAGAAACACATGGCTTTAAATTATCTGGGAGGAAGGCTGGCTTTATGCTTAAAGTGTAGGACTGGGACTCAGGGTCTGGAGTCACTTCCCAGCTCGTTCACAGAATTCATATTTTAAATTGCACAAGTCATTCAGTCTCCCTGTGCCTCAGTTCCCCAATCCTGTCTATATAGACTGTACATTCTTTATGGCAGGCACTGTCTCATAGTACATTGTATGTACAGCTCCTAGCACAAATGGGACCCCATTGCTTGGGGCAGCTGTTACACAAATGCTAATCTCCAGGCAGGGAGCACCTTTAAAAACCAAAAAACTCTGCCTAAAAAGGGTAATGTTTCAGAAAGTCTGAACACCTGAAGACAGCATCAGAGTGGACATGATCAGGTAATTCTAGAGGTCTGCATTCCATATTTGGAATGAAAATAGTGGACAGATGCACCAAGACAGTATAGAATGGTAACCAGAGACAGCAATATTTCTACCGAAATAGAACAAAAGATAGATAGCAAGAAATTCTAGGAGAGCTAAACATCTAAGTGTTCTAAAGTGGTAATATTATTATAGTCAGGGTAAATGGAGTACAGTTTAATGGAGATTATATTCATTATAGTATGGTAATATTATCAGAGAGCAGTTACTACAAACTTTATAATGAGGATAGAGCACTGTTGGTTTATTAAACCATGAACAAACATCCATATAAACAACAAAGCTATGTTACAGGAAGGACAAATTCAAAGATGACTCGTAGTCTATGCACTTGATACTACCCAGCTTAGTATCAGATCTAAAAAAAGAAAAATAAGAAAATAATTACTTTGATAGGCATTACATTATTCAGTTAGTGAATTAGTGAATCATATTCTGTATTATTAGCTATTAGCATGTTATACTTCTTGATGTTGCTCATGAAGAATGCATCTGAGACAGAAAAAAGGTTCCCCTTTGAAATTGCTGCCACTGAGTTGTTGACATTTCTTTTAATTGGCAGCCATCCTGATCTTGAATGTGGTGTTCCGCTGTCTAGTTCTATGAGCGGTTTCTGATTTTATTTTAATTGATTCTTCCATCTCAGACTTTTTTTTTTTTTTTTTTTTTGCAAAGTCAACTCTCAAAATAATGTGTTTCAGAGAGGAACTATGTCCCTCTAAAATAATTATTAATGTGTTCACTCTTCATTCACTATGGTTAGCCTGCATTTGCATTAGAGAAATTATAAACTTGCATCACTCACATGCTAGAGCCAGATTCTTTTACTACTGAAGTCAGTGGAAGTCTTGCCATGGAATTCAATAGGCCAAAGATCAGGTCCCCAAGTGTGAAGAAAAATCATTTGCATTTCACTTTGTATTACTAAGGTGGTTCTTCTCTGGGCAGTTAGAAAAGCTCTAAGAATTTCTAGAAAGACAAAAGAGTCTTGTGGCACTTTTAAATCTGTTAGTCTTTAAAAGTGCCACAAGACTCTTTTGTCTTTCTACAACAGACTAACACGGCTACCCCTTTGGAATTTGACTCTAAGAATTTCTGTCAGTTTCCTGCATTTCTCTAGTGCTTTTCTGAGATTAACGAGGGAATAAACATAATTTTAAAAATGGATAAACCAGGAACAGGGTATCTATCTCCTCCAAACCAGGATATCTTCAAATACAAGTCATAGCAACCTTAACTATTGGATTCATCTGCCTCAATCTGCACTATTCATCCCATACAGTGGAGAACTGAGAATGTATAGCCCCTCTTCATTCTAAACCCATATAATGGTTACTTGAAAAATAATTTTGCTATTAAAAATTATAAACATGTTGTTTGAGTCTGTGTATTATGTTTTTTCACTGAAGAACTGAGTAGCCTCAGGGGAGAAAAGACCAGGGGGGATCTAGATCTGAGAAATTATCACCTCTAGTGTGTTCACTCTTCAAGGATAGCTGATACACATTGGATCATAAATATTACCAGATGTTATGGCATGAAGAACTTGACATTAACTTGATTTCCTCTACTATAAATGTGTTCTCCCCTCCTTCCTAGTCAAATTATTCTATTTCAACTTAATTGAATCCCATCTGCCTTTTCATCACTTTTGACTCACTCCTCAAACCCTCCCTTTCCTCCAACCCCACCTTCACTCTCTGCACAGGATCTCCCTGATCTCTTTCAAGCAGAGATGGAGGAATAATTGATTTTTCAGTTCAGTGGCCAAACCAAACAAAAAAAAAGTTTTGGGTTGACCTGTGGCCAAACCGAAAAAAGCACTTTGGGTTGACCTGAAAATTTTTTTCATGCTGAAATAACTCCCTCCACGCTCCCCAAAAATTAATTTCAAATCAACCTGAAATTTAAAGTTTTGTTCAGTTTTCAGGGGACAAAGATTGTACCTTTTTAGGCTGTTTTGGTTAAATCTAGCTAAGTTTCTAAACAAAGCATTTCAATCCTAAAAGTTAAAAATATTTAATTTAGAAAATATCAAAATATTTTTACTTTTTTGGAATTTTCTCCCTCTCTTTGGACCAAAACTGTTCACTGAATTCACAGTTTGGTCAGCCCAGAACTGAATTTTGTGACAAACTATTCATTGAGAAAATATCCCCAACTCTACTTCCAAGAGAAAATTGCCCAAGTATAATGTGAACTTCCCTCTCCAACAACCTTCTCTTTCTCCTCCTGTATCATGGAAGCCAGAGTTCCTCATCTGTTCTCTTCCTCTAGCTTCTTCAAATGCCCCAGTGATCCCATCCCATTCTATCCCATTCCCTGATCACTCATCCTACACCCCTCTCATCTACACCCTTACTCTTCTCCTTAACTGCTCACTATCTTCTGGTTCTTTCCCCTCATAAATACAAGCATTCTTTAGTCTCCCCCATCTTAAAAACCCCCCACTTCTTTATCCCACTTACGTGTCCAATTACCATCCCATTGTCCTTCTCCCTTTCATCTTTAAGCTCATTGGAAAGTGTTTACAATCACATCTAGAGTTGTTCTCCTTCAATACTATTCTAGACCTCTCCAACCTGGCTTCTCACCCCCTGCACACTACTGAAACTGCTCTTACCAAAGTCTCAAATGACTACTTCTTAGTTAAATCTTAGAACCAGTAGAAGATGGAGTCAGTGAAGATGGAATCATCTTCGTCCTCTTCTACTGCCATCTGCCTTCAACACCATCAGCCACACTCTTCTTTTTGATATTTCATCCTGCCTTGGCTTCCATGACTCTTTCTTCTCCTGGTTCTCCTCCTACCTCTCTATTCACTCCTTCAGTGTACCCTTCAGAGGATCCTCCTAATCCCACCTCCAATTTTCCGTGGTTTGTCTGGTCTTTGTCCTTGATCCCATTCCCTTCTCTCTATAAATCTAATCTCTGGGTAACCTCATCCACAAATTTAGACTACCATCTCTATGCTGATGACTCACAGGCCTCGCTATTCAAGACCTGTCTTCTTCAGTCCAAACTAAAATCTCAGCCTGTCTCTTTGATATCTCCTTGGGGATGTTTAACCAGGAGCTCAAGATCAACATGGCTAAAACAGAATCCTTAATCTTTCCTTCCAAATCCTCCCTATTACCACCTTTCTAAATTATGTGGACAACATTACCTTCTCCTGTCACTCTGGTCTGTAATCTGGACATTCATTGTCAACACAGACCTCTCACTAGAACAGGGCTCAACGAAATCCAGGCACCAGGTCACCATGGCACCCAGGAATTGTACCCTGGCGCCTAGCAGCACCTGGGGTACTCCAGGTTGTGGAATGCCCCTGGTGTACAAAAAAAAAAGATACCAGTGCCTTCAATGCCTTTTTTTCAGTGGCGGTGGGGCTTCTTTGCCCCTGACCGCCGCCGCAAGTGTTCATGGCAATGGGGCTTCTCCAGACCACCACCAGTGTCCACGGCAGTTTTGTGGCAGTGGGGGGGGGTGAGAACTATTCATCCCACAGTGCCACTTTTGTGGCGATGGTGGAATTTTGGCAGTGGTGGGCTTCTCTATTGTGCTGCACACCTAGGCACCCCAGGTTTGGGGCTAGCGCCTACATGTGCGGTGCATTTGTCAAGGCCTGCACTAGGACCTGACACCCAAGTTATATTTAAAACTTACTGATTCTTTCTGCATAATATCTCTAGGATGTGGCCTTTCCTACTCCACCATACAGCTAAAACTCTCTCATCCAGGCTTTTGCCATCTCACATCTAATTACTGCAACCTTCTTTTTCTTTGGCCTTGACAAATGCAACCTTGCCCTGCTCATACCCACTCAGAATACTACTACAAAGATCATTTTCCTAACCTGTCATTTTGCCATGCCACCCTCCTCTCTTTCCATCCTGCCACCGGCTCCCTCTTCATTATTACATCAAACATAATCTACTTTGAAGGTTCTTCATAGCCTATCCCTGCCCTAACTACCATCTGTCTTTCACTATTGAGATGTCAGCACCAGCCTAGAATCATCCACTTGTCCACTTGGTAAATTTTTAAACACACATCTTCATGCTTTCTCCCATGCTCCCCCTTGCACTTGTGATCACTTCCCCTCAGCAGAATATGGACCCTGGCCTTTAAAAAGCAGACTTGGACTCCCTCAGGGAGCAGATGGACAGGATCCTCTAGGCTATGTCTACACTTGTAAAGTTAAGTTGACTCTGTTAAGTCGACTTAACAGAGTGGCTACACTTTAAGTCAACTTAAGTTGACCTTGTTAAGTTGAATTAATAGTAGACATAGGCATCCACACGGGCTTTAAGTCAACTTAATTAGGTCGACTTAGCGCTATTTCCTGTCCAGACTGCCTTTAAGTCAATTTAAGATTTCGACTTAAGGCTTAAGTCAACCTTCAGAGGTGGTGTTAATAAGTCAACTTAAGGAAGCGTTTAAGTCAACTTAATAAAAGCCCACTGTGGATGCAGCTTTGGGTAGGTCGACTTAAGCGTCCTTAAGTCGACCTAAGTTGCCAGTGTAGACGCACCCCTAGAAGCTAATAAAAGGGGAATGGAGTCCAAGAAAGCTAGCTGTATTTTTTTTTAAATCCTTATTAAGGGTGCAGGAATAAACCATACCAATGTGCAGAAAGAATATGGCATAAAGTAGCAGTTTTACCCATCAGCAGCTCTTTCCAGGTTCCAGGTGGACCAATGAATGTAATGAAATAGGAAAAGAGAAACAGTCATGGAGATCAAGCACTAGCCCAGAAGACAAGCCAACCAAACCATTAGAAAAATATAGCTCAGAAGGAAGCTTTGCCTTGGGGAGAACAAATTTCTAGAGAAGACAATTTTCTCTAGGTTAAACAAACACCATTAAAATATTCAATTATACAGTATAGTCTACAAATGGAGGAATAATGTAACTCTGCCCATAAAGTAGAGTTGAGGTGGGCTATCTGATGTTCTTGTACCTCTCTCTCTATTTCCTATGCAATTGAATATAGGCTGTTTAAAGAACTGCTGGATAATCAACTCTACGAGTGAAATGCTAGTGTCACTGAAATCAGCAGCACCCTGATTTCTTCCTGTTAGCCTGCATAATTGAATCATGGGTCAGAAAAACATAGCTAGTTTCACTGAATGTAAGCGTGAATGATTTCCAGTAAGATATTTGCTTCGGATGACTAATGAATAGAGTTTTCAAACTGATACAGATGCATTTGTTAGACCAGCCGTTTCCAACCTGTGGTCCATGAATCACTGGGGGTCCATGAGGGTACTGCAGGTGGTCCATGGGGGAAGGAGGAATAGATAATATAATAATAATATAATCCCATGTACCTCTTATGTATCATATTCAATGTTGCATTATTATTCACAATGTAATTTGCATCATAAACATCCTTGTGTAATATAACATTCTCTGAATTTAAATCGTGGTGT
This sequence comes from Pelusios castaneus, assembly GCA_007922175.1. Taxonomy (NCBI): domain Eukaryota; kingdom Metazoa; phylum Chordata; order Testudines; family Pelomedusidae; genus Pelusios; species Pelusios castaneus. The sequence continues at coordinate 636,643 of ML685819.1, read as the reverse complement.
TTTTGTGTGACATCAGTGTGAACCAATTCTCTTTGCACATTTGGCAGTTAGAACATGGTCCATAAAAGCTTTCAATGGCAAGGTAGTGGTCCGCATAAAGAAAAAAGTTGGGAACCGCTGTGTTAGACAAAGGGGTTTGCTGATCTTCTCCAGACCTCCAAGCAGAAATTGCAAGTAGCTTTGCCTCTGAAGCATACCATAGAGACATGACTAAAGACACCTAATAAAGTAGCTGCATTAAATCTCCGGTGTTTGGAGGAGAAATTGACTATGTCCTTCCCCATTCCAGTGGGGAATGGATAAAAAACAATGTAACTGTAAGAATTGCTTTATTATATGGGTTTCTAAAGTTAGGAGCCTTCACACAGCTAAAAGCTGAAAGTTCCATGGTAATTTATCTGTGAATTACTTGGTAACAATGCATAATTAACAAGCAAGCTGCAGAAACATGCAGTTACTATGTATTTACATGGTACTTGCCATGTGGTTATAGTATAATTACAGAGATTATATATACACCCTTCAGAATAAGGGTACATAGTGAACAGTGTACATTATTGTGCACTATTTCACTGAAAGACAGCACAGTGCAATGCAATTTAACAGAGCTCATTTTTGCTGTAGGTAGATGTGAGCCACAGGTAGGAAACTGCATATGAATCTGCAGACAATGCTGTTATTTAAATTACCTCCATGGATTCTGGCTAATAAAGCTGGAAACACTGCTTTTTGAGCCTATGCTGTTTCTGTTTTGGATTGCAGTCCTCAGGGAAGTATAAATGCAATTGGATACGCAGTTTCTGAGTATGAACGTTAAGACAGATTCACATATAGTAGATTTAATTTCTTTTTTAAATACAAGTGCTTTTCCTCTCCTGTGAGAAAAATTGACTACTTGTCTTTTATTCCTTTGGACTCAGAATATATTTTACTTTGCTATATTATTACTGTTCACATAGACTATTCTTTAACAATTAGTTTGAACACATTTTAAAAATGTATTTATATAAAAGAGGCCAGTAGAAGGGGATGCAATTTTCTAGCTAATTCTTAAAATACAGTCTATATCACCACATCTAAGTATCAGAAAGTTAAATGAGATGGGTAATTTAATCACTGTGAGGGAAAAATCCAGCTGAACATGGGAAGTACAAGAGGAAATCTTAGTGCTCTGCATCTCTGAATTAACTGCCCTTTTATTTAATTAGGTGTTAAGAACTGTGAGTAAAGCCAATATATAACATGTTATTATGTTTGAAGCCCACTTCTAGTGAAAAAAGGATTTTTTTTTTAAATGAGCTTCTGGGCCAATTTTCCAAAGTGGCCGTATCTCAGTCTTTTAATTTATGCAAGCAGAATTACCCATGCCAACAAGATTACAAAACCTGGACATTGCAGCATTGAGGGTACATATTTAGAGAGGCTGCTTTGGAAATCTTGACCCTGAAACCCAACTCTACCATATTTTTTTAAAAAGGTTGCTTGTGCTTTAACATTCTCTCTCTATATTTAGTTAAATAAGGACTTGGTTTATAAAAACTGTCACAACTGCCATCCCCTTTCCCCCAGCCTTAGAGAGAGTATGCGGTCTGGTACTTTGCTGTGTGTATATTCTGTATGGCATACAGCAGAGGTATCAAATTCATTTGCTATGGCGGGCCAGATTTGACTTAAATGTATTTCAGGTGGGCCGTATATACTATAAATTGAAATACTAGGACACTCTCTCTATTAGAGAGAGAGTGTGGTCCCACGGAGCACAGTCACAGGCCAGATGGAAGAGATTTGTGGGTTGCATCCAACCCACAGGCTGCATGTCTGACACCCCTGGCATAGAGCATTCTGTTTTCCCTTAAAGTATGCATTACCGACACCAGTGGAAATGTGGACACACAATAACATGGGGGACACATACCAACATATATTTATGTTGGCCCAGACCCGAGTATTTATGCGTCTAGCTCCCATTGATTCCAAACCCATTTATCTGAGTGGAAAGAGGAGATACTCCACAAGTGTTCCAATGGACATGGGGTCTGAATTAAGGCCCGCTAAGTTAACGGAAAGACCTCCACAGTTTTCAGTAAGATATAGATCAGACCCATAAACAATACTTTCACTTAGCTATGTAGAATGACTGATTCTGATGTTTAGTTATTTGTAAAATTGTATCTGTCTTGTGCAGGTTTAAAAATGTGTCCTTTCTGTTGGAGTTCAGCCCTTTATACATAGACTAGTGGTTCTTAGAAGATGGATACAAGATTGCTTTGGGAAACTAAATAATTGAATAGATGTGTTCATTTCATTTGTTGCTACCAAACATACAACATTTTAATACCACCTAGAAGAATGGTGCTAGGGCAGCCTGATCTCATTAATGAGAAGGAAAAGGTGGGCAGCCTTCTGAAATGTAAGCTATTATTATTCCACTTCATAATAATATTCCTGTCCAGAGAGACTTGATTTATGAGCAAAGTGATAAAAAAACTCATTCAAAGACCAGCAATATGACATGATAGGGCATGTATTATATTGTACTAATTCCTGTTTAAGGTGTTGGCTGAGTGCTACCCCATCACCAAAATTAGACGCAAATGCATATATTGTAGTTCTCACACTATAATGTGTTATTGTGATTTTAAACATATATATTGCAAATTATTCAGACATTTCCAGCCTAACTGTATTGTATCATAGCCAACACACTCAGAATTCTTAGGAGCCACTCAGATCACTTGGCTTCACCTGCTGGCCTTACGCTAACTGATGAGACTCAAAATTTTGAGGCTCCAGCAATTCTGCTTCCTTGCAGTCATTGCATTTGGAATTATTACTGTTAAATGGTGAACTCACAATCCAAGCCATGAAATGGATAGTGTTTGTTAATTATTTGCTATGGTTCAGTATTACTAGTGGTAACTCATTTGGGGCTGCCTTCTTCTGTAACTTTTTCTTATAAATTGAGCGCCTGTTCTGGCTGGCTGGAGATCACTTAAGAATATATCTTAGATGGGAAAGTTGAAAAAGAGGTGGCTCACCTATTTAAGTTAAATTAATATTTAGACTGCTGAATGCAATGGCACATATGTCAAATTCACCCTGAGGCTGTTTTTGTAAATTTGGGCACTAAATTTAGGTGCTCAAATCGGCATTTATATAAATTGGCCTAAAATGGGTATTTAGAAATTGGTTTCAGTGAATGGTTGAGAACAAAATGGAAAAAGCAATGATTGGTGACCTAAACAAAGAGAGAAAATATATTAAATTTTCTGCTTTTCAGACATTTCCTAAACTTCTACTTAATTACCTCTGAGCAAACTTCTGTTGAGACAGATAAAGCACTCACCTTTGCAGGCCATAGAGCAATTTTAAGTTGTGGGGATGTAAAATCACACGCACACAGGAGTAATATTTTAGGCATACAGTTTTCTTTAACCTCTGGCATGCACCACATCTAGCACTGTCCATGGTCCACATTTGCTGAAAAAGTTATGGTTGAGCAAGACAAATTCCATTTCTCTTAAAACTTTAGTTCTCCTAAAAGTGTGCTCCTATTCCCAATCCAACCATACCCCAGCACAGTAGCAAAATCTAAAATACTGTTGTGATCTCCTGGCTGTTTGTGCCTTTAAGAAATAGGAACTACCATCAAGAACAACTGGGAATGTCCAGTGATGTTTAGCACCCATAATTCCTTTATATAATAGATTTGCAGTGTGTGTGTGTGAGAGAGAGAGAGAGAATTAAGTTTCTCAGACTTTCTCAGAAAAGTAGTAGGAGAAGTTACTATAAAAGTGACCCTGAGTGAAGTGCATTACATCTGTTCTGCACTGAATAATGTAACAACATTCAGATCAAATTAGTTAAATTGTCTTCCTAAAAGTTTCACAAATCTTTTGATTGAAGCTGAGCTAAGTTTTGGTTTTGCACAGATACCTGGTTGATATTAGAGGTTTTGCATGGTTATGATGCAAAAGCAGGCAACTCTCAGTTATAGCTGGATGGACACCAGAAATTTTCATATGATTTTTGAAAAAAAATAATCTGTTGTGTCAAAATCTTGGAAGTTGTTTTGACAACCTCTAGAGCTATATTTGAAAGACATACAACACTTTTTTTCAGGGGCAGGCTGAAAGCTTTGGGAAATTTTGACCAGTTCTAACCACAGTAATTTTAGCAGTTTTGATTTGGATATTTGACCCCAACATCTCAAAGTAAAAAAAAACAATGTGCAGAAATCCACACAGCCTGACCCTCCATGAAATATTTGCACAAATACCTGTACTATGAAATTTTCCTGTTTCACAAAGCTTTGATTCATTGCTGAAATTTGGCGTGTTCCCCAAGATTGGGTTTTTCATAGTGTGGATCCCCTGTAAAGAGAGATGGTCTCTCAGATATCTTCCCTCTCACAAAAACCATCTCCTCATGAGCATGTGGACCACTTCCTCTGCCCTTCATAGACTATAAGGTCAGAAGGGACCATTATAGTCACCTAGTCTGACCTCCTGCACAACGCAGGCCATAGAACTTCATGCGTCCACTCCTGCAATAGATGCCTAACCTAAGATGGGGTTATAAAGTCCTCAAATACTGATTTAAAGACTTCAGGGTGCAGAGAATCCATCAGCAACTGGATCACAAGAGATCTCTGTGGCAGCTACGACGATTTCTTATGCTGAGAATTAAAAGCTTTAGTGAATTGTTAATTTTCTAATGCAGATTAGCAGCTGGACAAAGGATGGGAAATCAGCATCATATAATCAGCCAGCTCTCTATACAACAACTGTTATCCATTGACCCCAGTTTGGGAATTTGTGTCTAAGATGACTTAAGAAAGGCAAATCCTTATATCTGAAATCCCCTCTGTGATCTGAATATTGGTATAGTTGCATTGGGCATTTGGGATGCCTTATCTTTCCACACTGTATAACCACAATAATACTCTCTTTCAAAAGAGTGTCTCCTCATGAAGCATGCAAACCCCTGTAGACCTTACAATCACTAGTTAAAACTGCTCTCAAAGAGATACATTTTTATCTTTAGATGATGAAAAGAACTTCAAGATCATCAATTTCTACAGTTAGAACCTGACTGAGCAGCTGCTGAATACAATGGGAATCTTTTCATTGACTTCAGTGGGATCCTGGAAATATTTCTGGAGACTAAAGAGCCCCCTATGCTGAAAGTGTGCTTAGCTTTGGTCATCCTTTGGAACCTGACCACTTTGTCTCCTATTTCCTGCAAGTTGCATCACCTCTTGAGGGACTTTGAATTATAGTTAATGGAATGAGACAGAATAAGATAGGACTACAAAGAGATTCAAGATGTGATGCCAAAATAAAAATCTCTTTAAGGTTGGGAAAACATGTTTATTATAATTTATGTACTTGGGGGAAGTTGGTAACTATAGCTGGGGGAAGACTGCAAAAGTTTCAGTGAAAATGCATTTTTAAACTAATTAATTTAAAGTATGTTCAAACCTTTTTTGTAGTTGTTTTCCATACATATTCTAGCAAATAAATGCATGCATGGAAGCGTTCTCAGAAACATGTGCTTAAATGAGTATTGGATTTCAGAGGATTCTGCTCACACTAGTAGGAGGGAGAAACATACCATGTGATGAAGATCCAATCAAAAATAACACGTGCTGCACAAATTCCAAGTACTGAATTCTAACAACAAATTGCTCCAAATGATCTATAGACAGAATAACTTGGTGAAATTATTCTGCACATGTTTTCAAACATAAATTCAAAAAATTTGTTCATGGACAAATAATGAACAGAGGAGGAGGTGGGATCTCAAACAAGTATCTAACTGCAAATTATTGACTCAGCTTTATTGGTAGCAACCAATTTTTGTGGTACTGAAGCCTGTGTAAGAGGAAGGAGGGTCTGATTGACTCAGGACCAACTGCAATATTGCAAAGGATTCAACATCTAATTTATAGGCTGCTTTCTTGTTTTGACCCAATAAGGAAGACAGAATGAGATTGCAGTGACACAGAAGGCTCTTACGCAAAGTAAGCAATTATGGGATAAGAGGGCAAGTCCTCTCATGGATCAGTAACTGGTTAAAACAAAGTGTCTGACTAAATGGTCAGTTTTCAGAGTGGAGAGAGGTAAATAGCAGTGTCCCTCAAGGATCTGTATGGTGTGCTGTTCAACATATTCAGAAATGATCTGGCAAAGGCGGTAAACAGAGTTGGAAAAGTCTGCAGACAATACAAAATTACTTCATATAGTTAAATCCAAAGAGGACTTGAAGAGTTACTATGACACTGGAAAACTAGGTGCTATGGTCCTTAGGCATCACTGAACACTTACAGTTATATAGCTGGAAACCAGTCTGGCTTATTTGTGTGTTTGCATTATTATAACAGATATTAGATTTATAACAATATATTTATCCTTCAGACTTCATAGACTGTTTGTAGGTTACAGCAGGTATTAATCCTACTTACATTATATTGGTATGCCTGCTTATAAGGTAATATTTAAATAGGGGAGGTCTTAGGGATTCCAAGGTCTGGGGCAAAAGTCAAGGATGGGGTCCCCCACACTACGTGCCAGGCTCCAGACTTGACTCCTTCCCCCGCCTCACCAGGGACCCTAGAAGCCCCCCAGCCTATCCTCCCCCCCAGCCCTCCTCACCAAGGCCCTCACCAGGGTCTCCCAGCTCCCCTGCCACCCCCTGGCTCCCTCACTAGCCTCCCGGCTCCCCTGCCAGGGCTCCCACTGCCCCCCGCCCCAGTCTGCCTCCCAGCCTCCCAGCTCCCCCGTCAGGTCCCCACCATCGGGTCCCAGCCCCTCTCCACTCCCCAGGTCCCTAGCCCATGCAGAAGTGGCATGGGGCCCCTTCCTCCATGGGGCCCTGGGCAGCTGCCCACACTGCCCACCTCCTAAGACCACCTATATGTGTTTGCTCAGTAACTGTACAAAAACAACGAGAGTCCTGTGGCACCTTAAAGGCTAACAAATTTCTTCAGTCATAAACTTTTTTAGGCTGCAACCCACTTCATCAGATGCTTTTTCTTTTTCTTTTTCTTTTTCTTTTTCTTTGCTATATACAGACTAACACAGCCATGCTAACTATACAGATGTTCCTTAAGACTGTAAATCCCCACCATCAGGGGAGGACCATTACAAGTGTGAAACACTAGTTTACCCCAAGAGATGCTGTCTGTCTCCTACCAATCAGGAAGGGCTATTGAATCTAAATGGGCCATTGTTTCCCCAGCCAGCGGTGAAGAAGTTATGTGCAAGAGCACTTGGTTCTATCAATTTGGATTCTAGGGTGATAAGGCATAAAAGTCCCTGATAAGGAGAAATGAGGAGCAATGATTTCTAGACATAAGCAAGAGATCCCCAAGCTGTTTGGCTTGGGTTAGCCCTCAAGGATATAAAATCTTGTTATTACAGAAGCTTCTATTACCTACTTCACTGAAACTAAGCACCTCAATTGTGCATGTATGATTACTTACTTTACCTGTAAATAAGTCTGTGATTTCTTTTCTTAGTTGAAAAATTGTTAGTTTATGACAGGATTGGCCACAAGTGTTTTCCTCGGTTTGAGATCTGAATTCAAAAGTTGACTGGTGTAAGAGTCTAGGTCATAAGGAGGATCTGCTGGTATTACAAAGTTGTTACTCAGATTTCTCAACCTACTTCAGAAATTTACATTATTAATCCAGTGTTTAGGTTATGAAGAATGAACAGAGATATTCTGGCCTGATAGGGAGGCGGGGGAGAGATAGACTCCACAAAAGAGCCAAAGCTTGATTGACCAGGTGCAGAATTCCATTTCAGCTGTTACAACTGTACAGCGCAAGTAACTTACAACACCAATTGTGGAAATAAGTGCCCGAGAAATCTCTAGGACAAATTATGTCCAACACTTAAAGCTTTTATTAACATTAAAACAAGAGAGTTTATGAGTTGCCCTGGTGCTAATTAAGGAATATAACCATTTAAATGAACGATATGTGAATCCCCATTAATCCTGATTGCCACAAATCTGTTATCCCCTCTTGGCTTGACACTGAGCCAAATGAGTTCATTATGACTAATGCTACGACACTGAATACAAATGAATGAGTGATTACCATGTTAATATAGAGAGTTACCAGGGCCAATATTTTTCCCTGGCTTCTGAAAGAGAATACAAGAAATGCCCAGGTCTCTACAATAAAATAATTTCAAGGAATCATTTCAGGAAAGAAGAAAACTTTCTGCAAGAGAAGAATGGCTGCCTGAACGCATGATATGACACTTTCCAGGCACATGCCTTATTCACTACCAGTATCTCTGGCTATGTCTACACTTGTTAATTTAGGTCGACTTAGCTAAGTCGACTTAGCATGTCCACACTTAAATTTTAAGTCGACTTAGGGGGGACCCTACAAAAATGACCTAGTGTCTCCACACTGGATGCCTAGGTTGACTTCTAGGGGCTAGGTGCACCTGGAACAAGTCCACGGTGGCAGGGGGGCACCCCTTGTCAAGTGCCAAGTGGCTCAGCCTTTGCCCCATTGTACCTAGGTACAATGGGGCAAAGGGGGACAGGACCTTGGCAGGGCATAGGGGCAGGGTGGGCAGGGCTCTGCCCTGCCCTTTGGGGGGGCACAGCCAGGCTGTGGCTGTGCCAGCCACCCTGGCAGGGAGGGCAGTGGGGAAGCCCTGGAGTCTCCTAAGTCGACTTAAAGTTGATTTAGGGGTAATCCACATCTACACTGGCTTAAGTCGACTTTAGAAAGTCGACTTAAGCAGAAAGTCGACTTAAAAGGAGATTTAACAAAGTCGACTTAATTTTTCCTTAAGTCAACTTAAGCAGCTGCTTAAGTCGACTTAAGGAAAGTGTAGTGTAGACGCAGAGTAAATTAAGTCGACTTAAGCAAGCTTAAGTCGACTTAATTTACAAGTGTAGATGCACCCTCTGAGTCACTAGAATAGCCTTTTGCCCCATTCTAAGCTTCATCTTAGGGTATGTTTACACGGCCTCCTCTGTTGGCAAAACTTATGTTGCTCAGGGGTGTGAATATTCCATCCCCCTGGATGACACAAGTTACACCAACATTAAGCACTAGTGTGCACAGTGCTATATCAGTGGGAGAACTTCTTTTACAGACATGGCATTTAAAAAAAATCTCTGAAGCATCACAAGCTAACGGGACAGCTCGCCCCCGTCAGAGAGTCTTCAAAGCTATGCTGCAGTTCCAAAGGGGTAGCCGTGTTAGACTATTGCAGAAAAACCACAGAGTCCAGTGGCACTTTTGAAGACTAACAGATTTATTTATCACATGAGCTTTCGTGGGAGAAAATCCCACTTCGTCAGATGCTTTGAAGATGGGAAACTTACAGAATGGGATGGGAAACTTACAGAATGGGAGGAAACACCATTCTGTAAGTTTCCCATCTTCGAAGTAGATGTGGCCTTAAAACACTTGCCTGTGATTATAAGGCGATCCTGGCTGTTTTCCTAAATCTGTCATAATAGCTCTGCAGATCCCTACAAAACCTTGCCCACCAACTTCCAGGTTTGAAAAACCACTAAAACTTGTTTAGCCTGATTAAATGTAACCAGGCACTCAGTAACCTCTCTACTTCCCATTCCCAGAGGGAAAACCTAATCTGAAAAGGGTGGGGTGGAGGTTCTTTTCCTGACCACATGTGAGCTCCCCAGCCCTCTCTGTGATCCTTCTCCCTCTCACCAACCAATATTTAAATTAAACTCCTCACAGTTCCAAGGAGCAGGCTGAGTGGAGCTTCCAGCCAGGAGTCCTAGCCTCTGTGTCTCGGTCTTCATCCCATAACAAACCCAAGCATACCCCTAACACTTACATCAGTGGCTGACAAGTACAATTTCTAGTTAAGTTAGTTCCTTCTCCAAATCTAGACAGATCATTTAACAGGTTTGAGGGAATGCAGTCCTAAGCTGGATCCACCTGAGTTGTGCTGATGCTGCTATCACTCACCCCACAACCCCCATCCCTGGACTAGCCAGGTCCTGGTTCAACTTCTGGTGCAATTTCAAACAACCTCAGAGCTGCTTTAACGCATGTGAGCTGGTAATGGCCACTGCCCAGGGGCAAGTACACCATCTGGTGTACACAGAAACACTCTAGCCATATCCTTTCTCCACTCACATTCCCAACAAACCTCCTATAGCAGCAGCTGCCAATGGGCTGCATTGAGCAGAATACACTGGCCCTTTGCCACCCAGGGATTTGACTTCACAGTCTCAGCTGCCCAGGCGGGATGGCTTCCCAGCCTCTTTACACCACTGGAGCAGCACAAAGGGGCTATGTCAAGACCCAAGGCCTGAGCCATGGGCTGTGCTGGTTCTGGCACAGATGTCTCTGAACGTTATTCATGTCTTGCTCTTGACTACTCAGTTTACAAACTGCAAACTAATCAAAGGCCAACTGCAATTAGAAAGGCCCTCTTTGAAAAGGTCCCCTATTCTATACGCTTCTTCAGTAGAACTGGTTCGAAGGGAATACAAAAGACAAAATATATGTTTCCAGTTACTGTTAAAATTTTCTTTTCACCTAAGTTCTCCAGCCAGCTCTAACCTTCAGTGCTATCTTTCTTCTGAAAGTAAAACAAAAAGACCATTTCCTAATGTGGCATAGTCATCAGCAGAGAAAGAAACAGCATGTCATTTTCAGAGGCATGTTAATTTCATTGGTGTCATCATGCAGAATCACTTCAACACAGTCCTTTTCTGGGAAACTGCAGTAATGGTGCATCAGCAATGTCTACTCAGATATAACTTCTGATACAGTAATTTCTGCTGCCTTCTTAGAAACATTTTGTCAGCTACATGTGCTTGGGACACAATCTAGCAGCTCATCAACTGCCAAGAGCTCATTATCCCTTAAGCTCTGATGTTTTCAAAATGTTCCCATGTTTTTCTTTCAGTGACTTAGCTGCTGTGAAAGAGGCAGGCTTGTCGTTTCTGGGACATTTTAGCCTAGCCAGAGTAACCTGGAGCAGCTCTTAGTTCACAAATTAATACCAGATTCTTTGTTCTGCCCCATTTACATGTTTCCTTTTTATCCAGTGTAGATACATAGATGGATTTTCTAATCCAAAAGCAAAACTTGATCCCTTATGTGGGACTTAAAAAATGTGACAACAGTTAACAGAAGTCCCAATCCTGCTTACACTTTTGTACATGCTTAGCTTGATACACGAGTAGTCTCATTGGCTATGTCTACACTGGGGAATTTAGGTCGACTTCAATAAGTCGACTTTAAGTCGTCCTTATTAAGTCATCTTAGAGAGTCCACACAGGATTTATTAACTCAACTTAGAGAGTCTATACTAGACTCTCTAAGTCGACTAGTTCGGTCCAGGGAGAGCCAGCCCCACAAGGGGCTGGCTCTCCCCCGGGCAGCAAGCCCCTGAGTGGTCCGGGGGAGAAGGGAGCATGTAGCTCCCTTCCATCCCGGACCACTGACTCCCTTCTGCTCGGGACTTCTCAGGTCCCGGGCAGAAGGGAACCCTTTTGGCCGGGACTGCTCAGGTCCTGGCCAGGAGAAAGAGCAGGAGACCCGCGCTCCAACTGCCGGCTGGAGCGCGGGTCCCAGGGAGAAGAAAGCACGTGGCTTCCTTCTTGCTGGGACCACGGGGCTTCCTTCTTGCTGGGACCTGAGTGGTCCTGGCGAGAAGGAAGCCCCGTGGTCCCTTCTTGCCGAGACCTGAGTGGTCCCAGCGAGAAGGAAGCTCCCTTCCCCTGTGCCCTAAGTCGACTAAGGGCGTCCAAACCACTTAAGTCGACTTAAAAAGTCAACTTAAGCTTCAAAGTCGACTTTATATGAGGTTTTATAAAGTCGACTTTGAATTTCCTTAAGTCGACTTAAGCAGTAGTTTAAGTCGACTTAAGGAAATGCCACTGTGGATGCAGAGTAAATTAAGTCGACTTAAGCCTGCTTAAGTCAACTTCATTTACTAATGTAGACGCACCCATTGAACTCACTCTTTGGGGGAAACTGTGCCCCAAAAATGCCATTTCCTTATACCTTGCACCATTGATGGAAGCAAAAATTCTGTTCTACCCCTTATATTCAATACTTTCCAATAAGTGAGGAGGGGTAGCTCTCTGCACACAGACCCTACCTTAAGATTAGAGGCAGTGTCACCAGATTCTCTCTCTTGGATGCCTTTTCTCATGGGACTCCTAAAGACCGACTCTATGCAAGACATGCCTTTCACATGTAGTTTGGGTGTGGCTGGTATCAGATCACCAAGTCAGTCCTCAGGATGAAGGGACACTACACATTTGTCACCTTACTGTGGAGGAAGAGGCGGAGTAACTCCACTGACAATGTTAAGTTACTGATATAAACCTGAACTTGGGATATCAACATCAGGCCTGAAGAACCTAACTTATTTTACTATTTTTCTAAGTGATGCTTTGCTGCCAAAAAGGTGAAGTAACTTTATAATGAAATGTACCAAGTAAATTCGGTTTGTTTCAACCTGTGTTTCTTAGCTGCCTGCACTTTCTCTCTTACTCCTGCCCATGTGCCTGCTGACTCCAGTCTTTCCTCAGCTTTGCACTTTCTAAGATCACTTCTGACTTTGCCTCCTTGTCCAGGGGTTTATGCAGAGGACTGAGAACCAGAAATGCCAGACTTCTAATCTGTTCTCTGCTAATGACTTTCTCCGTGACTCCAGTCTCTAGCCTCATGCTGTAAAACAGGGGCAAATACCTGTATCAGAGCGATGTTATGATGATCAATGTTGGCACAATACTTTAATCTGACGAGCACTAATTATCATTTTTAGAACTCATTAGCTCCACTTTTGCTTTGTTGGAAGAACCTTCCATATTATCAGGTAGTGCTACCAGAGAGCCAAAAGACAAGTTTTTTGCCTAAAATGTGGCTACTGCTTTAACAACCTGGTGATATCAGGTTACCTTCTTAAATATTAGCTAATGTTTCCTGATGCCACCCAAAGGTGTTAAAAACAAAGATTTTCCTTGCTGTTATACAGGCAGTATAACTCAACTACGCTCCTATTTTATTCTTCTTTCTGTCACCATACTCTGTCTGGTTTGCACACTTACGAGCAAGCATCCTCTGACCCATTGAGTAACTAGTGTTTATTATCATCACTTACAGCACTACTGCTCTTTATTTGCACTGTAACTAATAAAGTTTTAACCTTAGAATGTCGTCTTTCATCATTATTGACTAGTTTCTTCTTTAAAGAATGCTGAATAGCCTTTATTAGGAACGTGCCTATCAAGTGAAACAATGTCTTGGATAACAAGGATCAGCTCTGGTATTCAAAGTAGACCATAGAACTTCAGATTTTGTACTAAAATATTAGACATCTTTAAATAAAGGAATAAAAAAAAATGTTTGATTCAGATCATATCCTAATAATTTTCTTGTGATCTTTACTATAAGAATGCTTGATTCTTTCTTATTCAAATTATTGTTAGACCTGTTAGAACTTGGTTTTAAACATAGAAAGTAAATCCCTGTGCCAGAAGAGATCACATCGCTCTGAGCCATCAAGGGATCCCAAAAGCAAAAAATCTTGGCCGTGTTCTTTCTTCTTTGCCCTACTCCACTTCATAAAGTCCCTTAATTCTCTTCATCTCCTTGCATACCCCCACAGCTGGATTATCCCTTATGACACTGCCTCTGGGGGTACTTTCTCTGGTAGCAGACTCTCTTCCTCTCACCCCATTCCCTCTGAGTCATTAGCAAAGGACTAGCAGGTTCAGATCCCTGCTGATTCCATCCCCTCTCTCCATCTAGCTATTATCTCCTCCCCATCCACCTTCTGCTTGGATTTTGACCCCAGGCCTTCCCTCTTACTCTCATCATAGTAAGATCATCTTGGTGATTAAAACTGAGGTTTCGTGCCTGTGGTCTGCTAACCCAACCACCTGTTCCTGTAACCTCATCTCTCTCACCCACATTCTGTCTCCCTTATTCACCCTTTTAAACATTTCTTCTGGCAATCTCAGAAGTCGAGGGACTGCTGCGAGTAGCCTATATATCTTATTAAAAACATGTATTACAACATGGCCAACCACCACAGAACCCAGTTTTTCTGAATGTTGTACCCCTTTCTGCAAAGAAATCTGTTTGTCTCACTAGGAGCAGGGGTTAAAGTAAGGGGGAATGCACTGGAATGCAGTTCCGAGGCCCCCAAATTTGAGGCACCAGAGTTCTGGGGCCCCTAAAAATAGAAAAATCCAGCGGAACAGATGTTCCACCCTGCCCTGGCTGCTGGCAGGTCCTACGCCTCACCGCTGTTAATTACAATACTTATTGTGTTATGCAGTGTTTGCTAGTTTGTGACAATAATTGCTATAGACATAAACACCATATAAAATTATAAATATTTTAATGGAACAATAACCGATGCATGTGGTACTGAGATGTGGTTGCAAATCCCTACCTGGGCTGGGGCCCGCACATGCATGAAGGGGGCCCAGACAATACGGGAAGGGGGCCCGGAAATTAGGAGGGTTCCGGGACCCATCAAATTATACTTTAACCACTGACTAGGAGCAATTTAGAGCATGGACTGTTCTTTCCAACACAATGGAAACATTAACAGAAAAATAAAAATAAATCTTGGATTCCAGGGACAGAGTTGCGGAGCTCCAAATAATCATAGTCTTTCATCTGCCAGGCCCTCATTTCCACAGCTGAAACTACTGTATCTCTCCCCTACATATACACACTCTGCTTCCTGTTCCTTGAGTCTTCCCTATGCCATTAAACCACAGCATTCTGAACAAGATAGATATTGCTACTTCAACCTGTCTGCTACTTCCTTTCCTTCACTGCTGCTGAGCCACATACCATAATCTGATTATCTGGCTGATGAGGCACTAAGCAAACAGCTGAATACTTCCCCACACCAACCAGCCTGAAAGGGAATGCTCTTTTCCTTAAAACTCAAAGGGTTGGTTCTTTTGGGAATTTCAAACCCACAATATTTAAATAGGATGCATGTTACTTAAGTGGGTTTTTAATCACCCCTGACAAGAAGAGCCTGGAAGACAAATTATAGAACTTTACAGAAAGGTCAAAGAGCTGCTTTTAGAGTAGTATGGTTTGTTTTTTTTTAAATTTAAAGAATTGGCAAATCCAGCAGAGGATGGGGATAGGAAATAACGTTTTACAGCTTCTTTTCACATTTTTTCACTTTTTCTGTAAAGATAAGAGAGCTTTTCACAAGAGAAAATTAAAAGTGGAATATTTGTTAGGACAAAAGGCATTTTTACAGATATGAAAAATATGTTCTTACTTGGAGGAACTGGCCCAAAGAAAAAAGGAAAGAAAAACAGAATTTGGAAGAAGAGCTCCTATGCAAAATTGTGACATTCTAAGGAGTTGTGGAGAGAATTAATTATCATTAATTTAATTTAGAAAAAAAATCTAGCAGTTAACATGAAATTTCTCACTTCATAACATTTCTCAAGTATCTGGAGCCATTTCTGAGTTTGCAAAGTGCAAATTGTAAGTTAATTTTGACGCTTTCTAACTGCAGCAAGCTGCTGCCTTTCAGGGAGTCTTTGTTCTCATGAAAAATACACCAACAAAGGAATTTAGCATCACATAAAGATGTTTGCATAGGAACGATCATAAGGGAAAACAGTGTAATTTGCTACAGGTTTTCAAACATGTGGTCTTCCTAGGATACCACTGTCTCAGCCAACATGGAAACATCCTTAAAACAGAGATTTCCTCCAAACTAAACAACTATGATCTTGCTGGTGGAGGATGAAATTAGATAGTCATTTCATAAATTCCTTTAGGTTTTATCAAGATATTATATCTGGCCATGTCTGAGCAGCAAGAATGTGTTGATCTATACTGTATAATAAAGTGATTAGTTACCTTTACATTCTATGATCAAGAATGTAGGTCTCCCAACTGACTAACAATTTTGGGTGCCCAAAAGAAGGCTGGTTTTCAGAGGGCAGGTGCCCAACAATTCTGAGACACTGACTCCTTCATGGTGTCTCAAGTAGACACATAAAACTTAGGGTACCCCAAAATCACTCCTCACTTTTGAAAACTTAGGCTGAACTTATGATGTGTGTTTCTGTGTTGTACATCTCTGCAACATTATTATACGCACATTTACTAATAACCATCAGCCTCCAGGCACCCAATAGGATTTGCTCCACTAAAACCAGGCAGGTGTCCAAACATGGATTTAGGAACCTAACTGTCAGGTGCCTATGTCTGTAGTACAGTCAGTTGGTAGGATATTTGATTTAGTTGAAATGGCAACATTGCCCCAAGTTTATTATTAAATAGAATTCACTACACATATAAATCCCTGCTCAGAACAGGAATCAAAATACCCTGATCATCAAGCAGAATAAAGGATTTAACATTCATGAGCACTGAGTAACCCAGGGCTAAGATAGTAATTACTCAGCTATGGAAAATGTCATCTTTCAATCCCCTTCCCTGATACTTTTTCTTAACTAAAGAGTGGGACCCCATGATGCTATGCATTATACAAACAGAGTACTAGACAGTCCCTGGCCCAAACAGCTTACCATCCAAATAATGTACGTTTATCTCCTGCCATCTGACCCCTGAAGTTAACTATCATTTGTCATCACTAACACACAGAATGGTGAGTCAATGCATAACTGCATCTTCTGTTTAAATAATTAACAGTATTAATTTGACTATTCTGAAAGCACCACCAATCTCTGCCCTCCCAGGAGTCTTAAAAAAACCCTTCTATTATACAGCCTCATGCTCAGTACTATGAACAAGATTCTCTACCACATTTCTCTGGGCCAGATCCTGAGCTGGCTGCATAATGGCATAGCTCTGTTGAAAACAATGGAATGACACCAATTTACAGAATTGAGGATCTGGCCCATATCTTACTACTCCTTTTCAAATGGGGGGGAGCAGGATAAAGTTGCCCTCCTCCATGACAAGTTTCTAGCCTGCAAATGATGCTCTCCAAGATGGCTAAGATCATTTGAAGTAGGTCAGTAAATATGCTGTGGGTTGTATCACATAATACCAAGGAAACAACACAGCTTTGAAAAGACAAAATGGCTACTTGATGGATTCCAACCAAAACTCCTGCGAGGTGATATAAGGAGCACCTAAGGAGAGGCTAGGGCTTGGTTCATCACTGAGATGAACAGGAAAGCTGGAAGATTTATGACATCATCTCACCTGTATTGCTACATGAGACTTTTTTTTGTGGGGAAATACATATCTAAGGCTATATCTACACTTGTTAATTTAAGTCGACTTAGCATGTCCACACTTACATTTTAAGTCGACTTAGAGGGGACCCTACAAAATCAACCTAGAGCGTTCACACGGGATGCCTAGGTCAACTTGTAGGGACTAGGTGGACCTGGGACAGGTCCACGGTGGCAGGGGGGGCACCCCTTGCCAAGTGCCAGGAGGCTCAGCCTTTGCCCCATTGTACCTTGGTACAATGGGGCAAAGGGGGACAGGGACCCTGGCAGGGCATAGGGGCAGGGTGGGCAGGGTTCTGCCCTGCCCTGTGGGGGGGGCATGCCAGGCTGTGGCTGTGTCAGCCACCCTGGCAGGGAGGGCAGTGGGGAAACCCTGGAGACCTGTAAGTCAACTTAAAAGGAGGTTTTAAGCAGAAAGTCGACTTAAAAGGAGGTTTTAGAAAGTCAACTTAATTTTTTTCCTTAAGTCAACTTAAGCAGCTGCTTAAGTCGACTTAAGGAAAGTGTAGTCTAGACACAGAGTAAATTAAGTCGACTTAAGCAAGCTTAAGTCGACTTAATTTACAAGTGTAGACGTAGCCTAAGCAAGTGTCCATCAATGATCTGTGAGTCAACCTTCACTCAGCTGAAAGAAAAGTTGATCCAAGCCTTCATTTGAATGTGTTTATTTATTTATTTATTTGGATCCTCCAAATACTCTCCATGTGCCCATGGACTGTGCATCCTTGGAAGGTTTCTATTTATTCATTAACACAACGTGCACTCTGGCATCCCCATCTCAATCTACAGCAAAGTTTGTCAAGCCTGTGTCAGGATACTAAGCTATACTCATAGATCAAACATGACTCTGAGGGTACATGAAGATCCAATGAACATTAGACCAGATCTCCTTGCCTCTCTGCCCCCAGTTTATTAGAAATATCCCTGCAATGAACCAACCATCCATTGAGGGATCACTGAAATTGGGGATCACTTGTCATAGACACCCAGATCATTAAAGATACTTAGATAATAACTCCCATTGACTTCAGCCTCTCACAAGTGGCACTTCCTGTTGTCCATCCTAGGAATGAGCTCTGCCAAGCTTGCACTCCCCCCACCACCACCCCAGTAGTGCTTCCCTGTCCTGAATCACCTTGCAGGGCCTCGCCCCAGGAACTGCTGTCTCCTCTTTGTGGCTTGGCCCTCCAGCCAAGCCATTATGGTCTTCCCCTTGCAGGGAATTCACAATCTTTTCAAATCTGCTATCTGACTATCCAGTAGGCTTGCTACTTCCCGCAGTGGCTAGTAGGAGAACCCAGGCCCATCCACCCTCCACACTGTGTTCTAACCCAGCAACACTATAAACAATAGCCACAGTCTCTGTACCAGCTTACCCCTTACTGCTCTTCCCCACACCTTTTTGGGTTTGCCAGCCTACCAACTCCCTCCATTCAGCAGGGAGTGATTGTGGCCAGCTATCTGGCTTTTAGTCTCCACCTATTCCTGCCCAGACGGGTCTGCTTGCAAGCACTTGGTTCTCTGCTCTTTGGTTCCTCCTTCAGGGGCCACCTGGGCATTAATTGGCCTACCTGGCCACCTTAACCTGTATCAATCTGGGTGGGATAGACATCCCATCACAAGGAGATAGACACCTAAATTCCTCTGACAAGCTGGGTCAGTGTCCCCAGATGGTTGAGAGCTGCACTGCACCACATGCATGTGAGGCACATATTTATTATGAGTGGGAGGCAGGGGGGTCCATGTACATTGATAGCTGAATAGGCTCTTTATCCTGTAAACCCATATTTTAGGGGAAATACAATATTGTAGATAATGGCTTGAAAGTTTTAGCTCTAAGCAAAGAAAGCACCACTCAAGTCTACATTGTTTGTCATGTAGTTACTTATCAATTAATCTACCATTCCAAGGCATTATGCAGCATTCCTTCCTGCAGACTATTTTTGAGAGGCCTAGGAAGCCAAAAAATCCATCCAATTACCTTTAAATGCAGTTACAAGCCAATAACAGTGGGCCTGCCTTGTAAGTTGCTATAATTCTTTTTCTTGCTAGGCTCACTGGGTCTGCTGAGCGTAAGGACCACAATATCCATCTGCACAACGTGGTTAATTAGGATGATGGAGGAGATGTCATGCTCTAATGTGGTGACATTCGACAGCCTTGTTACTGCTGCTGCTTTAGAATAAATACTCACCAATTGGTGATCCACTGGGTAGTTTATTTCTTCTTGTCTAATCCTTTACCAAAATAAGTACTGGAAATCTTTCTTACAAGTTATCTGAACTCTTCCACCACAGCTTCTAGTCACTCCACATTTTTTCTCACTAAAAAAAAATCACAGCTTTGCAGAGGTCACTGCATGCATGTCTGAAAACATAAAAAATCTGACTTGTCACTACCTTTGTGCATTGTACAGAGGAACCTCACAGTTACAAGCCCCTCAACAATGGAGGTTGTTCATCACTTTGAACAAAACATTATGGTTGTTCTTCCAAAAGTTTACAACTGAACATTGATTTCAGACAGCTTTGAAACTTCACCATGTACAAGAAAAATGCTGTTTTCCCTTTTTTTAGTGGTTTACATTTAGCACAGTACCGGACTGTATTTGCATTTTTTGGTCTCTACTGCTGCCCCGTTGCAAACTTCTGGTTCCAAATGAGGTATATGGTGGACTGGCCTGTTCGTAACTCTGTTTTTTGTAACTCTACAATACAAAGCGCAACTGACACCTGTGGACACTTATTTAATGCCCTGAAAAGAACATGGTCGGAAGGTTACTGATTTTTATAATCAGTTCCCCAGCACAAAAAAGTTTCTTTTGGCAGAATTTGACAACAAGAAGAGAGCAATGTACTGTATCTCCATCTTTTTTAACCTGGAAGTGATGGCATAGTCTCATTTCACCTCCTACAGTTGTAGTACACTCTGAAATCAATCCATAGTGCGGCCTTTGCCTTAGCATACGGCCTTGGGGAAAAGTTTCTGAAGCCAGCCCAAGACTCCAACCAGCCAGTAGGACTGGCCACAGAAGCAGCTAAAACAGGGATCTCTGGACATTCAGAGGACTTTCTAAGTTTTCTTTGCCCTACGTTCATTGAATGTTTGCTCCAACCCTCTCTCCCCCCTCCCAGGCTGGGTTTCCTCTTCAGTCAGGAGGTGTAATTACAGCACATGTAAACACATCTGACCTACCTTTGATCTAGTGAAATTAAAGTTGCTTTAAATTTAAATTAACAATAGCAGTGAAGCTGTAGCCACCTGAATGCTCGAGTAGGTTCACGGGATCCTGGTCAGGGTTGGCTGCCTGTGTCACCAGCTCTGCTGCTGTGAATACACTGCTCCTTACTTGAGCTAGATCAAGGCTGTCTCTGGCAGACAAAAACCAGCAGCCCTCACATCTACGGATTGCAGCATGGCCGTTCCCAGTCTCTTCACCTCAGCTTCACTTCACACCTGCCCTTCTTAACCTACTTGGTCTCCCTCATGCCCAGGCATCCCTTCAACTTCTCTTCTCCCTTCACTTCCCCCTCCACCCACACCCACACAATTTATCTCTTCCTAACTAAACCCTCCCTAAAATATTGTGGAGCTAATGTACATTTGCCAGCACCCTCTGTTCATTCTGCATATGTGTTTTACCCCTGCTCCCTGCCCTGAGTCTGATTTGTCTATTTAGACCAGTGGTTCCCAAACTATAGCCCAGGGCCCAAAAGTGGCCTGCAGTTCCCCTCCCACTGGCTGCAGAAGGGAGCAGCTGCCTAAACAGCCAGGTGGAGCACATTACCATGTGGCTAAAAAAAAGGTGCAGGCTCCTTGTTGCAGCCAACAGGACAAGAGATCAGGACTCCCCTCCCCTGGCTGTAGGAGGGAGTATCGCAAAGCGCTCCACCTGGGTCCCTAGGCACTGGTGTCCCTGCTGAAGCCAGAGGAAGGGAAGCACTGATCTCCTGTCCCCCTGGCTGCAGAAGGGAGTCATGCCTAGGGACCCAAGTGGAGTGCATGGGGCTACAGGATGTGTGTGGTGTCCCTGCTGCCATCAGAGGGATGGGAAATCAGCGAGGAAGGAAGCAGCCTCCTTGCTAAACTCCTTCTGTTTAGCTGCAGCAGGAGGATGAGCGGAGGGCTGCGGGTGGAGGCTGGTGGCCCTTCAGGGCTGTAACAATGATATCTGTAAAACAACGAGAGTCCTGTGGCACCTTATAGACTAACAGATTTCTTCAGGCATAAGCTTTCATGGCTATAACCCACTTCGTCAGATTAATTAACAAATAATTATAAAGTTGTATCACTCTCAATAGGGAGCAGCTGTAGTAAGACTGACCACTCTTCTGTCCCTGCTCCTGATTGGAACAGCTGCAGCACATCCAAAGCAGGGATTCCTCTTTACCACTGAGCAGTGGCAATTTTTTTTCCTCTTCCTCTCTCTCCTCTGTTCAACAGAAAGAGGAAAGCACTTAGGCCTTTTCTATACTAGTACATATGCTGGTGCGATGAAGGGGAGATATTCTTGGGGTTTTCTCTGAGTGCTCTGTGTGTGCCTCAGTTTCCCCCATATGTTACTCATGTATGTCGGTGATGGGACGCAGAGGTGTGATCACTGCAGAGGTCACTGGAGGATGGATGGGCCTTCTCCAGCCACACACGCACAGACAATCGCCAGAACTCCTC